>VZRM01008322.1:4917186-5106267 GCA_013397955.1 Grantiella picta
ACCAAGGCTTTCAACAGATCAAATGTATTTCCCAAAATAAAGATAAAACAGAATGGTAGTTTGTGAAGCCTTGAATCATTCTGTATTTCAACCACTTAATGTACTTCAAACACACATACACAATCAGGACAAGAAAGCTGGTGCAGAAATTATAAGCAAATTGCAGCTCTTCGAGACATCCTATGAATTTTTTTTCCCCAGCTGCATTTAAATAATAAGAGCTCTTCCTTGTTTTGGACATCCTTGTTTTCATGTCTGTTTTGAAACCATTTATGCTAAATAAGGAATTGAATAGACAGATAATTAGCAGATTGCAAAGCAGTGTCTTAACTTCCCTAGCACTCCTTATCTGCAGAAGAGTCTTTGCAAATATCTTTTCTGCATCAAACCAGTTCACCAAGCTGGGCATGTGCCATCTAGTGATACACACAGGAATTAGAACTCAAAATTAAGATGTGCATTTGTGATATCCACTGAGTACTTCTGAAATAAAATATTTTGGCCATTAACATATGTTTACAATTTGAAACTTGAAACTTTGAGTTGTGAAATGAAATTTTTGTAATTTTTCCTTTACGAATTCTGAGTTGTGCAAAGACTTTTCAGTCAAAAGTAGTTTTTGGTCATTTAGCAGCTTTTTGTATTGTAAGGGTCATGGAAAATTTTTAAATGCTCAGTGGTTGTTGTCTGTACTTTCATAAAATTTTGCCTGTTGCACTTAAAGTACTAATTGCATTCTTTCAAAGGTAGTTCTAATTTTATGACAGTGACAGTTTTAAAAGCACTAAAAGGAGAAGTAATTTATAGAAAAGAGTAGTTTCATCAGTTTTGACTGATGAAAACTCCTTAAACTCATTGAACCCCAATTATAAATCTGTGTTTCTTCTCTCAGACAGTGTTTGAAAGCAGATTTTGGTGGTTTTGCTGTCAGACAGTCCAGGTAAATATGCTCTGTGGTGCCAGAAATGCACATTACACATCTGAGAAGGAAGGTGAGCTTGCTTTGTGCCTTTTACTCTTTAGGCTTTTGGATCTCCTGGCCGTCCTGCAAAACTACTCTTCTTGTAATTAAGTTTGTTCTCAGTAATCCCCAAGGCTGTTGTAGCAGTAAGAAAAACCTTTTCACATTGAGTTTCTCTCTACTGCCCATGACCAGAAACTCTTCACAATGAAAAGATTTGTCTTTGAGGAAACTTCCAGGTGCCAATTAAAGCTGGATCAATTCATGGCTTTCCTTGGGCATGAGGCTGCAAACCTCTAGTAACAGAACCTGTGCTCAGGAATGATCATTTTAACTTAGCCAATAGAGTACTTTTTCTTTTTATTTTGAAAAATTTGAATATTTGTACTTGAAATATATACTTGGGTAGAACTCTTCAGCTTGGAGAGTTCTAAAGCCTTGTAGTATAAAAGTAATTTACATGGGAAGCCATACAATCTTTTTCTTCTGTACACTGTGAAATATTTAACTATCCAACCGTGAATTCAGCGTGAGAGGTGTGAAAGAAGAGAGAATCATTACTTACTGCAGGAGGGTTTTATTAGGCAGGCTGCAGTTCTGCTGGACAAAGTGCAGTAGATCCCTATTAACTATTTAACAGCTATCTACAACAGCAGACACCTTATAAATTAATAGATAGACTCAAAACACAAAGTGGCTGTAGAGGGAATGCTCAGAAAAGGGTGTAGATGAACATCCAATTTAGTGGCTACAATTTAATATTGGATATCACAGTCCTGGGTTTTCATAGGCAGCAGAGAAACATATTTATGTGGGAAATGCTGGAGATGATGCACTTCTAAGGTGCGTTTAGTAGCTCATTTTACTAAATGATGAGTTTCTGTTATAAAATTCAGACATAAATTATTCAAATGAAGAATCCATCACCATTCTGCAGGCAAGGATGCTGCTGCAGTGTGAATGGAAGGGTAAGTGGCTGGTGGAGTTGGGGTGACCTGACTGAAAACACCTGCACTGCACCTGGCAGTGCTAAAGAAGAGATGACAGCCAGTAATCCCTGCCTGTTATTTAAGGTTAAAAGTAGGGACATTAAATTGTCAATAATTAATTACGGCTTTATTGAGGAGTTAATTATTATAGCCTTTCTGGCTGCATGAATCTTCCACACTGAGGTTTAGTAATTGAGATGCAGTTTAGCATTCCCACCCTGACACAGAGCAGAGTGGAAGAAACTGCTTTATAAACAGATATGCTGATACCTTCCTGCATTAAAATAAATATCCTGCTTGGCTCCAGTGACTACTTCCTCGGGGAAAAGGAAAGGAGTACTTTCATCAGGAAAAGTTGAAGTGGAGAGAAATAAATTTCTGTCAGCGCTAGCTGGGATGGTTCTCAGTGTAAGAAAAGGATTAAAAGAATATGAATATTTGAAAAAAACTGAGGAAATAATGAAACTTGGACACTTTGTATGGATGACATCTCCAACACACAGCTGCTCCCTTGGGAGACAAGGACTGCCTGAGGGGGAAATGGACCCAAGGCAATGCATATTCTGAGAATTATTCTTTTAGAATCCAAAATCTCAATCCCTTCTGCAAGGATGCTGTAGCTCTATGAAGTCATGGTTAAAAACATTAAAGCAAATTGGTGGTCATAGAATTTTGTAATGGAGAATGGTACAAAGGTGCTACTGGGTGTGTGGCTTGCTGGGAGATTCGCTGGCTTGCCTGGAAGGGTTTAATGTTCATTTCTGTTCTTGAGCCACCAGAACCCACAGAGGTGAAGGTTCAGCCTGGAATCACTCATTGCATAGCAAGAATTACACAGATTTTTAATGTGGGCTTTTCCTGAACTTTGTTATCAAGCTGGCAAATCGATGACTTTATCACTCCACCAGTCCATCAGTTACACCATTACCTGAGCTCCAAATATCACATTAATTAAAATCTCCTGTAGACTGTTGAAAAGGGTAAATACGTAAAGGCGAGGAAAGTGAACTTGGAAGTTTTCCTTTGGGGTAGTTTCACTGATTTTTCATACATTTTGATAAGGCACTTGACTACTTCTGAATTTAGAAGCTGCTCTTAATATTTTGATTTCATGGGAATAATTGTGAGTGGCTAATTTAAATTGTAGAGATTGCTGCTTTAGACTCCCACTTGAGCTCACTTATGGCCATAGAAAGACTTCTAATGACTCCATCATTCTGCTGAGGGTTTTCCTTTCCCCTTTCCAGTTCAACTTTCAAGCTAGAATGTTCCTGCTATGACTCTTTCTAAAGTGGAATTTATTTATATGAAATTTTAATTTGAGAGAAAATGTGCTCTTTTTAAGGACGTCAGCAATCATCCTGACTTTGGAGACTGAATACTTGAGCCCTGCAAAATAAGCATTTGACATAAATCATCAGCTGTTGGAATTTATTCTGCAAAATAGAAAAATGCTGGAGAATTTGTTCCTTTCTGAATGACAAAAGGAAGCCGAAATGGACATTTGTTCTTTGCACTAGAATTCCAACAGAAAACTTGATGAGTTCAATTTTGTAAAGCTCTGTTTCAGGAGGAAAGCTAAAGTTATAGTCAGTTTTCCTAAGGGAAAATCTGTCCTCTAAACACTGTGAAGCACCTGCACTTGCTTGGAGACTAAAGCTGGTTTAGAGGTGCTAGACTAATTTAGCAGGGAAATGTAGCTAATTTTGTTTGTAGTGAAGCATAAAATTAGATAAGACTAAGTACAAGCAGAGCTTGTTTGTTCCTTATACCTTTTTTGCCTTGATGCTTCTTCTGACCTCTGAATAAAAGCACTTGGCTTCAGTAAAACCAAGGAGTTTTGTGACCACAGAATTCCAAACAGGGCAAAAATCCCCCATGAATAGCCCAGGGAGAGCAGCACGTTTCAATGCTGACCTAAAAATACAGGTTTTGCTGCTCTGCCCCCGAAAAAAGGACTTGGGAGAAAGAAGTCACCAGACATTGGCGATGGGTGGATGTGAGGCAGGTGAGCCAAGAGCTCTGAAATTCCTCTGGGGAACATTAAAAATTGCTGGATGGCAGAAAGTTTGGATGTGGAGTTTAGTGTTTGTCACTCTCAGGTGGAGGTCGTGCTGTCTAGACAGGAGGAAAATTCCAGCTGTCCATTCCTCTGCTCCTGATTATTTGAGTTTGGTGTTTCAAGCTAATCATGAGATGCTGCAAAGACAGAGATTGTAGCCCAGGCAGATAGATACAGGGCTCAATCAGAGGATTGGATCAGCAGATCATAATTGTTGAGATTAAAGTTGAAATTATATTTATGAAGAAGATCACTGGAGACAAGATTTAGAGCGAAGGACTCAGGGAGCTGAGCCTGGAGCCAGCCCAGCCCCGACGAGTGCAGTCATTCTGAGAGCCCTGAGGGTTCAATTAACCTTGACAGCCTGGAGTCTCTTAAAAGGAGCAGAGCTTACGAATGAAATGCAATGAAAAATTACTACTTTTCAACTATTGGCAGTTTAAAACCTTGTCTCGACAGCAAAACCTACTCGACGGACACCTCTAAAATGCTGTGTGCTAAATGTGCTGTAAATTTATTCTTGTGGCAGGTTTATTTCTTCATTAAATATTAATGTTGGATGGGGTTTAGCATATGCATGACGTTGCTGTAAATTGAGTTAGAAATTTATCAGGTTAAGTCATGTTTGAGTCTAAAGGTCTCATTCTTGAATGTTCAGGCATGCAGCAAAGAAGAGGAGACCTACAAATAACACTCCTCAAAGACAAATGGAATAAATTTGAAGAGGCTGCTCTATTTTTCAGTCAAATCCTGTAGGTATCTGTTTGGGGATTTTTTTTTTTTTTTTAATATATGTTTTTTCTTCCTTCTTTCCAGTTCCTGTATGTTGTGCCTGATTTGGTACAATTTTCTCACCATTTTCTCTGATAAGAGATGACTTCTAAAAATCCTTACAGCTGTGCAATCTAGTATACAGAAAGAAAATCTATTTTTTCAGTCCTGCCTCCCTAGTAGGTGGTGAGGAAGGAGCTCTTAGCAAGTTATTCTCAAGCTGTTTTCTTTTATGTGGAATGGAGGATTTTCCAGCATCTTGACAAATGAACTCTTTGCTTTGCTGTGATATATACAGAGAATTACCAAATATTGACCAGAGAAATGGTTCTCTGTCACTGGGCAGAGGTTTCCTTGCCATTGGATCTATTTTTGTGCCACAGAGCTGCCATCAAATCAATGGCCCTGTGCTGCTTATATTTAATGTTAGAGAGAGAAATGGATCAAGTCCTGGAATAAGAAACTGGAGAAATACTGCAGGGTCAGTTCTCAGAAGGAGATCCCATTAAACCTTTGTAATATATGAAAATCTCTAATGACCCAGGAATATGGATATTTTCCAGTAACAAGTGGCATGGCCTCATGAGCTACAGCACAATTTATGTTTTTATTTGGGAAGCGAACATTCCCAAACCTATGCAGTTGCTGCTTGACCAGCCCTAGCTGACATTCTGCTGAATAAACTTTGCAGCTGGGAAATGCCCTATGGGATGTTTGCAGAAGGAAAGGGTTTTTTAACATCTCCTAGAAATCCCATCTGTGTCTGTGATAATATCCTGGAATAACTTCAGTGGCGATCTTAAGATCCATATGGATCTTTTTATAGCCCTCTTGCTTGCTGTGGGACACTCTGGGACCTGAAGTGAGTTGGAAAAGATCATTAGCTAAACTCGGTGTGATTAATTAAACCTTTGGATTTCTAGCTTTGTGTCCTAATGTATCTTCTTAATTAAAAGGGGAAAAAAAGGTTATTTAAATTCTCATAATTTTTTTGAGAAACATGATCTTCGTAAGTGCCACCTTTCCCCCCCTCTTTTTCCTGGTATCTGGATAAAAGACAACTAGAATAGAATAATAAGGCTTTTTTAAATTTATTTTTATTAATTTTATTAAGTTTATTAATTTTGTTTTACATGTGCTTTAACAGAAGAATTTGTACCTCTTATTTTCATTAAATATGTGAGTTATTAATGATCAAATACAGTGGTTGGCATTGCCAGCAGAAAAATTATGCCAGGGTTAGTGTTTTACCAAGGTGATTTCTACCTGCCTAGGATTTAGAAAATCAGTAATACTCAGGATGAACCAAAGCACAACAGGAGTGAATCACTGTAGAGATAAAAGGTTTTGTTTAAAATTATGGTATCTTGAAAGCTGTACACTCTGATTGCCTTAATTAAAGTTGTTAGAATATCACTATTTGCAGCTAACCTGACCAGTAGCTTGCATTTCACTGCCATTCAAAAATATTCCTGTTATCTTCCACTCTCGCTGTGCCAACCTTTTCTCCCCTGTTAGATCCCCACAGGCTGCCAGAGCACTTTGCCATAGGAGGAGGAATGGAGGAATTATTATTGTGATGTTTACTGTAGTGATTCCTTCCCTGAAACCTCCAAACTCATTTTCCGATGAGAATCTTGATCTGTGGCATTTACAGTAGCATCGAGGCTGAAAAGCTGAATATGTGTCTTGCCTTGTCTGTCCTGGGGTTTTTGTGTCTTATGGGATTCACTGAGCATCCACCAGCCAACAGCTTTTGAGGGAAAAGGGACAGAGCTGTGGAGACACTGGGCAGTTTAAATGCATAGTTCCTTCTCTGGATATGCAGTTATCCCCACGTAATGTGAATTCCACCCAAACACACCCTCAGTCTGCAGGTAGGAGGTGGAAGAGGAAGCACCAATTACTCAGTTCCCAGAGTTCCTGGTGTAAATGGCACAGAGGATATCCTTTGCACAGTTTAATAAAGTTTCTGTGCATATTTAGTCTGAATTGTTAAATTCATATTATTTAGCAACTATAAAATTCATCATTTGTCATTGAGCCAGAGAACTTCCACTGGAAAGAAAGACTTCTAATTTTTAATTACAGGATAAAGAATTTTCTGTAAATCTCGATGTCTTACTCCAGTAAGAGCAGGATGGCCTCAGTATTCTCTCTCTGACAGTGACCAGGGGGATTATAAAGACAAATTCATCATATGCTACATCCCACAGTACATTCTCAGCTCAAAGGTTTGTGAATTTCCTAAACCAAGTGGGAATTTTTTGTGTGTATGAACCCCAGGGGTTTTGTGTGATCTCCTTGGTATTCAGGTGTCCTAGCTCCTGTATGAATCAGTCATGATAAAGAACAGGTTCTGCTTTTGATGTTGGAAGATTTTCAGTCCTCAATTATTGAAAATTTTAATACTCTATTGTCTGAAAAACGCTGCATTTTTCTTCCTTTTGTTACATAAAGCCAATAAATGCTTATTTGATTCTTAAGTAGATTAGGAGAGCAGACAAAATCACAGATAACAATTTTCCCAGACAGAAAGCAGAGGAGGCACTTAGATGAGTCTTTTTTTTTGTAGAAAGTTTAAAAAAGAGGCAGCAGGACGATGAGAAGAGTGGAATAATCACTGTTTTCATAAGCTCTGTTGTAATTACTCTCTGTGTGTAGCTAGTGTATTGAAAGAGTCCAAGTACCTCCTGCATTTATGCCTCATGTCTGTGTGCATCTCACCCTGATTTTCACAAGTGGCCAGAGAACAATGGATATTGGAGCAAAATAACAGGACACAAATGTCAGCTTGGAAGAAGAGGAAGTAAGAAACAAATTATTACTAATAAAAAGAATCTTTCAGGCACTTAACATTATGATACCCTCTTTACAGCGAGCATTTCAATTCTGTAAAGCAATCATTTTCCAACTCATGTGAATGACAAGTGCTAACAATGAAAAATAAACATAATGATGATCTAATATGTACATCGGAGGAGGTCTTGCATGCATTATTTTCTCCTAATGCCTATTGAGAAGATACCTATTATTAGGATAGCATGTCAATAATATTTTTCCATTTACTCTAAACTGTTAGCATTAAATTGGCCCCAGGCAGGAGGTGGGTAAGTGGAATACAAACCAAATCCATGATCCTGTCTGGGATGGAGGCAAAACCAAAGATTTGTCTATGTGAATTCCTCCAACTAGACCCAGCCTCTAAAAATCTCTATCATTTCTCCTGAGTGCTTTCCTTGCAACATGACTGACAAGAAGGGACATTTGGCGTCTCTCTGACAAGCTGGTATTGAAGTTGTTGCATTTATGATCTGTACAGCCTCTGATTTCAGTGACTTCCTGCTCCTGGTGCCAGTGACAAGATAGGGAATCTGGGTATAGTCCTACAAAGGAAACTCATAGCAATGTGTGTCTGTTTTTTCCCATTTAAGTAGGAGTTTGAACACATCAGAGAGAATCTGGGCCAGGCACTGTGAGTCTATAAACCATTGTTTAAATCTGCATCAATCGAGCACAGTTGATTTTCCTCTGGTTTACATTTATAAGAAATGACTGATAGGAAGGATTAACTTGATATTTGTACTGAATTCTTGGTAACATAAGAAGGAATGTCCTGACAGGCAGCATGTCTTGGTGGGGAGGAAATCCAGGGGCTGATACTCCATTCTGTACCAGTGATTTGCTATTCATTTAAGAGGTGACTACCTGATTTATCTCTATGTATTGCTGTGTTGCCATCTCATTTTTTTGTGTCTTGCCTCTCAAGCCCAACCTCTCAGCAGAAGTGGTTTTATTGGTACCTGTTGAAGGAAGCAGGTGACAAATGGAGCTTCGAGCTCAGTTACACTCTCTGCTATTGTACAGCCAAAACCACTGAAAGAATAGGAATTCGCTGTATGGATGTTAGAGGATAGCATTTGCCACACACAATAGCTATTATTCATCTCTTTCTTTCCTCAGTCTGTTCCTCCTAATGGTGGCACAGTGAAGAAGTGTTTTCCTATTGAGTTTTTCCTCCTCGTGTTTATCTTTGCCATCCCTGCGGAGTCAATTCGCTTTCACAACATCCTCAGCACCTTTCAGTGTCTTACTGAGCAGCATTGCTCCGTTTGAGGACTATACTTAGAACCAGTTCATTGTATGAAACAGTCATGATAGTAATTCGTTTGGGGGAAATTGCTTTTCCAAAGGTGGAGAAGTTAATTAAGTGTGTAACAGGAGGAAGCTAAACCTTACTAATTAGCAAGAAGGGTAACGATTATGGGAGAGAACAGATGACACTTGGCTGAAGATGAACTCAAGAAATTGCTTTAGCCAAAAGCAAGTTAGAAGAGTGAATAGAAGATGAGCTTTAAGAAAGCAAAGACTGTGTCACCGTGTCCTGATAAATTATACCTCATTTATAGTGTGTCTGCTCGGTATTAATCAATAATTTTTCGGGATGATCCTTCACTGGGAGGAACACAGCCTGCTTTGCTATACAGAATTTCTCTCCATCCTTTGGGTGCTCCCCAGGAGGATGTGCTGGATAAAAGGGTGGCAGCTCTTCCAAACAACTGCAAGGATGTTTATGGGAATGTGGTGAGGAAAGAGCAGCCCCACTGCTCTTCTCTCCATGTTTGGGTTTGTTCCCCTGAGCTTGGCCATTCCTCTCACCCTGTTTATTCACATCAGTGAGGAAGATTGTTTGAAATGTCAGGCTTGTGTTTGGTCCACAGTAAATTTTTTTCTTGTGGTGTGTGTTGAGAACCAGTCATCACTCACACCTTGCTTCTGTCATTGTTCCAGTCAGTATTTCTTGCATATTGTTGCAGTAATGTAAATATTGGGCAGGAAAATGCTTTATTCAGTTGCCAGATTCCCAGAGAAGTGCCCTGTTCCACCTACAGCAAAATCAAACCACAGTCCAAGATTTATAATGTGTTTCAAGAACAGCTATTTTATAAAGATAATAAAAATATGCTTATTTTACTTAAGTAAAATAAACACTCTTTCAGCATTTTCTTTGTGTCTAGCCCAAAGGAGCTCTACTACAAAGCTCTGTCTCAAAGTCTGGATCCACACTGCATTCCAGTGCCTATTTGTTTAACCAGATGAGACAATTATAATGTTGACCTAGATTGCTATAATGATAAATCAAATTCCAACTGCTCACAAATACTATTTTATCCTGTCAGTGTGGAGCATCAGGGTTGTGCTACAAGAAACTTGGGGCCTGATATTTTTAGCCATGTGACTTAAGCCTTCTTTAAGGCCACTGCTCAAAATCCAGTGTACTGCAGGCAAATACCATCACATGTTTATGACCTTTTCTCGTTTCATTCTGTAGCCAAGGACAAATAAGTGTAGTTCACCTTTGGTTTCAATATTTTTTTTTCCTTTGAAGCAAAAGGTCTGGCCTTTCATCAATCTAGTTATTGGTACCTGCATACTTCTACGTATTCTTTGTTCTTTTATTTGGAATTAATTGGTTGTCAGTGGTCTGAAATGAATCAAAATAGAAGGGAGAAAAGCTTGTTTTCTTTGCTCAGTGTTTAGGTTGTGATGAGAGACAGTAACATTACAGCATGGAAAAAGCTGATAAAATGTTTTAAACTATTAAATTGCAATCCTCTTTGTTCAGCAGGTGTTGTAGCAAGTGCTCCTTTAAGGGATTGTCTGGTCTAAATTGAATAAATTCTTGATCTCTTCTAGATAGATAATTTTGAAGAGTGTTATTAATAAATGCTGAAGATAGCTCAGCCCTGCAGAGGAGAAAGAACACCCTGAGCATCCTCAGCATTGCAGTGCTGTGAGGCAATTGCCTCATTGAGGTGAAAAAATTTTTAGGGCAAAGTGTATCATTTAAATCTAAACCCGTTTTTTTTTTATTAGGAGAATTCCTAATGGAAGGTGTTGTAAAAAAAATGGGAAAAGTAATCAGAGTATATTAATAATTTAAACTTCCTTGGAGTCTGGGGCACTAGAACTTTAATTAGTGATGCCAAATAATATAAAAAAGGTCCTCTGATGGGTAGGCATGAAGGACATGGAAAGTTCTGCATTCTGCCAAACATTACGTATTATCCATGGGATGCTCACTGTGCCAAAGCAAGGACCTTAACATGGCACATTTTGTGCCAACCAATATGTTTTCATAGTAAATGACAGTTGAAAGAGATGTTTAAGCAGAGGTTATCTATGTTTTTATCATTCACTGAGTGTTTGCAAGAATTTGTATTTACTCACATTAGCTTGAGAGGGCTGCTAGTTATTCACATTTCTGTAGTGCCTGGAAGTTTTCTTACCACCTAGACCAGATATTTTTGTGTTAGATGGTTTATAAATGATTGTATATAGAGAAAAGGATTGAGTGGATATATGTGTGTGAATCTACATTTATCTGAGAAATATCTGCCATTTCTCTGTCACATTGAAATAAGTGGTTAATAGGATCATTTGTGTTACTCCATTATTGTACTTTGCTTTAAAAAATTCCTCAGACAGTCATTGGCCTGAAGTGTTAATAAACGTTTGATAAAACGCCAGTTTGATGAGACAAAAAATGCTTTAGATACAAAATATTGCTGGTAAAAGTCCATGGGGGAAAACCTCTAACAAGGCTTATCATGTTTAAGTAAAGGAAACCATGGCAAAAAGGTGTAAATATAGAAAATATCCCAGAAAGAATCACCTGGAAAAATGGACAGAGGTGTCTGTTGTCGTAAGGAAAATTGTTGAGGTAAGTTGAGGTTCATCTGTGTTCCAGATGAAGGGGAAAGAGAAGCTAAATTCCAGATACAAGCTTGAAATGAAAATAGAAAATATATTCCTTCTCATTTGCCAGAAGCCTTTAAAGGTCTTTCACAAAGGCCTGTTATAGAATAGAAGTTTAAAATATAAAACTGATACCTTTTCCCCTATGCATACATGGAATGAATATTTAGAGAATTGCATGCTATTTTAAAATCCGTTGCACTCATGTCCATCAAGAAAACAAGATCTAAAAAGTTTCTTTTGCATGATGCAATCAGGAACAGCAAAACTGATTCTTTTAGAATTTATTTAGGGGGGGAAATGGCAGAGGTAGAAATGAGATTAACAAAATAGCCTAAATTCATCTGCAGATAATAGGATTGCACCAGGGATAAATCTGTCCCCATGTGTTTCCCAAACTTTTTATATCCAAAGCTTGAATTCAGATCAGTAGGGAAAGACATAAAATGCCCATAAGTGAATTACAGTAGTTTGCAATACTGAATGAAGTATTTTTAGATTTTTAAACTTTATTTTGGGATGGTGTTCATTCATTTAAATAAACCCAACCAAACAAGCTGATAAATGTCTAATAATTTGTTTCATGTTCACAACATTTGTTTTTTTCTCTGGTTGCATTTATGCAAAAATGAATTTCCAAACATTGCTAAAAGTAGCTCACAATACTCTGTGGACTTTCTTGACTCAGGAGGTTTTCTGCTTGTGATTTGAAGGCTTCAAAGTCATCTCCTTTTGAAGTGAAACTGGGTGTTTGGTTGTTTTATTTATGATGGGGATTATTTCATTAAATGCTGTCATCTGCAACTGTTGGTTTGCAGGGAAAAGATATTTTTTACTTTTTCTTCCCCCTAAAGATATTCAGGATATTTCTTCCTGTCCTAAAGATATTCAGGACCTTTATTCTGGGTTAATGGAACATGTTTGTCTAATCTGCCAGGGCACAGATCTTTGGCTGTGCTGGAGAGATGTGTGTTAATAGAAAGGATGGATTTGTTCTCATGTCAGCTTTCCTTTCAAACCCTGATGTCCTCAGTGGTTGGAGCTCTTTGACAGAGTCTCTCCAAGGATTCCTTACAGCAAATTCCTGATTAAATACACTCCTGCCACCCCCAGAATGGGATGGAGAGGTTGTGAAGAGCCCAGCCAAGGGGCTTTCCCTGTCAGAGGTGAAAAACAGAGGCAAATATCCTCAAACACAGCATTTCCTGCATCATTTCCATGGCTTTTCCAGCTGCCTCCAGAGACTTTTGGGAAAGGTAATCACAGCAGCTCTTTCAACTGCTTTGAAGGCATCTGACCAGATTTTACATGTGAATATGACTGAAAAAGCATTTTGTCTCCCAAACGTCTACCTTTCCTATGAGGAGTTTCAGGTTTGAAGTTCATTAATTAGAGTCATGGGGACAAACTTTCCCCAGTCTGGCTTCAGTTCATGAAACCACAAGGTCCAGAAGTTCAAAAGTGAGTCCTGCTGGAGCTTCTGTTACATTCTCATTTGTGGGTGTTATGTTTGCCTACTGAAAAGAAAGCAATGGTAAATGAGAGAGAAAAATGAAAAAAATAATGACCTTTTCAAGGTGGGGATGTATCACACGTGCTCAGAGCTTTTGAAGGTTATAGACATTGCTTCAGTAATGCTGGAGGATATAATTGAAACTTTCTTCATCCCATCACACAAGTTCTCTCTGCTGGCCTGATAAATTCCTCTTTACCCTGAGGTGTTTGAGACATGTTGTTGTAACTGCAAAACGCAGAAGTTTGAATACACAAGGCATGTCCTGTAATTGTTGCTGCTTTCTTGTTGTTTTTTCAAAATACTGTTTATCAGCAGTGAACTTGACAGCCCGTCATTTTTATCTGAAAAAAGTATTTTTACATTTAAAGAATCAGTACAGTTACTGACATTGTAATGACTTAAAAGCAGCCATATTTCCTTAGGAAATTTGTCTAGAAAATGAGGCATTGATGCTTTAGATGCAGAATAATAGATTAAATAAAATGTCTAGGCTGCTCTGTTGTTAGTTTTTATATTCTTGGGGAGAAATCTGGAGAACTCTTTGCCAACTGGCCAGTGAAAAGTCAGGCTACAGAATGATAGTGAAAAAATCCAGTGCAGGGAAAGGTACATGAAGACACTTGTGTCCACTTGATATTTAGAGATCAGAACTTTTTCTTGGAAAAATACAGTAATATAATTTCTGGGAAACGACTCAGTGAGGTTTATTGCTGTCCTCTGAGCCATGACCACCAAGGACAGTGAAAAAGATGTCATTGCACACAGTTCTTTAGTGACCAGGATCTGCAAACCCCGTGAAAATTCTCACTCTGCCTGGAGGGGTTGACATTTTCTACTGGCAGCTTCTAGAAAGCATCCCAAAAGAACTGTGTGAGAGGATTCACCGCAGAGGAGAGGAAAAACCGATTGTGCTGCTTCCTGCTCTGTCCTGCAGCCTGAGGGCAAAAACACTCCCTCAATAGGAGTCCTGGCTCCTCTCTTGACTTGGGTTAGCTGGAATATGGAGATTGCAGAAGAAAAGCCACACAGCTTGGTGCGTGAGGAGAGGGATATTATATCTCATTGCACACTTTAGATTTTCAGATGTACTCCTACCAAAACGGTGAGTGGTTTGGAATATTTCACCCCATCTAAGTAATCCTCACACTCGGAGCACATTTGATTCTTTCCACTCTTTTAAAAAACATCACAATGTTCCCATCGTCTTCTTGCAGCTCAGGCTGAGGTCCTGGTTGGAATGATGTGCTGCTCTGCCTGAAAGGGCATGAAAAACCAGGCAAAGACAACTCTGCAGCTCACTTTGATGATACTGTGTCATGTTTAATCAGTGAAGATTGAACCAGTCACCTTGAGATTCTGAGAGCATTGTTCAATACCATTTAAAACATTGATTTTCTGTAACTATGAATCCTCTCAAGTAGTCATTAGACAGGAAGCAAGTTACCTGGGGGGGTTTTAATACAGAAAATGTTAGAAAGAGAGAGATCTAGCCTGGAGGAGGCAAGCTGGAAACTGAGGAGCAGTTTGTCAGACCTGAAGCAAAGGTATCTCCCAGGACTGGCAGGGGTGATGGTGTTCAATTGATTCTCAGAAAGAGCTAGAACAACTTTCTGACCTTACCTCACCTGACAGCTACACTTTTTAGATGACTAAAAATGGGCAGAGTGGTTAAAGAAAAAAAAAATCTTGGTAGCTATGAAGAAGAGCTAAACCATAGATCTGTTTTTGAGAGCTAGCATAAGTCGTGGATGTTTATTACCAACAGATGTTTTCTGAGCAGAATTAACATAAAGTGTGTACTGATAGATGTGAACATTTCTGTCTCTGCATAAAATGTTAAAATATTTCATATTACTTCAATATTGAAATGCAGCAAATGGAACTGGTTTATCAATGTTTCTTATGTAACATTTGTCATTAATATTTTTTTTCTGTCCTGCTTACTCTCCTGTAAAATCTACAGACCTTAGTAAAGATTGTGCATCATAATTGATTTTTGGGTTGTTGCAAATGGCATAAATTAACCCCAAGCCATTAATTTGCTAAAGTTTCCACACACTGATTTCCCTTATCCAGCATCACTCTGGTGGTTTTACATTTGTCTTTGAGAAGATGCTTTTGTGCAGCATCTTTTGTTTTAGTGTGGCGGAACGTAAAAAATTGGAAAAAAAGGATTAAAAAAAATTCTAATGACTTTAGTTAATTTAGACAACTTTGGCAATACAAACAGGTTTTTGAGGTACACTGAGATATGACAGTGGACAAGCAAGTGTGGATATTGTCTAATTGCCTCCCTCTGATTAAGAAGCTTGAAAAGGAACTTTTTAAAAGCTACTGTTGATGCAGAATCTGCATATTGTGTGCAACAATTCCTGTGGCACCAGTGGGAGGAGATGTTTATTTCAACATCACTTTATCTGACAATGACCCTCTCTATGTACCTGCTTTGAGAACATTCCAGAAAACTCTCTGTACACAACTGTAACTGACCTCAGCAGGAACTAATTGCTCCATTAGGAAAAAAAAACAAGGGAGTACAAAAAAAAGGGTGAAAGAGTGCTGCAATTAAAATTGACACCTTTAAAAAAAAATTCTGTCGCAGCCTGATGGGAACTATGGCAGGGGGAAAAAAGGGGCAAGTTGAAAACCAGAAATAGTCTATTTAGAAAATATTAGAATGAAAGGCACTGCCTGTTCTTTCCATCAAAATGAACAGCTTGGTGACAGTTGCATGATTTCATATAAACATTTCAGTTTTGTCATGGCCTTAGCTTAAACAGACATATTACGAGAAAATTGTACTTCACTATAAGATGTCAACCTGATTTATTTTTCCCCTTGTCACAGTATGCCTCTGGTTTTTATTTACTTTGGACAGGGATCAAATTGTTTTTTTTTCCTTGTCTTTTTACCTACTTTGATATATCTCGCCTTGGTTTCTGTTCTAGAGGTTTCTGTGCTGGAATATCAAGTCAATAGCTCATTTTGAGTAGCTGGGAGTGAAGGACCAGTCATTTTTCACTTGCAAATGTATCTTAGAGAGCACATGATTAATCCATCATTAACTTTGATCAGCTCCTCTCAGAAATATGGATATGCAGAAACCCAGAAGAGCTTTCACAAATCTCTCCATGAGGCACAAGTTTATTTGTCTTTTCTTCTGGAATGCTTTTGAGGCAACCATAAAGCATGTGTTCTTATTTTGAATAATGTCCACGGGGTTTAGGTAATAAAATCCATGTGTCTGGCATCTGGCTCAGTGCTTATTTTCTTGTGGTTCTCCCCCTGTATGCATGTATCCATGAATAATATCAACACACATCCCCTCCCCTACAAAATAAACCTTAACCTAATATATATAAAAAAGTATTTACCAGGTATGATTCAAAATTTGTTCGTATATTAACAAAAATCAGAAAGCCATCAGATGCTAATAGTTTGAAGCATTTAATCTGAAATGAAATATTAATTGGTAATTAGATATATGCAGACCGGGTGAGCTTTCCTTTTCTCCTGTGTTATTCCTAGTTTATTTTTTTCCAAATGCCCCACTATTCTTGTGTACATTGAATATCTGTGGCTGTTCAGTTCAGACACTGTTCCTGTGCCTTGACACTTCATTGGGTAATTCTGGTGTAATCAACAGTGGAGCCTGGAGTGAATCCAGGGCTCCAGACTGCAGAGCTTGGATGGAAGGTGGATGTGGGGAGAATGTGTGGATCACGTCACACTCCAAACCCTTCTTTCCCAAAATATGACTGTTTTTTGTTTAGTTGTTTCATAAAACTGGCCAAACGTTCCATAATCATATTAAATAGTTATTGTAGTCCAGGGAATCTGCAGAGAAAACCTCATTTTCAGAGTAAACCTATTTATCTTAAGGAGAAGTGCCAGAATCTGGCCTAGATAGGCAGTGAGGCTGGTACTCCTTGAAGATAAAAATGGTTTTATCCCAAACATTAATTAGATGTACAATTAATTATTATATTAAAATAAACAAGGCACATTGGCCTCTGTTCTGTTAAAACTCAGAAGTTTTAGCCACACCAACATGTTGATATGTCATCAGCTGTTCAACTCTTTCAAGTATAAAGGTAATTGAAGGTAATTAATAAACTTAAAGGCAGATAATTCTACCTAAGATTGTTGTTTGAAAAATGTGCATTTAGCACGCAGCTGTAGTTGTTGCAGATACTACAGGAGAGTCACAGAGCTATATAGCTATTTAATAACTCTTATCTGCCGATTGTTTCATTTTTTCATCATTATTTTAATCTGTTGCAAGCAACACTACTGAGTTGTCATGCCCTATCTGCCATAGCGTGAGTCACTGGAAAAGCAAAGAGAATTAATTTGGTTCTGCTTCATTTCCTGTAGGGTTTATAAGTCCATTTCCAAGCAGTCTCTAAAATGTTGTGTGACATTAACTGGTTCACAGCTGCCATGCAGGTTGTGCTAAAGACAGAGCTGAGCAATCCATAGACACCAAACGATGGACATGGACACCCAGGGTTAGAATGTCCATATATGAGGATTTACCCTTCAGTTCAGCCACAAATATGGGCAAAGCTGGGGGGAAAGGAGTCCCAGGACTCGGAGCTGAAGGGGAGGCCCTGGCTCAGGGTGCCCAGAGAAGCTGTGCTGCCCCTGGATCCCTGCAACTGTTCAAGGCCAGGTTGGACAGGGCTTGGAGCAACCTGGGACACTGGGAGGTGTCCCTGCCATGGCAGGGGGTGACACTGGATGGGATTTAGGGTCCCTTCCAACTCAAACCAGCGTGATTCTCTCTTTTGCTGGTGGTACAAAAGGACTATAAACCAGTCCATTGCTTTGCTGCCCCATGTTTGGCCATGCTTGGAGCCAAGTCTGCATGGCAGAGTCCCTGGTGCAGCTGAGCCAGCAGCTGCCTCAGCTCCAGCCCCATGGCACTGCTCAGTCCCTCCCCAGGGGCACAGCAGGAGCAGTGCCAGCCTCAGTCTGTCTGCCCCAGAGCACAGTACCTGCTCACAAATCACACTTCATTACACAGCTCTGCCTGCACTTTGGAGTGGAGAGCTTGCCTGGGGCGCAGAGTCTCCCGGAGCTGTTTCTGTGCTGCTTCAGTTTACACAGCATCTTTTGTTCAAGGCTGTGCCTAAAACCACAGTGCAGCCCTTGCTTCTAAACAAGACAACACCTTCTTTCTTTTTTTAACATTTCCTCTCTCAGCTCTGACATTAGTACATTTTGTGGCTTCTCGGAATTAATATTTAAGTTTTAATGTTGTTAATAGATCAGCCTTTAATTTACCTGTGTTGCTAGGAGCAATTAATAATACCTTACTGATTCTCCATGAACAGCATAAAATATTGATGTAAGAGCAGAAGGACTATTTATACTCCTGGAATTATATCCCCTCATTCCATTTGTCTATAACAGACAACTTTAATAGGACTGTTGGAGGAGAGTTATGTTGGCTTCTCATATATTCTCAGCCATATCTACTACAGGGTTTGGTTTTATTCTGGAGTGTTTTACGTTACCTATTTGCTGTGTTTTAATCAAATAAGATACATTGGGTTTACAAGGAGAAAATGGTTAATATTTTTTACCCCTATTCTATAGCAGGTGACACCAAATGATCCTAATGTGCCTCCTGTCCTTAACATCAACAGGCAGACAGTGAATCAGGACAACTGCATGGCTTTCAGTTCAGTGGCCAAGCTAAAAATTCTGCACGAGAAATGGTATTAAGTTTTTTCTTAACATAATTTTTCTGGGGGGAGGGGGTTGAATTTGCCAAACTATAAGTCTGGAGATTAAATAATAGAATTTTTTTCCATAGAATAAGACCCTTTTCTGTCAAAGCTTTGCAAGTAAAGACTAATTGAGAATGTGGAAAGGTGGGGTACCCATTCTGCCAGCTCTGCTGTTAAATAATAAATGCCCATTTGACAAGCAATGCTCACAGATCATCCTGCAGAACAGAATGTGACTCTGGTATGAATATTACTCAGGAAAAGAGAAGACAGATCAGCCCATCATGCTGAATAAGTTATCAGAGAGGGCAAAGGGAAAGGATTACATCCTGAAGGTTTGTCCCTATTGTTCCATGGCAATGAGAATAATTGTTTCTGTGATTCCAAGTTTGAAAAGTCCTAAGAGCCTGCACTTCTGTTCCACAAGTATTTGTCACAAATTCCATTTTCTTCAAATCTCCTTTGCATATATATTTGTTATTAATACCTTTTCATACATATATGTACATTTATTTCCCCCATCCCCTGTCTAAATTAAAACTGCAGTCAAAACCCAATGTTATTCTGTGCTAAGAGTATTTCAGATATGAATCCAGTTTTACATCTGGAGCTCCGCTAAAAGGGAGGAGCTGAGAAGACACACTTAAGCCATAAAGAGGAAACAAGGCCCTATTATTAAATCTATTATTGCAATATCGGAAATTACTGCTGAAATACTGAAGCATAATTATATCTCACAAACATCAATGAACCAGTGACAACTCTTCAAACACTTTATTATGCTCCTCAAAATATTACTGCACTGTGAAATTAATTCAAACAAAAATATCCAAAGAAATAAAAAAAACAGGACTAAGGAACAGACCTATTTCATATTCTTTCATGCCAGTCTTGAATAAGAACTCTGAAAAGCCAACAGTACCTTTTGAACTTTATTGCAAATTTTCATAATCGCAGTGGCAGTGGTCTATGAGAAAGGCATGGAACCAACCTGAGGCTTGTGCTTGCCTCTTGCACAGCTTCTCTTGGAAACAATTTTGGGTGTGAAATTGGAAACTGAGTTATTCTCCACGTCCCTCAGTCGTCTGTGTGGGAATGAGGTTGAGAGAGTTCTTGTGTCTCACAGAGAAGTTAAATTACAAATGGCTGTGAGGTGCTCAGATTCTGCAGTAAATGTGTGTGAAGTGTGAAATACACACAGGCAGGGATAGTTAATGTTATTTTAATAATATTAAATCAAGAACTTTCACTATCAAAGCAGGCTGAAGCTGCATATAAAAATGGCCCTGATGTGTCATTGATTGCTGCTGGTGTAATTATCTAGTGCTTTACATTGCCAACACACTTAAAATAGTTTATTTTGCCAGAAAAACAATTCTGTTGAATTATGGCAGGCTGGGTTGCTTGCGATTTCTGTAAATATTAAAAGAAAAGTTTTGTTGATTTTTGAGCTTAATGACAACAGAGAAGAACACCATTTTTTATACATATATATAAAATATTGTGACATTTTAAGCAATAGAGAAAGGTTTCTCAATAAAGCCTTCCTAAGGAGCTCCAGGGATCCAGGAATTACATGTTATCTTATTGAATGGTGCAGGTCTTACATACATTGCTCAATATAGAATTTCCTTCCTCTACCTCCCCCAGGAGCAGATGGTTTCAGTGTTTTCTTTCTTTGTTTTCTTGTGGATTTATGATTATTTCACTCAGTTGCCAAGACTTGTGTGAAGATTGGAGCTTGACCTTTCCTTTTAATCAGGCTTTTTTTGTTGTTGTTTAAAAGGCAAGAAGATACCAAACTAAATGTGACCTCAGAAAAATACTCATTTTTTTAACAGAGAGTTATGGAGTTTATTCTCCTGCTTTCTACAAACCAAAAATTGTGTGTTGGAGTGACCAACTCCCAGCATCCATGGATTTAATCAGGAAGCCAAGCAGAAGTGGGAGGAGGGCAGGCAGAAGGAGCTGTGAAAGTGTAAATGGCAGAGAGAAGTGCAATTCCCTTGGCAAGAGATTTCCATATCTCACCCGATGACTTTGATGTTTTCAGTCCCATGTTTCATGGAGTTCACAGGGCAAAGTCCTGTGAAGAGCAGAACACCAGTGGGAGCACAGGATGGCACAAGCAGACCCCAGAGATGTGGGATTTTTATCCATGGCAGTCAAAGCTTTATTTGTTGCTGTCAGTGTGCCAAATCTGTTCTCTCTGCAGTGGGGTTTCCTCAGTGTTGGGATGTCAGGTTTGAAATCTGGAGAGCAGTGCTTGGGATCTCCTTCTCCTTGCTGACTCACCAGCAGAAAGCTCAGAGCAATGGCATTTGGGAACCACCACAAGATATTTGTGTGAAAAACAAGGCTGATGTTAGAAGAATTGCTGACATCCAGTTGGTCTTTCCCTTCTGACACGCGTAGCAAACTCGTACCACTCCAAAATTCCCTATAAAATATCATCTATGATACTTGAGTCAAGTATCAGGGGACACTTGGTGCTTCCAAACCCCAGCAAATTAATTCACCTTGTCATCCCTTTTTGGGCAGAAATGCAAGAAGTGATATTTAAGTAGATTTGAAAATAGCAGCAGTATTTTCCTTCCTATTATTGCCTTACACTGCGTGTCAGATGTGATAAAGGGAGAAACATGTTGTCTGTTTGGGAAGTGTGGCAATATCTCTGAACAAATCCAGATAACTTCCGAGCTGACAAGTAAGATAGACAAGTGTCAAACCCTAATACACATTGGACCAGCAGGCAAATGTCATCTTCTGCTCATTTCCACATCACAGACTTTGCTCTGTGCTTAGTTATTAGGAAAACAGCAGGTATGTTTTTGGGGGTTTTGACAGGAAAGTTTAGAACAGATGGATGGATTGAATTTGTCAAGTGAAATGCTCCTGTTTTAATTTGCTGCTATGCAGCCTCGGAGAAGGGCAAGGTGAATTTATTTTGATTTTTTTCTATGAGGAAGAAAATTCAAGGCTAAGATAAAGGTTATTTAATTAGCTGCATAATTCTTAGCAATAAAACAAATGTTAACAAGATAGCACTGAAAAGGTGCTATGTCCTGAGAGTAATCCAAATGAAAAATTCACATTTTTTAAGGTTTGAAAATATATTACAACATCTATTGAAAGTAACATGGTTACTTCACAGCCTAGTTAGAAGGGCAACACCATAATATTTATAAAACAAATAAAAATGCTTCAAGAAATAGTGTATTTATAGTCACAAAGTAGTGTAGATTTCAACCCGGGAATATCCCTAATTGTGTTTAGTCTTTGATTTTTCCAGAGCAGCCATAGACTCTGTCAAGTCACTTTTCCACAGACCTCAATGATGGTTTCCAGTTTTCAGCTGGCTTCGGTTCATACTTGTGTATGTCCAAAGTAAAAAGAATAATTAGTTCTTGAAAGCTGGAGAATAGCTGTGTTACAAAATTCTGGTGTTCTATTCTAGATTTATGAGACAGCTTTGTAATGAAACATGAAAACCACACAAATGTATTCTGTGTTCTTTTTGGAAAATATTTCTCATTTCCTGGAAAAACTTACTAAGCTTTCAGTCAAAAATAGGAGTGTTTTCTATCATTCAGTTTCTCACTGGAACAGTGGTAGATTTTCACACTGATGGGATCACAACTGCACGCTTAGGTTCCAAAGAGAGGTTTTCTTGAATTTGTGTATTTTGCAGCATTCAGTTGTTTTCTGTGATTGTTTACAGCAATTTGTAAAATCACACCGAAACAGGATGGTTGCACTTTGTTGACCTGTTTGCAAAACAGAGAGTGCTTTGCATTTTGCAGGATTGCACACGTGAAGCTTTTAAAAGAGACTCTGGCTTAGTTTTGATTGAGAAATGGCTTTTTCTCATTAGCACTCACTTATGTAACCTGTGTAATGTAAAATGGATTTCACGAGCAAAATGAAATAAATTAAAGGGAGCAGCTCAGAATTTTATTAGTTCATATACAGTTCGAACAGCATTTGCTTGGTAAACCCTCAGCTGTAGATTGAATGTTTGTTTCTTTATGGATTACCATTCAGTTTAGATAGCCACATAATTTAAATTAAATTTCATCTGCGTTCACAAAGAAGAAGAACCACAAGCCAGACTAACACCAGGCCAGAGTATTTTGTGCTAGGGCTGACAAAGAAACCACTTCACAGAGCCAATCTTGCAAAGCACATCCAGAGAGAGCTCAGAGATTTCCCCAAGGTTATCCCTGTTTACAGGCATCGGAGAACAATGCAACCTTTGAAAAAAACACACCTATGATTACTTTTATGGCAAAATTAGAGATGATGAATTTGAAAGAGAAGAATGAAGTGTGTTATGCGTTATGACAGATCCCCTCATTTCCCTTGAGCCATTAGGAGGGTGCAGAGAAACATTCAGTTAAATTAAAGCCTAATAAAAGTGAAGTACTGAACTTTTCATGACTTATTGGAAACCTTTCATTGAGGAAAACACCATAACTGTATAGGTAAAATAGATCTCAGAAAGCAAATTAGGTGATTACTTGTGAAACAAAAGCCTGTGTGAAGCTCTCTTATCCATTTTTTCCTACGGATTTGAATTTATTTAGCATCGTGTCCTGTAGTCTTCTCTAATCTCCCTTTGCCACTCCTTGTGCTCTCACTGTGCTCCTTACGGATGCAGCTGCACTCTCTGCAAGAACTGTAAATGGCTTTGGATTGCAGGAGCTGCTGCACTGATCTGAAGGGCAGGAAGACAAGCTGGGCCAGTTTGGGGTGGCACTGAATGTGGCTCTGCTCTGGACAAGGCTTGCCTGAGTATTCCCATGAAAACTACACTGTCTTAATTAATATTAAATTTGTGAACAGGAGGATTTGAAGGCATTAAGGAATTCCTGCTGCCATGAGCATGTCTGGATTCAGGATAGCTCCAGGCTGCTCTGTGCTCTTATCCACCCAAATTTGTTGCTGTACTTCTCAGGGAGCTGTAACTGCAGGGGGAACAACCATGCAGAGCTTTCTTTGGGCTGATCAGGAATAAGGGGGAAAAAAAAGTGTTAGGAAAAGAATTGCAGTTGGGTGTTTTTTTTTTTTTTNGGAGCTCTGGCCAGCAGCAGGTTTGTGATCAGAGTGGGACATGGATGGAGTCCCTGTGGCCCCAGAGGAGGAAGCCAATGCTCCAGACTGTGGCCACATCAGAGCAGCAGGGTCAGAGAGCAGGAGGTCACCGAGGTGTCCCCAGAGAGCCACTTCAGCTTTCAGCTGCGTGAGAGAGACCAGCTCTGAGTGAAGGCAAAGTCTGGAGGACGAGCCAGCTTGTAGTGCTCACTTCAAACAGGCGGAGCAGGGATTTCAGTCACACTCTGCTCTCACTGCTGAGCCCTCTGGCTGCTTCTGATGAGCTCTCCTTTC
Source organism: Grantiella picta (assembly GCA_013397955.1). Taxonomy (NCBI): domain Eukaryota; kingdom Metazoa; phylum Chordata; class Aves; order Passeriformes; family Meliphagidae; genus Grantiella; species Grantiella picta. The sequence goes on from VZRM01008322.1 coordinate 4,941,371, forward strand.
TTCAGCCAACAAGCTCAGGCTCGTTCTGGCCATGTCTAAAAACGATCATTTTGATCCTGTGATGGAATTTTTATTTTGCAGCCCAAATGTATTCAATTTAGTAGAATTAACCTGAATTTGAATGCAAAGGTGATGCACTTCTCCCATCTCTGATGCAATTGCATGGATACCAGAGGACTAATATTTGATGGGAATTGGAGCAATGTTTATATTTTCAGCCCAAGAAAGCCTAAATCAGCTTCTCTCTGGGTTTTTGTTTCTTGGTTTTTAGCACTGGAGGGGATGAGCACACTGTTCATTCCTACAGAGAAACAGCCAGTTTGACATGAGACTGGAGTGTGCACACAAGGAGTGCCTCTGGTGTGCAGTAGTTGTTAAGAGACCTCAAAACCACACCACAATTCATTCAAATAAACTAATTCCAGAATGTATTATTGGGGAATTTCAACCCCTTCTACACCACAGTACAGATATATCCTGACTTGACTAAATTTCTGCCAAGTATAGTGGAAGAACATTTTGAAGTACTGGGAATTGTATAAACAATTACAATGATGATACTGTTACATAAAAAATACAGTTATTAGAACAGAAACCACCCTGCAAAATTTGAAATTTGAAGTTTTATCTGGACAAGGTCAAAATTTTTTGTGACCCACTGCAGTTCTCAGCAAAACTTAGAAGATTCTATAATGGGATATGCTGCTGGTGCAATGGGTAAATAGAAATTTTGTTAAACAAGATAAAATTTTGTTCAGGATGCGATGCATGCAGTTTTGCCTGGGCTTTTAGATTTAAATTCCAGTAGGAAGAGAGACATTCTTTGATGTCAGACCATCATCAGTGGAGGGGTTCACACAGAGCACCTCTAATATTAAATATTTGGCCTTTCTTGCTCTCTCTGTTATTATGGGATTTTTCCTTCTGTTGCACCACGAGGAAGAATTTTTGAGGCACCTTGGAAGGTTCCCCAGTCTGAATAGAAAATTTCTGCTCAGTGTATCTGACACTGGTAGATATGAGAGGAGACAAAAGGTTTCTAAGGAATGGCTGCAGATTTTTCCTGGGCTCAGTGCTGGAGACACAGAAAATTCAAATAAATTTCCTGCTTATTCCTGTTGGTCACTTCTGCTTATTTCGCTGGTCACTTCTGTAATAAGAGCAGATAGGGGGAAGATTGGAAGCATAAATTGGTAAGTGACAGCTCTTTAGCCATGTTGTACAGTAAACCAAGCAGGCATTAGTTCTTGGGACTGCTTTGCAATCGATTTCCTCTCTGACTAAAAGCTATTTTCTATTTCAGTGTTTTTTCCATTACTGACTTCTCCATTTGATTTTTCACAGAACTTCTAGGAAAGATTTATTATTTTTTAAGTGGGGGATAGAGTTAGTTCTTAAGGCACCTCAAAAACGTTACTGGCAGGGAAATAGATGAAAACCAGCTTGTTGTTTTAGGATTGAATGAGAATGTGTTTCAATTGCTTCCTTTCTGTAAGAGGTTGGATGTTGTAGTTTTTTCTCAGACAGATGGACTGGGCAGGAATATCCTGCTGTGTTGGGTTTCTCCTGGTGTACTTTGCCTGTTTTGAAGAACCTGTTCAACATGTTTGTGAGAACAATATGAGAAAGAGCAATGACACTTTTACATTGTTCCTTTCCCAGAGAAAGTTTCAAGGGAAAACTTAAAAGTTTTGGTTGGCAGAAAAAAATATAATTGGGGGTCTGGTTGAATCTACCTGTAAATTTAAAATTTCAAAGCGTTACGCAGATAGAATATGTTTCTTACCTTTGTCTGTAAAAAACAAAAGCTCATTTTTTTAGGCGATAACATCATCATCTTCATGCTCACATACTGACCTTAACCCATCTGAGAGACTGAATGGGGTGTTCCCTTAGCAAGAAAAGTGGGAGCTGATGTCATTATCGTATTTTTGCCCTGAACTTTTAAATCCTTGAATTATTTCCATTTGCAAAATTTAGCCTCTTCCTATTCCATAATTGGAAAAATAATTTAAAGAATACACAGGTTTATAATTTTAGCCTCATTCTTGGCACAGCAGATCCTAAACTCCTGTTGTGAGAATTGCTTCCCCAAGAACCATTTCAGTAAGGTCACTTCTCTCTTTGTATCCTGGGATGGCAGCTCTAATTTTTTGGTCCCATTTTACTGCTTGAACAAGTTATATTGCTGTTTAATTATAAAAAAAGAGTGAATTAATTTGAGTTTTCATCTTCGGAAGTGATGCTAAAATCTTGCAAGCCTCCTAATGAAATTCTGTCTTTCCAAAACATCTATCCTCATGAAAACCCAGCGCTCTTTAGATCTTATCTGCAGTTTCTGTTTCATCCATTAATGTTGTGCATGGGTTTATATCGATTGCACACTTTGGAACATTTATGGCTCTGTTTAAGGTCTCTTTGGAGAAGGAAAAGGCAAAGAGGCAACTGGATACCTTCAGTGTATTTCCATTTCTGAAAGAACCAACTTGGCTCCAAAGTACTGAAATCTGAATTGTGTCAGTAGCTGCTCATTTATGCAACATCTGAGCTCCCTCAGGACGAGAACTAGCAGAGATTAAATCATGAGCTGCTTGTATTCTTAATGACAGCAAGTGTGTGGCACTTGCCAAAGATCCCTGCGATGGAGGAATGTTCACAGGATTTCAGAAAGGTGATTTTTGAGATTGAGTCCCAGCTTGTTACTGCAGAGTAAGGTTTTGTCGTGGTTGGGTATTTTTTGTTTGTTTTGTGTTTTTAAGGAGAGAAACAGATTTGACCATTAGCCTTTCCATCGTTGGCTGGAAATTTCAATGAAATTAAGTCGATGTTTCCACCTCGACCATCACTTCTAAGCAGCTCAGTATTTTTAAACAACTCTATACCAGCTTTTAAAGGCAAGAAATTTTGTTCCTTAGTGAATTTCGATGGGCTGTCTTAGTTTTTAAATTAGAGGTACTAATTTAGATTTCGGTCACATTTTGGTATTGATTCTTCTTAACAAAGAATGAAGATTTCCTGTGAATTCCTCAGGAGGGCAAAGGATTACTTGTCTGCTGCAACTGTGCCAGTGAGTAATGTAGTATTTTTAATGTTAAAGTGAGGAGTGATAATCCCTTCCAGAGATTCCTTAATCTGCTTGAGAGGCAGAGGTTTCCCCTTAGAATTCTCTGGAATTTGTGACTGTTTGGAGCACTGGTTTGAGCCTGTGGTAAATGCTTGTCACTCCAGCAAGAACTTGCCCAAAGACATCGTTATGGCAGAGTTACTGGAGAGTCCGCAGGAATTTTAAGTTGAAATTGTCCTGAAAAATTTAACTAGGCTGTCAGAGGCAGAGGGTAGGAGGGTCTAAATAATTTCTGAAATATGTCAATGTGACGTTTGTCAAAAATATCATCTCAAATGTTGTAGTTTTGCTTTTTGTTTTTCTCTGTAACTTATTCCAAGGCTTACCCATCCTCAAAATCAGCAAGGTCTCCCTGTCACCTAACCCTGGTGCAAATAAAGCAGGTTATGTGCAGTCTTGATAAAGTTTATATATGGTACAATCATTCAGAGAACTGTTACTGATGGCATTTTAAATACTAGAATATTGGTTTTATGCTTATTATGTTCTTGATTAAAAAGCCTAAATAGTCATTTCAGCATTTTCATGGTGGCTTTAGCTTAAACTTTTCCAGTGATCTGCTTGTCCTTCTTAAACACTAAGTGGGCTCAGTTTGGTGATCCTGAGGGTTATTCTAAGAATATTTAAAAAAAAAAATTATCTCTGGATAAATCCAAATTAGTGAATAGATGTCCTTTTTTTTTTTTTTTCCTTGTTAAAACATTGCCAGGGTGTGTACAAACCGCTTAATAGATTATTCTGGTAATTTCCCCAATGAGTGCTGTAGATTGGATTGCAGTTTCCTGACTCTCTCCTGCCCTCTCACTCAATACCAGGTTCGACCTTCTCCAGTCTCCTGTAACCAGATTTCCTTTCCCCACCCTGAGACACATCGATCTGCTCTGCTCAGCCTGGACACCTCTTTCCTTGTGATGAACTTTGTCACTTCTTAGGAACTTCTGTATGGTTGATTCTGGATCTATTCAGTGACTTTGCTTCACCTGCCTTGTTAAAATCATCCCATATTATTGTTTGAAATGACATTTGAGCTCAGTTGGGTCCCAGGTACCCTCACAGTGAGTTTGCAGCAATACTGGGTGTTAGAAACAGGAGATTCTGCTTTTTGGCACAGAAGAGAGCAAGGTTTAATGCTGCTTCATTACACAAATCCCAGGCCCCATAATGCTTTTGTCAACCTGCTTTATATAATAGATAGGGCAGTTGCCAGCATGGCAGATCAAAGGATTAAATATTTAATCTTTTCGAGGCTTTGCTCCTTAGGATCGACAATCAAATGATAAAGTCACTTTACTTTTGCATTGAATGGCGAATTCCTTGATAGTGGATGTCAGGAGATGGAGTTTGGAGAACAGATGAGAAAGAGCAGCCAGGAGTAAAGCAAGGACAGGCTTAATTTATGGAAGTCTGATGAAGGTAACACACAGAAACAAGGCAGGGGACAGCTTTGCCTCCCTCTGTGATACACAAAAATGAAATTAAAATGCACTTATATGCAGCTTATGAATTACTCGCCCAGCGAGGGTAAAAACAAAATTCTGTATATCCTCGTGATGTCTGTGCTTTCCTGACAAAACTCAGTTTTGTCATTCCTAATTCCCACTGATTTGGTAATAAAAGCATGTCTCAAAGGGCTACTTAGTGCCTGTTCTGCAGCCTTTACATTTTTGTGTGTGGATGTTGTGTATGGCTGAACACACAGGAGAGGAACATTTTTATTCTTAATGTTTGCATAACAAAGCTGGTCAGTCCTGCTGCTCTGCCTGGGGGAGCACACTTGTTTGGACTGAGAGGAAAAACAGGGTGAAAGAAAACAGTTAACAGGTATCACAAATGACATCCCAAAATGCTCATGAACTCTGATGAAGCATTTTTTGGGCAGGAAAGGGCAAGAGGTACTCTAAGCAAAGTGCAATGTGGGGTTTGTTTCCATCTGCCTCACAGTGGGGGATGATATCAAAATATTCCCCTTAAATTCCTCCTGTCAGGCTCAGGAATCTCCCAGTCTCTGGTGAAGTGATGCTGTTTACAGCTGGGGTGGGATGGAAACATGGACTCACTGCTTCATTCCTCCAGGGAGATAACACAGATAAAGCAACCTGAGATTTAATTTGCCTGAAGAAAGAAGATCTGGTCAGTAAACAGAGATATTCCTTAGCATTTAGCTAACCAAGTTAATTTATTAAGGGGAGGAGCACGAAAGCAGAGTTAATTTCATGACATCTCTACCAGCATTGAGTATTTTCAGCCTGCACACAGGCAGATGTTCTGAGAGTCTACCAAAGCACTGCTGAGCATCAGTTCAGTTCCTGAACATTTCCATCTCATTACATTTCTATGTATGGAAAGCAATTTCTTCGCTGTACATAATAATTTTATTAACACAGCTATTAGCACTGCAGACTCTGACAAGGAACCCAGAGTGTTAAAGGACATTTTCTAAAAATAAGCAAATTTACATATGTAATACTAAACTCGTGACCAACCCTTCCTAAACATTAGAGAAAGGAAAAAGAACTCCAAATTACAGAAAAATCGAACTGAAATTAAAAAGTGAAAGATCTAACTAGAAAAAGCCCAGGCTTATCATGATGGCAATAACTGTTTTGGCAGAAAACTGTAGGTAAATGTGGAACAGTAAAGATTGGTGGGAGCAGCTCTCAAGCAGACTGGGTGGTGGATATAATAAATTCTAGTGAGCAGTGATTTTGAGGGGACAAACTTCCATAGATTAAATTAAAATAATAAAAGAAAGTCAAATGACCCTATTAGTGTCAACACAGGAAGAGCAGGTAAGTCGTGATATAGTGAATTACTCACATATTTATCCTCTGCCCCACTCCTCTCAGGAGTTTCAAATATAGGTCCAGCCAAGCAAGCCAGATGTTGGCAGTTTCACCTAGGGCTTGTATATATATTTGTATTTGTAGAGGAATCATTTTCAAATGTGTGCCTTTGCATTTTCAATGCAACACGAATATTTCTTTTGCTTTAAAATTCCTGTTCTCTACTCCTGTATGTGCTGCCAAATAAAAAAAAGTGCAGTTAGCAAATGCATTTCCCATTTAGTCTCACTTGCTTAACACTTTATAGCGGCTCATTTTAAAGTTATAAACCAATGGTCAGGTATTCTGGCTGTAGGTGTTGGCATTTGTTGTGAATAAAACACAAGAGCTCCACAAAGAAGCAGCACAGAGCAGGGACAACAAGAGGACACAGAAGCTGAAAACAAGCATAATGAGGTTTTTTCCAATTCTGACCAAAATAAACAATGCCTTTTCTTTTTTTTTTTTTCTGGGAAATTTTAGGAATTTAAAGCTGGTTGCTCAGGAAGTATTCTTTCTGATGTGTGAGGAACACAGAGAAATGACTCTATGTTTGTTTGTACCTATACACACACATATACACACACACAGACACAGAGACTCCCAAATATACATTCACATGGTGCTAACAACCTAGACAAAATAAAAAGCAAGGAAATACAAAATTCAAGCTGTTTGCTTTGCCTTATCTATTTCCATTATGCATGGTAAATATTGCAGATCATATGGTCTATAAAATCACACGCTGTTTGGAGACTCCTTCAGAGCTCTGCCACAACAGGGGACTCTGAGGATAGATGCACTAGCAGCTCTGAGATTTCCAGACTTTTTTTATTTAGTTGGACTTTTCATGATATCTGAATTTATTTTTTTCATGTGAAGTTCCTTTATCTCCTGTGGTTTTCAATTTACAAAAAAAAACAAAAAATAATAAACCCAAACAACAAACACAAAATATGTTGAGGGAGGGCAGGCAGCATATGGGAGCTTTGAGGTTTTTCTTTTAGGATGTCTGAATTTGGAAGGAAATAGAATGCACCAGTGAATAATAGATGATTAGATAAAGAGGTTTGATATTGCTCTTGCTGGGAACTGCTGCCTGCTCAGTCTTGCTCCCAGTGAGAACACTGGAGTTCCCTCGAGCCACAGGGCAGCTCAGGTCCAGGGGCAGCTCGAGGTTTTCCTCCCTAAAGCATTTAGGCTTTAACTGATCATCCAAAATTTCACGAGAGATCTGTCTTGAAAAAGGAAAAATACCTTTTCAGAAAGCTAAACATGTAAAACTATCCCCTGAAATTCTGTTTGTTTGTGTGCTGAATAGGTGATAGCCATATGTAAGGTAGGAGAAAGAACTTTCTTTTGCTCAATGTTTATTTAATACTCCCAAACCAACTGAACCAGTCACCTTCTCTGCCCAAGATGAAATTGTTGTCTCTGTGCCTAGAGAAATGTTGGTGCTTCTGATGGGGATCTGTGCACAGGGTTTTGAAATGCTTTTATGGTCAAGCTGTGATTTAACCCAGAAGTTATTATAAATTGTAATGAGTTAATGCAAGCATTTATCCAGAGGAGAGGAGAACTGTTAAAAAAGGGGAGCTCATTTGCTGTCTTGGACATGTTGGAATTAGGTGCATCTGATAACGAGTCACAACATTTTTAGGCGGTGTTAATAACATTATGATGCACAATTAGGAATCTCCTTTGGTTGGCTAATTACCTTTTGCTATTATTTTAATTGTAATATCCTAAATTCAGATTGAAATTAGCACTGAGTATTACAGCAAGACCTTATAGAATATGTTTTTGAGGTTTTATGTCAATGGAATGAGTGCCTCTGTAGCCATAGCAGAGAGCACAGTTCTGTGGGCAGCCAGACCAGCTCTTCTGGGCTTAAACAAGAAATTCTGTCCTCAGCTGGTTCCTGTAGTCTGCCCTGAGAAACTCGGTCGTGGTGATTTTACAGTTTTTTTGGCCACTCCCTGCCTCATCCTCAACTGGCCCAGTTTGCAAAGCCCCACTGGGAGTAAATTGACATTTTTCCTGTGGTTCATTGGCTCAATCAGCAACTGTCGAGATCTGAAATTCAACCTGCAGCACTGAGATTCCATCTCTGCAGCCCCCAGGAGGGTTCAGCTAATAAGTGCATTCTGGTTTAGATGGTTGCTAAATAAACCTGAGGTTTTGACCTTGCATTTTGGGGTCCTGGACATCTGTTTAAAGAGCTGAATTTGATCCTTTGTTGGCAGCCTGCAGCTATGAGTTGGGCCAGAGGACGGTTTGTTTTCAGATGAACACCCAACATGGAAAAAGTTCCTCTCCTCATGCTTGCTGTTTGTTGAACATTCATTTTTTTGTAAAATATAAGTATTTAGCATGCTAATATGCTCTTTTCGACAGAAGAAAAAAATAAACTACTTAAATTCTGCCTACATAATTTTAAAGAAATAAAAGAAGAAAGAGATGATAGTCTTATAGAACAGTGAAAATCAGAAGAGTTCTCAATATACGTGAATAAGGCTTGCAATCTCAAGATTTTAATTTTTAATTAAAATCATTCTATTTTATTTCAATGAATCAATACTAAAGGTTCCCTCAGTTGCAGGTCTTTAATGTTATGGATTACAGGAGAAGGAGACATCTATTTTCTATGTCTGAATTCAGCTTCTCATTACTGCACACGTTTTAAAAATTCCTGCGGTTCCTCCTCAATCTGTAAGGCTCCTTTCTATTAGTTATAAAAATACAGAAACACCCACACATAAATTAGGAAACAGTTTAATTTTCTCTGTCGTATGAGAACTTTCTCTCCTTTTACTAGCAAAAATATCTGCATATTCAATTTTCTTCTGAACTTTCCAACACTGCAGAGGCGAACCCAACAAAGGGATTTTTCACTGTGTTAGTTTCAGTGACTTCAAAAGCATTATGTCAAATATGCACTGAGTCCTTTACAAACAGCCAAGCGCAGAAAACCTTTATTTCAGGGCTGCTTTGAGGCTGAAAGAAATGAGTTCTGCTCCTACTGCTGCTGATGAGATGGTGATAATCACTCAGCTGCTGGAGAGAGGCGGCACTGCCACAGAGCCAGGATGGGAACAAATTTTGCAAGAATTTGAAATGGAGCAGAATTTTGCGATGTACTGAGTATTCTGTGTGCATTGCCTTTGCAACAAACCTCGTGGGGGGTGAGGGATGGCTAGGAAGTATTATAATTAATTTTTAAGGTTTTGCATGGTTCAAGAGCTGAAGTTGTCTTCCTGTAATTTTGGTATTTCAAATATTTCGAGAGCAGCCCTGCTGAGAAGGACTTTGGGGAGAGGCTGGACAAATCCTGGCCAGGTGCACTTGCAGAAACTGCCCGTGTCCAAAAAGTATGGGCAGCAGGGGAGAGGGGATTGTGGCCCTCTTTCCCAAGGGCAGGTAGTGACAGGAAAAGGGGAAATGGTTTTAAATTGAAATTCAGCAGGTTTAGATTAGATGTCAGGAAGAAATTCTTTCTTGTGAAGTTGGCAAGGCACTGGCACAGGCTGCCCCAGTAAAGTGTGGCTGCCCCATCCCTGGAGGTGCTCAAAGCCAGGCTGGATGGGGCTTGGAAGGTAATGGCAGGGGGTCTTTAAGGTCCCTTTCAAACCAGGCCATTCTGTGGTTCATTCTGTGATTCTGTATTGCAGCAAATGTTAAAAATAGGATATTTTCCAGCATATTTGCCTGTTCCCTCCAGGCAAGATGCAAGTATTGGTTCACAGTTCAGCTCAGCAGCCTTCTGGCAAATCTTGGACAAGTTGTGCTTGTAAGCATCAACAGCTGAGCAAAGGGGAATGAAAAGCCCAGTTGAGAAGAGCAGCACTGCATGTTCACACAGAAAGTACAAAAATAAGGGTCTCTCTCTCTGCAGGAGGCTCCTGCATTTCAGCCAACGTGGGGTTCATCAAGCCTTTTCATCTGTGACAACAATGGCATCTACAGGGGTATGAGATCAGAGAAATTACCCTGAAGATTGAAAGTCAGTGATGCTTATCAGGGCATCCTCTTAAATATATAATTGCAGGAGATTTAGCTTAAAAGGGAAGTGAGGCAAGTGTTTGCTGATGGTTGTGCATTAGGACAATGATGGAGGCTCTGCTGGCAATCCCAGTTCTGGTTCTGGATCTGGTGGAGAGGACAAAGTGGTCTCAGCACTGGTGTTGTTATTTGTTGCCTACATTCTATCTTCTGTTAGTGCTACTTATGATAAGACTGCAGCATCTGCTCAGCCTTTGCTGAATTAATAAAAGTCTGTTCTTGCTTTGATGGTGCCACTAGAAACAAAGATCATCTCACCTTTCCTTGGAAAGCAACATGAATCACAGCACTCGAGGTTTAATTACAACGAACCAGAAGTGAAAATCAGCAATTTCCTCGTGTGCAAGAGAAGGAGTTGGTTTTCTAAGCCTTATTTTAGAGGGGCATCCTATAAAGTGAAAGGGAAGCTTCTTGTAAAAGGTCTAAACCTAGTGATCTTCAGATGGAAATGAGGTCAATATAGCATTTTCTATGAACAACTTTTATGGATGTCAGATATTTTACCCACTCATCTTGTTCCTAGACAGTAAAGAACAGCACACAAATTTCACAACCATGACTAATTACAGTTTATTCTAAGAATAGCCTTGATTATTTTCTTCTCCCTCACTATTAACATTAGTATTATCAGTATTAATATTACCATTATTCTAGCTGCCACTAGAACAGAGATGTGCTGCTCATGTATCATGGCTGTTATAACGACGATCACAGACACTTCCAAAACAGAAGCTATTTTTCCTTCTAATACATGGATTTGTCTGCGGTGAACAAAGAGTGGCAGCATTTTCATCCCACCTGGAGCCCCCCTGAAGATTGTCACATCATTTAAAGGCAGTGGAATTTGTTTATACTTGGCTAAACATGCTGACACATCACTATATCTTAAATTGGGATGTTGTATTTTCCCTAGTTTGGGAGAGGAAAATTGGATTGACAGGTCCCTTAGCAAAGATGGGTTTATTGGTATGTTTAGCATCACCCTTCAAAATTTACCCAGACCATGTTTTAAAATTTTAGACTATTTTTAAAAATTCGTCACGCAGAACTCCAAATCCAAAATGTAAATAGATTTTGGACAGACAGGAATCAAACTGCTTTTATCAGCAACATATTGGGCAATACAAGTGAATGGTTTTTTTATATGTTGCTCTATGTACAACAATATTGGTGACACCTCCCATAATATTATTGATTACAGACCACAGACAGTCTTAGACCGACTTGGCTGAAGTTCTTACCCTGAGAGCAGAAAATGCAGTTTACTTGTACAATATGATAATGTAGAAATCACAGCCATGTCTTCTCAAAAATACACAATCCATAGTTTATTTTAAGAAGAAAAATTAACCCTTTTACTCTGCATTTCTTAATTGATCAAAGCTGTAAGTCTTATACTGCCATTTCTAAAGGGGAGAAAATATTTACTAGGGAATAAACTAGCCCAAGGGAAAAAAAAGAGGGTTAAGATTTATTTGCATCTGTATATTGTTTTACAGAAATTTCATTTTAAAGTGATTTTTAAAGTAATGTAACAACAGTCAGTGAAGTTATATGATTGTCTTACTTGTGTAGTCTAAACTACAGCATTAAATTAGCAAAGATGGAAAAAAAAGTGGGGGTTTCATCTCTAAAATTATTGTCTCAAGTGAACACTTTTAGAAAAACACAGAATTAAAATTAAAGGTCCTTGGAGATCTGTTTGAGTTATAGCTTAGCCCCAGGGCTGCTGTACAAATAGCATCCTACCAGAAACTCATATATACGTTACAGGCTATATGCACCTCCTAAACTGAGGTGGAATAAGAAAATCTTCAGCCTTTCTCACATTTCTGCCTGTGGGAATTTCTCTGTTGTTATTTAGAGGTCTTTATACCCTTTCGGTGTCTCCTGGTGTGAAAGAATCATTTAGGTTAAGGTCATCCACAGAGCAGAAGTTATGGGATAAACTTCCTGAAAATATCTCTGCTGATACAGAAGTTACTGATAAAAAACACCCAAAAAAAATCCCCTGTATTTTTCTGCATTGAGACTTCTCGTATTTGATAGTCTAATTATTAACATTATAGCACATTTTGAACTTTAGAGCTCTCCCGCTTCCCTCAGGCAGAGGAATCATCCTGTGGCTTTGCATCCTCCTTTTTCTGAGGTATCTGTGCAATTCCTTGGTTTTTATTTAGTTTACAAAGAAATTGATTGCAGAATGCGTGACTAAAAATAGACATTTCTGAGAACACTTCTGTCAAAACACTGTGAGGAAGCTGCTGCCCAGATAAATCAGTTACTTGCACTGACTTTCTCCTCTAAAACTTTCCTTTTTTGCATGTTTAGCTGAAAGATTCAGGAATGAAGTGAATTTTATTCAAATAATACACAAGGCTGGCAGCTCCACAGGCCCTTCCAAGTCATCCAGCTCTTGCAAGTAAAAAACCTGTGAAGATTAAACGTCTCTGAGGTAAATCCAAAGCAGTAATTTTTCATCACATTTCAGGAAATTGGTCCCTAAATAGATTAATTATGGAGATTAATAATTTTAGCTCAGTAAGTTAAATTCAGTAAATAGTTGAAGTCCAAATCTTTACTCTTTAGTTAAAATATGGAGAAATTTAGGATTCAAAAAAGGTTAATTATCAAAGGAACAGTGGATATTTCATTACTTAATTAAAAGATTTTGAGCTGTTCATTTCTGTTTGCAGAAAAAATAAAATCTGGTTTTCTTTGGCTCAAATGTGTGTGTATATATATTTATATTTGTATAGATATAGGTATATATATGTGTATATATATATATATATATTATTTTTTTCCCTTCTGGTCTGTCTGCAAACTAAGAAAAATGTTATTTTTCTGACTTCACTCTGGAGTTAAGAGACATTTTTATTCCCACGGCTGTTCCCCGATCCATTGTCTTTGGCTGAGAGTGCTAAACACAGCCCCAGCTCTCCCCTCGATAGTTTTGCAGTGTAGACATTGTTCATTGGAAACTGGATGATGCCATCAAACCAACTTCCAGGCCATCAGAAAGGATTTATCAGGGCTAATCACAGGCTCCTTTATGTGGCCATATCTCCTGTTTCAGTGCTTCCCAGGAAGGCAATGGCTCCATCAGCCTGGTCGATACCATAATCCCCTGTAAGGAAATACAGCTGCACAGAAGTCTCTCTATGTTTAGCAGGTGTTTATTTTTCCCCTCTGTGACAGGAGCTGTAGCTCGTTAGTAGCTCTGGAGTCAATGAAATTAGAGCACTGTCAGTCCAGCCCGGCTCGATGGGGTTTGTCTCTAATTGTGGGACAATAAAATCTTTATCCGACAGAGCTCCTTCAAAGACACAACTTCATCCGTTTGAGATGTTATCCTGTTGATTCAAGTGGCATATTAGAAAAATGTCTTGTATAAAAGTGGTGTATAAAAGTGTATAAAAGTGATGGCTGAATGTTGGCAAAAGCAATGTAGATTTTTTTAATTTCTGTTAAGAACTGAAGAGCAAGTTTGGTTTATTTTTGTATCTTAATGGTCAGAAAAATAACCGTTTGAGGATTTGAGGACAAGGGAGACATCACTCACAATGTTGCTGGATAGATCTCACCTCTGTTACTAATTCTGTTTAAATTGTCTCTCCACCAGAGTCTGCTAAGATGTTCTTTCTGCAGAAGATTTTAGAACTACATGTTATACCAGGCTGTGTAAGGAAAAAGAATATTTGACAGTTCTAAATATGTTTTTGTAGTCTTTATTCTCACAATGAAAAGGTAAAGTACAGTGAAAAAAGCTCATCATTTTCATACTAGATTTGTAATTACCTTTTGGAGGTCATCACTAAAATATGGTTAAATTGTTATTTACATTGAGAGCTGTGTTAGAATTTTGGCTGTGGCTGCGACTCGAGGCTCAGTTTCTGTGTGCATTGCACAGTGGCAAATAGAAAATTAAGTCTAAAATGCTGCTGAGAGCACTGCGGAAACTTCCTTTGACTTTCAAAAGAGCAGCATCAGAACTCCACCACACTTTGTGTACGATTAGGAACTGCAGTGTCAATGCTAAAGGATAAACTGTTGAACAAATTCATCAGTTGCACTCGATTACGTGCGTCAGGAAGCTAAAAAAAGGCTCCCAAATAAAACGTGTAATTTAGCTATGAATGACAGTCTCTATGCCCCAGTACAGCTCAGTATCTGGCTGGAATGATTATTTAATTGGACTTTGTGCTCTATTCTGAAAGATCCCCTGGACAGAATTTGCAAATATTTTAAGAACCTGCTGTTGACGGTGTCAGTGCTGAGCAGTGCTGCAGATTGGAATTGGAATTATTTCAATGTGCCTTCAGTGGCTCCCATTTTGGATCAAGTTGGAAATAAAAGTGGAATATTGCAAATGGCAAATAGGAATAAGAATATTTCCTGCCTTCAGCTCCTTCACTCTGGCTTCTGCTATTCCAGTTACTCCTTTTTCCACAAGAGGGAAAGTGGTAGAGAATCACAAGGTCACAGAAAAGTTTGGGTTGGAAGGGACCTTAAAGGCAATCTTGATTGGATTGAAACAAACCATCACAAAGTGCATTCACTCCATGCTCAAGTTCATGTAATTGTGTCAATTGACACAAAGTGAGCAGAGCTGGCAAAGGGCAGAAAGGGAGTCACTGCTAAAAAGCAGAAGGAGAGAAATGCAGAGAATAAAACAAAGCTTATTTTGTGTATTTTGCTGTCCCAGACGCATTGTAATTGTTAGCTCCCGCATTATATGAATTATTCACTGCTATTATTATGCTAGACCTGTGGGAGCACACTGATTTACCATTGGTGCATACATTGCTACCAACCTACACGTTCTGCTTGACTTAGCCAGAATCTGCTGAGTTTGATTCAGCAATTCCTCTGTCAGAGCTACTAATAAACCTATAGACCATCACTGTGTTTGAGCAATTCCTGGGTTTGGTAGGCTGCTTCACAGTGAAGCCTGGAAAATCTGAAAATTTTATGGAGAAAGAGAGAGAAAGAGAGAGAAAGTGTAAAAAGGAAGGAAACATTCAAAATCAAAGGAAATGATTGGCAGTGTAGGATGTCAGAGAGTCACAGAATGGTTTGGGCTGGAAGGGACCTTAAAGCCCATCCAGTGCCACCCCCTGCCATGGCAGGAATACCTTCCACTGTCCCAGGTTGTTTCGAGCACTGTCCAGCCTGGCCTTGGACCCTTCCAGGGATCCAGGGGCAGCACAGCTTCTCTGGGCACCTTCTCTCCACCCTCCCAGGGAAGAATTTCCTGCTGACATCTGATCTGGACGTGCTCTGTGTCAGGGGAAGCCATTCCCCCTTGTCCAGTCACTGCAGCTCCTGCTGAAGGATAGCTTGGTGGCTGCCTGGTGATGCCATCATAATGAGTTATTTACTATGCAGATAAATCAATGTCATTCCAGGAAGAATTAGCATTAAGTAGAAAGCAGTGACCTTTCAGGACTTGTTTTATATTTCTAAGATAATTCTGTTTTTTTGTATTGCGTGCCTTCCCTTTTTTAAAGTGAAAGGCCTCCTTCAGTTGTGGAGGTGGATCAGTACTGTGCCACTTTTGTTAAGTAAAAAAACCTAATTAGTTTATTTTTATATAAAAAGTCTGTGAAGATAGTCCCAGAATTTCTTTGTGAACACCAATAATGATCTTTTTACTGAACGACTATTGCAAACATTCACTCCTCTAGTAATGAGAATGTATTTGCACACTCACAATTAACAAAGCAGCACACAGAGTAAACAGGTAAAACCAAAATACAACAAGGAGCTCAGGGTAAGAAAACCTTTAGGAAAAAACTGTAATTTATTCAGGCTGCAACATATAACTTGTTTAAAAGCATTTAAGAAGGTAGTACTACCTTTTTTGGATTAGGTTGAGAATGGTCTCTGTGTGTATGATGCATGTGAGGCATTCTTTTCAATAACTGGTGCTTTTTTACTGGCAGGAATAGAATTAAAAATAAATATTTTTAAATAGGTGATAAAATCATATTATTAAAAACCATTTAAATTCTCTGGGAAACCTCTACCTCTTTTGTAAATGTAAATCATTTCAGCTTGTCTTTGAACTCTGTGAACTAAAAGGTTTACAAAGTTATAAATATTGTGTGGAAATTGTAATGTCAGAGATGTTTAATATTGGGACTTTCACTTGTTTCTATCCTAAGTGACTAATATTACAGCTTGGAGGTGTAGGAGTGTAGGGCCAGGGAAGGGAGAGCTTGGTGAGAAAATGAGTACTTTCAGATTTGAGGATGATGAGCAGCATTTGATGGTGTTTTACTTGCTAATCTTGTGGTTTTTCTCTAAGGACTGTGTGAGCATTTGTACTCCACACTCTGCACACGTGCACTGTGCTGGCAGCCTGGCTCAAAAACATCTCCAGATATCCCAAAGAGGTGCCAGGTCAGCCTGGGAGTCACCAGGCTCACAGCAGGATCCAGAACCAGGTGCTCTCTGGAAGCAGAGTCAGATATATTCGGATTAAATATGTGTATAATAACTTAGGGTTTAGAGGAAGAGAATTAGTGAGTCCTTGGTGTGCACGTAGACATCCTTTTAGTCAAGACACCTTCTGTGAATTAGCATAAGAATTATGCAGATAAGCTCTTTATCTTGCTTCTGTGTAGTTCTTTGAAGTCTTTAGAAGTTTAGGAATTTAGCTAAAGGAAACTGAATAAGCAAGCGGCATTTTGTTTGTACAAGAGATTAACTTTGCTTAAATATAGGTATGGCTTCACATTGCTATCTAGTGACAATCATTTTTCTGTATGCCTATGTAAAATTAATTTCATATCTTAGATGAGTTTTAAAATTCACAGTGTGTTGCTGTGAGATGAATTCAAATTAATTCCTTAAGAAATGAGGGTATTGTCCTGATGAATTTGGAATAGTGTTACTATCTCTGGGACTCCCAAAGAGAAGAAAGTTAAAGGCAGATTGAAGCAGACAAACTTTAGATGTACATTCTTACAATTAGATTTGGAGACAGGGAGGGAAGTCAGAGATACCAGCCAAGAAAGGAGTGTGGAAACCTAAATTCCACAAGAGGAAGGATTCCAGAAGACCTCAGTCCCAACAGGAGAATGTTGCCACATTTCCCATGTATCTTAATGTCTTTTTTCCTGTGCTAGAAGGGTTTAGAAAACCTTCAACATGGGAAGAGTTATTGAACATTCAATATGGGAATGCTGTTGATAACACAGTGTTGTGATGTTTTGGTTGTTGCCAAGTTGTGTTTCTCCAAAATCAAGAACTTTTCTGTGTCTCGTGTTGTGCCAGTGAGGAGGTGCAGAGGAAAGGCTGTGAGGGAGCACAGCAGGGACAGGTGACCCAGACTGGCCACAGGGACATCCCACACCATCAAATGTCCTGCCCAGGGAATGAACTGGGGAGTTACCCAGGACTGGGGACACTCAGAGTTCAGAGATAAGACCTGGCATCTGCCAGGCTGTGCTGAGCAATTGCATTGTGCATCACTTGTTTCTTTTGCTCTTCATTATCCTTGTTAATATTCACTGTCATTATCATCTTTTACTTTGTTTCAATTATTAAACTGTTCTTATCTCGACCCACAAGTTTTCCTTTTGCCTGTCCTCCCCATTCCTCTGGGGCAGAGTGAGGAGGGAGAGTGAGGAGCTCTGTGGTGCTCTGTTGGGCTCAAACCACGACAAAGGATTTACCCAATGCTCACCTGAACTTTTTGGCTTTTTCTCACTGCAGGCAAAGGATTCATCTCAACAGGTAGCAGGCAACTGCCTTAAAAAAAATCAAAAGCAAAACAAACTTAATGCCATTCTGTTCTAGGAACACACATTTACCACTGAACTAAATTTATCAAAACAGATTATCAAAGTTTTATAATTAACTTCCTAGCAAATAGGAATTAGCATATATTATGTGAGTGCTGTGCGTTAATCAAAGAATATTTAGTGAGGCACCCACCTATGCATGCCCAGGAATTACAAAGTTAATGAGAGACAGCAGTACATGTAACTGTAACTAATTAAGCAAGACACAAAAAATTCCGTAGATGTTTGACTGAATATGTTAGAATTTACTCATTATCATATTTACATGGTGAGTTTATTCCAGAATTTAAGTTTGCCAAACTAAGCTATTTAAAGTTAGCTTTGTGTCTGTTATACAGGTACACCCTCAAAGTGTTGCTTTGTCTTTCAACTCCTGTATTTTAAATGAAAAAGGTAAAAAGCCTTAAGGGTTTTGACCCTGGGTAGGCTGAATTAGCCCATGAGGTTGTTTTTATTTATTGCAGGGGGAAACTTACAGGCAATAAGTGCTTATAACCCAGGCATCAGTAGGCAGCCACAAGGAAGGTGGAAATACAAAAACAAGGGCTTGAAGAGTTACCACAGGGTCTAAAGTGGGCTAGAAATTAATAGGCTACACTTACAGGTATTTCTTTTTAAATTATGTAATTCCATGTAGCTGCTGTGATTCTACATTTAGCTTCTTCCAACTGTTTATGCATAGACATGTGTGCTTAAAATTAATTTAAAGATGCAAGTAATAATTCCTCTTTGTAGAGGAATGAACAATGACAGTATAAACACTTAAATGGTTTTCTACACCATTCTCCAAGAGAAGAAAAGTGGTTGTTTTAGAGGTATGTTGAATAAAAATGCCTAATATATCTCTGCAGTAACAGCCTAGGTTGCAAAGTGTTGTGTAGACACTAAGGAAGGAATATGAGGAGTCACCCAAATTTGTACCTCTCACAAATAATGTTTTCTCTGTCTTTGGACTGAATTGTATTTCACCCTCCAACACGAAATAATGTGTAACCCTAGATTCTACAGGGGGTTTTGTATGATGCTTTGTGTAGACATTAAGAGAATCATGTGAAATTATTGACAAGATATTTATTTGAAGAAAAAGAAGAGCTGCTGTAATTCCACTTTAGAAAATGCATTAAAAAAACTAAAATATATAGAAAATCATCTGTAATTATAAAACACAGAGCAATTTAGATGAGAAACTAGCACTGTTTGTGTCCTTAATTAATTTTCCTGATTTGCTATATCAGAATGTGGAATGCTCTGGCTGGTTTTAATTAAACCTGTAAACTGAAGACTCTTGGCTTCTTTTTACAAAAAATATTGTTGGTTAGAGAGCATATGTTGTTTATCTAGACTGCAAGCTCTCGCTGTTCAGATGTATTTGAGTTTCCTTTGTATCCATCTGAGCTTCTGAGGGCCTTGTTGGTTTCCTTTTTCACATTGAAATGTCTTTGGGAAGTGAAACCTATCAGTTGGAATCTATCTTCGCTGCTAATCCAGCAGAACTCTGGTGAGTGGCAGACTCATGTGCTGTCACTGAGGAGGATGAACATCACAATTTCTTCATCCCCAGAAAAAAAATCTGATTTTTGGTGTTGTCAAAGAATTGGGGGAGTTGAGGCAACTGGCTTTCAGCTTTGTTTCCTATGGAACATTACAAAATCCACTTGACACATCCATTAGGGTTTGCTTTTGGATCAGATTTGAGGGATGTTTACTGCCTTTATTTTTTTTTTGGTGCCAAATAATAGTGTTTCTCGGTGGAGTTAAAAAATGAGACCCTAAACAGAAAAAACTTATTAACTGACATGAGTAGAGTAGAGAAATTACGTTGTATTCAGTGTGGTGATGAGCTATTTAAAGTAACAACCATGGCGGGAATATTGACAATTTATAGATTGTTGTCTCAAAAGAGAAGTTTTTTTTTAATGCCACAATCATTTCAATTTTTTTTCATGCATTTCCTTTTCTGTTTGAGTCTTTGTGATTAAGTGGTTTAATAATTTCACATATGGTAGATGTGATTGGGATGTTTTGACCAGCTGGTCAATGTGGGTTTGTATCAAAAATACAATCAGGGAATAGATTCATTCTTCCATTGTTGAACAGTGGAAGGGACTTGCATATCCATTTAGCAAATGCAGGATTGTACCTTCTCTTTCAAAGAATTAATGCATGTTTTTTCTTATTTTCTATTAGGTCCCACACAGATTTTAGGAAAAATAAGTAAGGCCTACTCTGGAAAGAAATTATCTTTCTCCGAAAAATCAAAGAATAAAAGTTGACATTGGAAAGATGCTCCTCTTCCATCAGATTGTGCAAAGATGTTACAAAAAATCAGTAGAAGAGAGATCTAGGGAAGGTGGTTGGAAGTGATTAGGCTGGTAATTGAAGTGTGATTTTTTGGGGGAACATGAGCTTTGCAATCTCTGCTCCACCATCCTGTCCTCTGGGTGGAGTTCCAACAGCGGATGAAAAAGGCAAAAACACACCTGGAGTCCGAATTTTGAGTAAACTGGGGAGAATAGCTCTGAAATACCAGAGATTGAACTCCATGGTTCTGATGCCAAAGATCTTGTTGATGTTGTAAGATTACAATATTTTCTGCAGCAAAGCCCTTCTGGTCAGATTTTCCACTGATCAGGGTCGTCATGGGGAAAAGGCAGAGCAGGGACTTGGACTTGAGTGTGTCACAGCTTGAGCAAATCCATTGTTATTGGTGCTGTCACTGTTTTAAAGCATTGGCAGCAATAATGTGTTAGTATTCAATTTTTAAATCAGATTCTTAATTAGGTTGTTTTTTCAAGCGGAGTGTCAGGGAGGGCAGAGGAAAGTAAGACTTAATATAGAATTTATAAGTTGTGCTTCACTGACTACCGCTGGTTTTGGTGCCTTTTTTTCTTCTTTTTTTTAGAGATCAGGTCTGTCTTATTTATAAAATGTCTAATTACAGGTTAAAGTAAACAGAAAATTCATTCAGACCCCATAGCCACCAAATGCCACCAAATCGTCAACCATCTGAATAACCATTGTTGCAGTTAAGACCCGAAGTTCAAGAATTTAGATTCTCCTGTCACATGCAGTTTCCTACAGATGCACAAAGGTTATTCCTTCTCAGTTTAATTTGAAATCCATTCTGTATTTTTTCTCCGTGCCTCTGAGTTCTCTGTCAGCACGCAGCAAAGTACAAGTGAGTTTCTTTATGATATCTTTGTTCTGAACTTAGAAATGAAGATCAGATCAGAGTTTTTTCCCTATATACCTTTTTCTCATGCTTTTGGAGGGATCAAGCAAAGGCCTTTCAAAGCAGATTGGCTTCATTCCAGCATCAGACAATGCATTTGATTATGAGGCCCTAAGATCAATGCACTTTCTTGAAACTATCCTCAACTTCAAATAATGCACGACTGAGATGTGCAGATGGGTTTGATCTGCATCTTTTTGTATATCCTATCTTATGGAGGGGTTTTTTTCCCCCAGTGGAACATTAGAGGACATTTTTCAAAAGTTTACTTTTCCAAGTTGACAATAGAATTAGCACAGTTTTCCCATTAACCCCCTGTTTCTAGACTAATTTTTGCAGTTCCATAGGAATGAACAAGTTCAGTTTTCTCAATTTTATAGAGAGACAACAGGAATAGCCAAAGATATAAATTCCTAAAATGACAATTGTTGAAGATGTTAGACTAGTGAATACAAACCCCCTAATTTTTATTTTCTTTTTCCAGTAAGGGTCACAGTTTTTACATCAGTTTCCAATTCTCTCTCAATTTTTTTTCTCATGACTTGAGTGGGAGGTGGTGTAATACTCCAAACCCCCTGCTTTCCAGAGGCACTCGATCAACAATCTCAGCTCTTACATTTTTTACATGAAAGAGGTGATGAGAAAAGAAGTGTACTTATCTTCCTACTGCAGTTTACCTTGCTATTGTGCTACCCAAAATGTATATACTATATCATATTTTGATTTTTGAATATCACTTCTTGCATATTTTCATTCTATTTTAGTGAATTGGAGGCGAGATGATGAAATAGAAAATACATCTGAATAAGAAAATGGTCAGAGAGACTGAAAGGTAAATTGGTGACACAAATTGTTATTTCCTCAAGCCGTTAGATAAGACAGAACCAAGAGAGCAGGCAATAAAAGCAGATCAAAATGGAAAAACAGGAGGTTCTTGACATGTGATCTAAATTAAAACACCTTGTGTTACTGCAAACAGTTTTTCATTTTTTAAGCATTCAGTTTTTGTCACTTTCAAAAATTAATATGTTGCCAACTGTCTCCAAAAGAATTTAACACTTTAGTCTCTTCTACTCCACATTGTCATTTTAAAAACATAATAATAGAATTTCAATATCTGTATTGCTTAGTTTTATCATTCATGAGTCAAAATGCTGTTTATTACCTTTTTTTTTTTAAACTTAGATAACTTTTTTCTTTTTTTTTTTTGTGTAACAGCAGTAGCAAAAAGACTGAAAAATATTAAAGTAATGATGAATATTAAAGTATCACAAATAATGCCCTATCACACCTTCCACCCCCAGCACACAGCCCCATTCTCATGAGGTTGAACACCATGACTCTCAGACTCCAGTGTGTCTGCTTTGGATACAATCTCTGCAGATTAATAAAACTCAATGAAATATTTACCTTAATTGCAGTTCAGCCTCTTTCTTTTAATCATGTTTAATAGATCTAACAGCAAGGGCTGCTTCCCACTAGTGGTTTTCTCATTAGCACACTATTGGAAATAAAACCTGAAGATGAAGGTTAGCCACTAAAGCAGCAGAGGATTGAAGGTAATGTTTCCTGGGCTTTTCCACAGGCCATTCCCACAGCCCTGGCAATAAAGCCGTGTCGGAGAGTCACTGAGGCTGCACAGAGCTCTGTACAGTGTCCCGGCCCTGCTCAGAGCAGGAGCAAACAGAACGTGTTCCTGGGCATTCTCCACATGGATTTGGAATATTTTTAAGGAGCCTCCAGGACCTCTTTGGGCAATTTGCTGCACTTCTGGGCCACACTGGTCTTAAAGAAATTACTTTTTATTATGTTTAAAGAGAACATTTTGTATTTCACTTTCTTGTATAGGAGGAGCCCTTGTATGAGAGATGCTTTAAGCACCTGATCGTCTTGAATGCAGCAGGAAGAGCACTGCCAGCAGGTCAGGGAGGAGATCCTTCTCCTCTGCTCAGCCCTTTGGGGCAACTCTGGAGTGCTGTGTCCAGTTCTGGGCTCCTCAGGACAAGTGGGCATGGAGGTCCTGGAGCAGATCCAGTGAAGGATGATAAAGAGGATGAAGGGACTGGAGCATCTCCCTTTTGAGGAAAGGCTGAGGGAGCTGGGAAAAGAAATTAGTAACTGGGTTTGGTTCAGTTGCCTCCCAAGTGAAGTTGTAAACAAGTGTGGAATTTAAAGGAGGATTAAAATAACTTGATTTATTCCATTCTGCATGTTCAATATCAATAGTTTCATTCCAGGGAGAATAATCTAAATACAGTAGAGAGATCAGGATTAGATCAGGATCAATATCCAGTTCAGGACAACAATAGTATTCACTTGGATTAACGGCTTGCATCCACTTTTCTATGGTACCACAGATATAATGAATTTTTAACTTTCTTTCAGTGTCTGCAGATTGAGTAAAAAACCCACTACTGTCTTTGGGAGGTAAGACTGAACATCAAAGGATAGTTATGTCTAATTCATAGGTTTATATGTACATATAAGAAAAGATATGTATATATATTATAGATTAGAAAAGTGCATGAGGAGTCTCATCATCCATCAAAACTTAAAATTTTCTTTCAGGACGGATTTATTTACTGTCCTTGTATGTACAAAGAAGAGGCTCTTAGCTGCACTGAATAATATCCTGGTATTTTTCTTCGTAATGGCAAAACTTTGACCTTGAATGTCTATTTTGGAACTTAGCTTACTTATCAGCCAATATCTCTGACTTCATCTTGTACTGTTCAAGCAAGGAAAGTCACCAAGGAATTTTGTAAAAGTTGTAGTAGTTCAGAAAGGTAAACTTCAGGCCAGGTTCATCTCTTGTTCTCAAATCTTCCCAGCATTAAAATTGATGAAGAGAAGATTTATCAGGATGAGAGGTATTCAACCATAACACACCGAAATCCAGAGCTCCGTGCATGTCCTCATTTGTCTTTGTCGTTAGTCATTTGTCATTTATGATCATTCCAGCTTTGTGCAGCAGTGGTTCGAGTACTGTTTAGAAAGAGCTCTCATTGTACATTTGTAGAACCCCATCTGAAATCTCTGAAACTTAACGAGGCTCTGCAGTCCCAAATTCACACTTAAGCTTACACAGGCCAAGCCTTGCTATTAGATAGTCTTCATTCCTTCTTTCAGTGAAAACATTTTTTTTCCTAAGCAGGGAAGCAAAATGTAGTCCTCTTTATTTATTTTTCTTTTTTCCTAGAGACTAAAGTCTTTGAAAATAACTTGAATTGTCAACTGCAATCATGTTAATCTTCATAGCACTTTATATTAAGGTTGATCTGCTGATAAGAATCAATGCAGTTGATAGTCTGATTAATTGAACTAAATTGTAATTGGATGCTAATTAAGATCATTTGTAAGCATATGGACTGCACGTAATTCTTAAGTTTGATTTCTAAAGCTTGACATTTTTCTCTTTTACTGATTTTTATTTTTCCCTTTGTTTTGTTTTGGTAAGTTTCAATGTTGTATTTCCTGACTGGAAATAAATGTAAATAGAGTGAGTGGAAAGCGTCTGGGGTTTTGTCAGGAGGTTGAAACATGGGTGTGAACATCTAAAAGTGTGTTAGAAATTTGTTCATCTCTCTGATGGATGAGGTGCACAGAAGATTATCTTGACCAAAGATTATGACCAGGAATGGACATTTCAGCTGTCAGCTGCTTTCTTATAGTATCCCTTGGGAATTAGCTCGGGATCAGTTCTCCTTAGCAGGAAGATGTTGGATCAGAGTGCACTCTCCACAGCTTTGTAGACAATAACCCCTTAGAGGGAGTGGGAGGGGAAGGCAGGAGGCTCTCCAGGCTCTGCTGGTTGGGTTTGGTCAGCCTGGAGAGGAGAAGACAAAAAGGACAACCACACCATCAAAATTTAGATATTTTGCTCTTTTGTACCATCTGGTTCAAAATAAGGAGAAGACCTTTGCAAACAGAGAACTGTAACATTCTTTGGGTGACTTGATGTCTTTTAGAAGCAAAAATAATAACCCATACTTAAAAAATTATAAAACCAAATCAAGTCTAAAGAGATATAACACTCAAATCCCATTAAAAATCAATGTGCTTCGATTTCACTCACACAAACAAGGTTTCTTGTTCTTAAAATAAAAGGTAATTGACATTTGTTTTCTTGTTTGGTTTCAATCTAAAATAATGATGCAGAGTTAATTCTCTGCTGTCTAATATCTAAGTCTTATACACACAGAAAACCACAAAAAAGTCTAATTTGCACCAAGATTGGCTGTTAATGATTTTGATCAGAGGATTGTGTTGTGGTTTCATTAACTCCAGCAAAAACTTTTGGTTCTCGTGCTTATGCCAATTATAATTTGTTTTGATAAAGGCATGAGCTGCTGTACTTATTTTAGGGCCATTTGTCATTGGAAAAACAAGCTATTGAGTAGTTCTGTTCTGCATAGTTACTGTTCAACAAAGTTAGAGTTAAGCATAGTTCTGTGCATTCAATAAGTTCAAATTGCTTGAAAATTCATGTGATTACAGAGGACTCAACCTTTCTTTAGTATGGGTTTGCATCCTGCTCTGTCAATAATGCAATAATAATAATAATAATAACTTGAAAAAGTAGCAAAGCCATTTCGATATCATGATAAATGTTTCAGATAAATTGCTGGCTTATGCACTGACCTTGGTGAGCTCCTTCATGGATGATTATATCCAGCTTGTCAAACAAAACAACAGTTTATGATCTTAAAAAATTCAATTGACTCAGCATAATTTTAAAAAGGGGGGAGGGAAGAAAAGACAATAAATGCAAGTAGCTGTTCAGGTCATGTCTTTATTAATAGCATGTCATTAGGCAAAGTAAAAAGCGTGCACTGTGCCATATTTAGAGATTAAGTGGGAGCAGAACCTCGTTAGCTGTAACAGGAAATCTCAGTCAGATGATAGCAGGGCTGGGAGAGTTCACTGAGCACATCTGGAGAGCCCGTGCTGATTAAAGGGTTACACAGAGAAGGCACCTCAAATATTACAATCTATTGGGCTGGCTGGGTCTGAAAGGACTAGGGAGCTCTACCTGTCCTCCAAAAATGGCCTCGAGCAGTTCCAGCAGTGAGGAGAAATAAAGCATGGGCAAGGGTAGGCAGAACACCATAGCAAAGCTGTGATTTTAGAGTATTTGAGTGGATATTTTAGCCTAATTTATTCTCAGATGTAAGTGCTCGTATCACTGCAATTGGACTAAATCTTTGGACTTAGACTTTGGATAAAACAAGAGCAATTTCTTGGCTTTGCACATCATGTTGTTCCTTTTGCTCACACCTAGATTTTAAGAGCAAGGAACAAGATTTTGAGCCCAACACACCACAAACTGGTTGGAATTTGTGCAACCTCTGCTGTGATTTTGATGAAATAAATTACAGATGACTCCAAGCTGTGTCTTCCATGGCTAGTAAAAACCCAAGGACTACCCAAGTCCCTCCCTTGGGAGAAGAGGATGATTAGGTTTTTGAACAAGAAATCCCTATGACTAGGAAAGACTAAATCTCTCTCTAGAAGTATAAAGTTTATCAATTGGCCTCATG
This sequence comes from Grantiella picta, assembly GCA_013397955.1. Taxonomy (NCBI): domain Eukaryota; kingdom Metazoa; phylum Chordata; class Aves; order Passeriformes; family Meliphagidae; genus Grantiella; species Grantiella picta. Next base: position 4,967,965 of record VZRM01008322.1, read on the forward strand.
GAGTTCAACTCTCCCACTTCTCCATGGGGCTGTGAAAGCTGGCAGGTTTCCAACCAGTTTTCTCCAGAAGGAAATCCAGTCTGAGCCACCATCACCCATTTATAGTCCAGAAATACTGCAGACTATCTTACAGCTGAAATTTTTACACATGAAAGTCGCTGATGAGTGTTAGACTCATGAGTGTTAGTAAAGATGCCCCAATCCTCTAAAAGGTAAACTTTTTTTAATAACTAGTTTAAATTCCCTGCGTCAATATACTGTCCATAAAGACAAATAAAATGGGAATATTTCTCAGCTGAAATGCAGAACTGTTTAATCTGTCTCCCAGTGCCATATTTGACTTGAGCTGTGTCTGACTGCACATTGTCCTACCTATAAATAAAGTCATTAGGTTGTCCACAGAGCCTTGCAGACATGTCTATAATCAGCAGTGTTATAATCCGAGCACTTTCTGTATTGGGAGTTTGATCTATACAAACACGAATACAATAGTAGAGGGATTTTAAAAGTCAAATAAATGTCACTGGAGTGCAGTAGTAAATGTGTCCAAGGAACGTGCTACCTTAATTGAAAATTCAAATTACTGAGCATTGCTCCTTTTCAATAAAACATTCAGTGCTGTTGAATGAAAAATCAATAGCTGCTTTATAGTGCATTTTTCTTAAGCAGTAGGCAAGAACTCAATTCCCCTTCAAAGGATTTTTATTCTTCTATCTTTAGTATTTACTTCTCTCCCTCTTTTTCTCTCTCTCCACAGCAGAACAGTTTTCAGTTTCTTTTTAAGCCCAAACATACCTCACTGGCAAAATAAAATCAGAACATGTGGTATTCAACTTTGGTAGCTATTGTTGTAGTTAAAGTCACTATAAAGTCAGGCGCTTGGATACCTCTTTTATTCCTGAGTGAACACTTAATTTAGCCTGTGTCTACTGAGGTTTCAGGAAATACTCTAGTTCACATTGGGATAGAATAGGATTTAATTTTAAGGCAGGAGCTTTGACATTCTTGTAGGATAATTTGAGATTTGTCCTTGATATTCAGAGAAAAAAAGAAAGAAGATAGAACAAATATGTAAAAGCTCAACTGGAAATGGTAAAAATGTGCTGCCAATTTGTGAGGAAAGTTGAAAGGAAATTGTAAATGCCTGTAAAGGCAGAGATCTTTGTGGAATGTGAAGTTCTTGGAGAATATTCTCCAAGATATTGATAGAGACTGAGAGCCCTGGTGTTGCTTTTGCTGTTTGACCTGTGCAGTTGACAGTCTCCCATCTGGGCAGGCTCTACACCAAAGACCCAGATCCTCGCGTCACTTTGCCCTTCCTGTTTTCTCTGGTTTCTTTGGGAGGGAGCACAGAAAATGTGTTTGTGGTTTGCTCTTGGTTCCTCTTCTCCCCTCCTTTTCCTGCACACCTGTGAGTCAGAGAGGCTTCACAGCAATTCCATCTGCAGGTTTGGGCCTTTGTGAGAGGAGATCCCACATTTGCTGTGATTCCTGCCCCAGCTCTTACAGCAAACACCCTCATCTCCAGTGTGGAAATTGCTGCAATAATCTGCACCACAGTGATGAGAAACATTTTCAGATTTGCCATACAGCTTGTGGCAAGAAAAGCTCTCATGTTACAGATCGCTCTGCACAGAGGATTTTGGGAGCTTGGAGTCAAAATTATATTAATCTTTGAGGATAAGTATGTAGGAGGTCATTAAATTCCAGCATATAAATCACAAATATTGATTATAGCTGGTACTTGATAACATAGTGTCACTACATATGCCATAGCCTGAAGTTGTGAATATATTGCACATTCCCACAGCTTTTTGAATTAATTCTAAGCATCCGTTGTTTTCCAAGAGAGGAGAGAGCAATGACACTAAGTGTTACTCAGAGCATAAGCTCCCAGGGAAATGTGCTTTGCTAAAAGACCAGGAATGAGCTTTAATTTAAGTTTGCAGATCAAAATAATTCCTTGGAACATAGATGAAAATTGTGTGTGCCAATATACACTCGTTCATTTAAATGGAACTCGTCCTCTCCCAGCGTTGCACTGATGTGACTTAGCAACAAGGATCATTAGTCTCTGAGCTAAAAATGAGAACAGGAAAAGAGCCAGTTCAAAGTGTGCATTACAGCAGGAAAACCGCTGCTGCTGCATGTGCTGGAAGTATTATTGCCTTTCCCTGAGATAAAGATTGCTCCTTCATCTCAGACTTCTTGTTGTCCCCAGCGCTATAAGCAGCTGCTTTTTTTTTTTTCCTTTCATTTTCATTTTGCCTTGTTTTGTTTTATATTTTGCAGCTTTTCAAATTAACAGGTGCTTGTGGAGAAGCATGTGCAGGCTTAGAGACCTAAAAATTCCAAAATATTGTAGAGCCAGGGTGTGTGGGCTGATGCTGAAATTCTCCCATGTGTAACAAATCATGAAGAACCTATGGCTGGTCACCCAGAGGCAGAATCTAATCTGTATTTGTGGTAACAGATGTAAATTCTGGAAGCTTTTTCAGTATCTCATACAGTTTGTTTTCAACCAGCTAAAAATGAGAGCTTGATTTTTGACTCATCAGTGAAGTCAAAGAGTGATGAAAGAACCAAGTCTGTTACTTTGCTCACTGCATAAAGTCAGTGTCCTCAAGTGACTTCTGACTTTTTCAGTCAACAGATGACACTTTTCTCTCTGTGCTGAGCATATCCATGAGTGGCAAATAGAGTTCAGAGCAAGTTTGCTCTGCCTCTCCCTCCTCACCTCTGCATGGTGGGTGGGAGGAGGAATCTGGGATGGGGAGAGGGAGGGAGGGAAGGAAATTCTGACGAGTTGTTCTTTCTCGGACGTGGAGATGCGACTGGAGCATCATCTGAGAGCTGCTGTCCCAGCATCCCATGGTACAGACAATGTTGTTCTCCTCTAATGTAGAGTTTGTTTAATTTCTTTTAGGAGAATTTCTGAGCTCTTAATTCTGTCCTGAATAAGCATGTGTGACAAATAGTCATTTGTAAAAGCAGCATGTGAATGGAAGGTTTTCCAGTTGACACAGGCTCCCAAAATATAATAAACTGGACATTGAAATTTTTTTTTTATTTCTACTTTTTTTCACCAGGAAAATCTATTTTCTTCCCCAGGCAAAAAAAAAAAATAGAGCGTCAAAAGCAATCTACCACCAATTGGAATGGACCTGAAGAGAAAAGCAACTGAAAAAAAAAAGAAAAAACCATGGGAAAAGGAAGAAGTACACAATAAATGATTGATAACAGTGAGATAAGGTAGCAGGGAAAGATAGGTAAAATCCCAGTTTGATTCTGAGCCAGTCTTGATAACAAAACAAGTCACAGAAGGTGGTGTCAGGAGGGCTATAGGATTAGAGGTCATCTCTGAACTTGGCTTATCCTTGAAGAATTTAAGTCAGTGACTTTGTAAATAAGTTTAGTCAAGGCACCTTTAGTGTTTTTCAAATGTTAGTCAGAGACATATTGCTGCAAAATACCAAAAGATGGAAAAATAGTAGCAATGCCAACTCTTCATACTGGAAGATTTTGTAAGTTCTGAGAAGTGGTTAAAGAAAGTTTAAAAAGCTTAAATTTAATGTTTTATTGATTTTACTTTTAAGACAAAAGAAAAAGAAATGTTAAGTTTCCTACATTTATTCTAACCTCCTAAAACTTCGATTTATTTATTTTTACTCTACTGAGCTATAGGCTTTCATTCCTTGTGATGTCTGTATCAAACGGGATAACTGAGAAGTGTTAAAAAAAATCAAATTGCTTAGAACGTGTTTCCCCAGAGTGACATAAATCCTGGCATTTGAATGTTGTATTCCGTTACCTTACCCTAAGCAGGAAAATGAATGGCTACTGCTAATACATAACCTTACTCTTAAGCAATGCTGAACAGCTTCCTCAAAATTAATTTCAGACAAGACAAATGATACGGAGGAGCCGAGCCAATCCCCCCCATGACCTCCCCTGGAGGCTTTTCCAAACTGCCACTGCTACTGCTTGTAAAGCAAGTCATGGGAGCTGTCAGAGGGAGAGCCAAGCAGCCGAGGCAGGGAGCCAAATCCCGGGGCTGGAGGAGCTCCAGATCCCTCTGTCTCTGTCAGATGTTTACTGATAGTCTTCCATGTGTGGGGAAGAGGCTTCAGGAAAGAATTCCTGCAAAGCAGAGATCCCCAAGGATGGTGGTTTAGAGTATCGCCTTGCATCAGATCATTTGTATGTTGCCTTTCAAATCCCTGGTTGCTGGGAAGTGCTCCCTGAGCTGTCTGCAGCAGAGGGACAAAGTAGGAGCCCCATTGTGAGTATTTCCATGCATGGATTCTGTGGGAGGTGTGAACTCAGAAACTCAAGATGTGACTGAATTGGTTGTTAGATTGTGGTACTTTCTAAGCCTTATGGAACAGATTCATATCACTTTATATCCTAATTTTCTATTCTGTAAGAAATGTGGGTAGAAAGGGAGCCTGAGTGGTTTTGTGTTAATGAGATAACGATGCCAGAGGTTCTTTCTCCCTGTTCCTATGAATCCCACAATGTGAGCAACAGAGAAAAAGGAAAAATACTCAATACCATGTAAACATTTCACATTGCAGTGGAAGGACTTAATCTGTAACATCAAAATGTTTCTTCTTTCCGTTAAACAATTTTTTCCCCCATTCAAACATATGGGGCATTATAGTTAATTTCAGAGCCTATACATGGCTCTGTTCTGCCCGATTTCAACGTAACCAGAGCAAAAATGTGCTAAACTGCATTAAGTATTAACATCAGAGGATGGCCCAGCAGACCACATGCAGCTTTTAATTAGCCACGTGTGAGTCTGTGTGAGCTGCTTGGCTTGCACAGAGTTAAACGAGAGCAGAGTTTGACCTTCCCGCTGCAGAGTGCTAAACGCTGTAGCTCTCCAGACATTGTAGTACAAACCACACTGCTCACCTTCCCATCCAGCTCAGCCCAGTGTGGCTCTTCTCTTGCCAACTGGATCGAAAGGACATTTGGAAAGGTGTGTTTCACAGTAGCCAGATCCCATTCTCCTAATTATGCAGCTTTCACCAGTGTGCTGCACTGAAGCATCCTTGCCCAGGGGTGGTATAATTACTGCTGAATAGCCTAATGCTGAATAACTTAATATACTAGAGGCAATAATTATTCCCAGAATGCGTCTGTTCCACTTTGCCTGTTTACTTGTGTTCTTCAGAAAAAAATTATCCCCTGACTTCAATACTCTTCAGGGCACTTCTGGTCCTTGCTTTGAATATTTTGGTCACAAGCTCAGTCCTTTGAGAATATGCTAAAAGACTTCCTTAGAAGGATGAAATGGTAATGGAATAAATATCTTCAGTAGCTCTATAGAACATATTTTTAATTCTGTCATGGTCATGCTATCCATTTTAATTTAATCTCTACTGCCAACCCATTTCCTTTGAATTACTCAAAATTCTTTTTTTTCTGGTTTGGAAAAAAAAAAAGAGAGAAAGCTAAACTTACAAACCCCAATAACCAAAGGTCACTTTTATCTTTAATATTTTAATAACTTCTCATAGTTTACATTTGCAATTGGAGTATTTTCCTCAGATCCCAAGCAAGGCACTGTTCCATTTCTTTCAGGCACATGGTCCTTTGCTCTCTTTTGCCTGGTGTGAGTGGGAGCAGCTCATTGCTCTTATCCACCTCTCTCCATTTCACTGCTTTTGTGGTATTTGTGTTGGACAGTGTGGTGATACTAGACTTTTCATTGATGTGTCTAAAGGCTTTTCAAAAAGTTTATCCCACAAATGCTGCACTGACTGGAGAATTTTCTCCAGATGAGAAGTGTTAGCTTTACAGAATGGCGTTAACCTTAACCCTCTAAAGGCTTTAGGAGCTGAATATGTTTCTAAACTCTAAGCTTTTATTTAGTATAATTTTAATTTTTTAAAATTGGCATCACAGTGCAGTGATTTTGAAACTTTTGCCTACTTTAAATTGGAAATGTTCAGTTTAGAGTTATAAATGTGTCATGCTGATCTATCAGTTTGTATTTGTCTGACAGCCTGACCTCAGTGTTGTATGCTAATTATCTTGAGCTATAACCTTTGGGTCTCACTGTGATTTGACAATTAAATTTCACTTAATTTTAATATTGTCTAGATTTAAGGTGTGAAAAATACCCAGATGCAAGGAAACACTGGGATTTAAGAGTTAAGTCTATACAGACTCACACTAAACTGAAGGTGGCTCCTGTGACCTCAGTCATGTCTGTTTGCCCAAGGTGAAAGCTCTCTCTCTGTAACCCCAAACTGCATTTCTGTGCATTTTTAAACCTTGCAGCAAACAGTTAAACTCCTGAGAATAAGTGGGGAATGGATTCTATTACTTCAGCAGACACTCATTCTAAACCATATTTGCTTATAACCTTATCTGAATAAAGGCTGCCCTGGTTCTGAAATCTATAATGTTATTTCATTACCCTCACATTCAAACACGCATACAAATCTGACAAGCAGGAAATTCATTGGCTGAAAGCAACTTCCACTCCAGCAGCTGTATCTATTTTGGTGTATTGTCTTGGAGGCTGTGTCAACGAGCATCCCTATTCAAGTGCTCAGTATTCAAGTGCTGAAGTTTTTGATTGGAAGCAGACTAGTATTAATCTTCAGTTATCAAAAAGTCTAATTCATCATCTATTTCCCCGAGTCTCCACTAAAAAGAGCTGCTTTTTTTTTTTTCTTTTTTTCTTTTTTTTTTAAATTTTACAAGAGTTAATTTTTATTTGCTGAAGTAAGATTTTATTTAAACAAAATTACCACCCCCAGAACAGGATATGAAACTAAAGAACTTAAGTGTCTGATGTTATGGCATGTGAAATCAAAAGCATTCTCTGTACCTTGGAGACCAGACCTACCAGATGAAAATCAAGTAAACTAATTAGTGTTGAGCAAAGAACATTTTTTATATTATGGCTCTCTGGGCTAATTTCACCCCTTTCCAGCTACTCATGATATAAAACTCCTTAAATCAGTAGGACATGAGGCACTGAGAGCAAGGTCAGTGAAACCAGACTCTTTTGGGATGTAATGAATGGAGACAGAATTCTCCAAGGGATCTTCCTAATGTATGTCAGGAGCACAGCAGATCACACAATAGTGATTATGTATCTGGAGGTCTATTTTTTTTTTTCACCCCAACTGCTGTTTCCATATTTTCTTCTTGAACATTTCTAAACTAAATATGAGGGTTTAACAGGAAGTTCTCATTATCAAACTGCCTCTTCATGGGAAAAAGACAAAGATGGAGACATGGAAAAAAATCAGGAATATGTTCCTATTTGTTTAAAAACTGAAGCTGAAGTGCAGCCGTGTAATATGACTTAGATTATTCCTTACTTTATGGAGGAAGGTTTTTAAGGGATATTTTTAATTGCAGAATTCCTTCAAGTAGCCTGTCTGAACATGCAGAAGGAATAGCCCAGTAAACTCCTCAGTAGTCAGTACAGTTGAGCTGCCGACTCATCCTAATCTATATTTTATCTTTATTTATTTTTAGTAAAGTCTGTGGATCGATGTGGAGTGAGATATTAACACACCCAAATCACCCAGGACTGTAACCCCAGAGGCATAGGCAAAGAGCTTATGAAATCCTGTGGGAAACCCAAGGCATAGGTAGGACTTATTTTGGATAAAACAAGAATTGAGAGTTTTGGGAAATAATGGAAAAACCTAAAGGAGATTTTTATAACTTATAAATAAATATTACATCTGATGCTAGTCACTAGATAGTCCATCTGCAATAGTTACAAGAGTTTTGCTTTTTGCTTTAGGTGGTGTTTGTCAAAAAGATTTCAGTTAAGACAATTGAAAAAAAACAAAAACCAACCAACCAAAGAAAACGATAAGTAGCTTGAAAGAGAAGTCTAATGTTTAGGGAATATTACATATTTACCATTAAAATGATAAAAAAATTCTCGATGGCTCTGTGTTTTGGATGCATAAATATTTGTTGAGTCTTGAAGTTAACATCATGTCAAACCAGGCAAGAAATTAAAAATGAATAGTGTATCTTAATGCAAATTATCCATTAGATTTCAGAGATGTACTTGACCCATTGAAATCAAATAACTTTGTAGAATCATTTTTGTTCCTTCAGATTTATTTCATATACGAGAAGCATGACTTGTCCATACTGAGCGTGAGAAACAAATCTGTTTTGTTATACAAAGCACCAATTGGTAATCTGGAAGAAGCAAAGATATATATACATTTCTGATTTATGTCTGAAGACAAATATGAAGAAAATATTGGATGTAGCATAACCTTGTCAGTGTTTTCCAGGCTGCCTTCAGTCACAGAGGCACGTGCACCGGGATGGTCTCGTCTGTCTCTAATGATTTTTGGTGTGGCTCTCCTTAAGAAGCTATTTTTCTATGAACTGCGAAAAGATTTTATACCCTGAAGTACCTCTACTTTCACCATTCATAACTAAATTGGAACACTCAATTTTGACGTAATAGTTAGTGTGATTTATTATTTACCCAGGCAGCAATGAAGAAATGTATTTGAAAAGAAGCCAGTAGCAAATTACAATCGATTTGCACAATATAACAAATAAAATGTTTTACGGAGGCAAACTTGCTGTTTGAAATGATATGTGATCCATAATAATATTTCCAAGATGTCTGCTTCTTCATTACTGTCAACAATTCATTAATCATCTTCCTACAAAGAACGCAGCTCACCCTTCCCCCTGGTTCACACGTATAGGAAAGTGCAGATTGTGGCTCTGCAGTTTTGACCCATGTTTCACAAAATCCTGTTGGTTAAGGAAAATATACATACAGAACTTCTAGATGTCCATTGATGTGCCTTTGGAGTGAAGGCAGGTAAAATTACTTATCCTGTGATGGAATCATAGTACTGATTGTGGTCATATATAGTTATACATAATTATGGTCATATGTATGGTGATATATGGTCATTTTCCAAGATAAAATCGAGTGTATTTTTATAATAATAATAAAAAAGTTCAAATCACAGAATCAGAGACTTACTTGGGTTGGGAGAGACCTGAAAGGTCACTGAGTTCCAACCCCCCCTTCCCCTGTTTTAGTGTACATTTTCCTGGTTGTTTTCTTCCAGAGCAAGAAAAGGCATCAGAAGCCAAAGATGCCTGAGCTAAAAAAAAAAAATGTTGTAGCCCAGTGATAGTAATGTGCCCAAATGAGGCAGACTACAGAATAGGAAGGTTTATTGAATTCTCTGCTGCTTGGAATGTGTATTTCTCAGATTCTGTTGGACATTTCACTGCATCCTTGAGATAACATAGAAGAGTTGCAGAGGAATGATTTTCTGCTTCTAGTAAAGCCTAAATGAAAGATTAGATCAAGAGAGATGTTTAGGCATGCAAAGATACAGATAAATGCTGACAGGATCATCAGAAACCCCATGTTTAGGCCAACGAGTTTATTCAGAATTAAGTGCATTATCCATGTAATTCACTTTTGAAAATATCATCCATCACCAAGCTGGATGCTTAAATGCCACTGTAAATCTGGACCAATTCTTATTGGTAGCCAAGACTGGGTGGGGGGGAGGAAACTGCAAAATTTAAACAATACAATGCTAGAAATAGAGCTACTGCTTCATTTTATACTTGAAAAACACACAGGCTACTTTCTAAACACAGCTCGTTACTGCAGAAGAGATCATTTTGCCAAAAACACAGAGTAGTGCACTAAGTTATCTAAAAAGCCTCAGGAACTCCTTGGCCAGACAGCACAATCTGTTCAGGCAGCCCTTTGATATGCTATCAGCAGACAGAGAGCAATCTATCTGTGCCTGCTCCCTCTATTACTCTCCCAGACTGTTACTGTTCCCTGGGTTGTATTTCTGTGCAAATCCACGCATTTAGTAATCCTTAGTGGATTTCCCTTACATGAGTTTACGCAATCTATCCTCAGCCAGTGCACAGGCAGGACGAAAATGTGGGGTTAGAATTCTTCATTCAATCAAGCTGAGCTGGACACTGCAAAATATGTCATTAGTAGCAATTAATTTAAACCATCAGCACGGTTCTTGCTATATTGTGCTACTTGCAGAATAAAAAGAGCCACTGGCCCCTGCATCAGGAGTGCTAAAGAACAAAGGGATGGAACCTCCTGATTCACGTAAAACAAATTCCATTCCAGCTGATGGGATGAATAAAAGCTCTATCAAAACCTGTAAGAATGTTTGCTCAGGCAGCTGGGGCTTAGCAGAATTTTTTGTGTAACTATAAAAAAGCACAATACTTGTACATTAATAAAATTTCTGTTATTGATTGCCTTCATTCAAGGTGGTTCAGGGGAGACAAGGTGAGAAGAGCAGAATGAAAGAGCAGAACATCACCAGAGCAAGGTCTTCCAAATTTTTCGTAATCATTGAATTTTGCACAAGAAATCTTGTGTAGGAAGAAGGGAAGCACCAATATTTCTTGTTGGTTTTTTTGTTGTTTGTTGTTTTTTCTTTTTTGTTGGTTTTTTGTGGTGGTTTTTTGTTGGCTTTTTTTTTTCTTGAATGCAAGTCATTTGACTTTGGAGATCTTTTTCATGGGTTTTTCCAGTCTTTAATTTTGGAATTAAACTCTGCCACTTGGATGAGGTAGACAGGCAGCTAATTAGCCAAAAAATGGGCATTGAGAGCCCTTGGGAAAAAAAATCACGCTTTTGTAAGTAAAATGATTGCTGAGGATATGGTATTGATTTGATAGTTTTGCAGCTGAAAACGTTTGCTAATTGGAGAACCAATTCTATATTTTCATTCTCAGCACAGAATCAAGAAGCTTCTGAATCAAACATCAAGAACAAATACTTGCTGAAGGAAAAATGAATCCAATAAAAGCCCAGGATGTGATACTGGATGACACAACAACCTGGCAGCCATGCTCTGGGCATTCTAAAACTGCCCTAGAAATGGACAGGTAGAAATAATCATAAATACGAATCCAAAATTAATACCAGGGAATGCTAGTAGGCAATTATTGCTGGCCAAACTAATAACGTTTTTCAACTCTGGTTTTCATCAAAATGGGCCATGGGTTTATAAGTACATCTGTCAGAGTGATTAACAATAAGGTATAAAACCTTTTGATGTGTTGCTTTTGCTTTCACAGAACTTTCTCCTTTTCTGACAAATCATTGTCATAGAAAGAAACTAGTAAAAGGGAGAACTAAAAATGTTAGATGTTTCTCGAAACACTTAAAAAATTCCAAAAAAAAAATCTGAACAATATAAGAATTAGTTTAGATTGTTTTTTAATTGGGTGCCTTTTTCATTTCCCTCTACATTTATTCCATCAGGCAGTGTTATTCAGGTGTTAATGCAATAGTCAGGAAAGAGAAATCATATCCCTGTTCTGTTGCACATGTCATTCAAATAGCAAAATGTGTTTGGTGATCTACAGGAGCTGACTATTTGCAGTATGCTGGTAAGGGCTGACAAATGACACTTATCCCTTCCTCACATCTGTATTTCTCACTTTGAATTTTCCTAGGTTGGTTTGATATTGTTCTGCTTTTTTGGTTTTTGGGTTTTTTTTTAATAAATTTTCTTCTTTATTCTAAATAAGATATTGATGTTTCTGAAAAAGTGCCAGCCTTGAGTAATTTCATGTCCAGCAATTCAAGAAGAATGAAGAGCTGAAGTAAATCCACCACCATCAACATGCTGACAGTGCGTTCTCACTTCACATCCCACCAACCCCCAAAAAATAAGTTATCTATGGAGCTCTGGGATGCTTGCTAGGAAGATAACATAAAATATAGAGGGATGAATAAATAAGAGAGTGCTTGTTTCTTCCAATGTGTGTGCCTTGTGCTGTTTTATGCCACTTTCATGTCCCTCCCTTCATCCCTACTGTCTCATTCCTTTTATTAATTCCTCTGCTTCCTCTCCCCTTCTTTTTTCTCACCTTTCTTCTGCAAAAAAATAACTTCTGTTCTACTCATTCATATTTGCTCATTCATTTTTCTTCATTGTCTCTTGACTGTGTAAATCTCTTTTTCTTCACCCCTTGATATTTTTTTCTGTTCTCTTATTTCACTCCTTATGATTTGTCTGCCCCTCCTTCTGGCTCTAATTCTTCCAATTTCTTTGTCACATGAGCTCTGTCTCAGTAACCTCCTTCCTATGCATTCTGTCTCTATCTTTCTCTTTATGGCCTTCTGCATACCTGATTTAATTATTTTCTGTCCTCCACAGCACAGAGCTGACACCTCCAGCTCTATTCTTTGATCTTCATAGAATCACAGAATATCCTGAGTTGGAAGGGACCCATCAAGATCATCAAGTCCAACTGCTGGCACCGGACACCCCAAGAATTCCATCCCTGAGAGCATTGTCCGCAGCTCCTGGAGCTCTGGCAGGTTTGGTGCTGTCACACTGCCCTGGGCAGCCTGGTCAGTGCCCAGCCACCCTCTGGGGAAGAACATTTTTCTGATATCCAACCTAACCCTCCCCAGACACACCTTCAGGCCATTCCCTCAGCTCCTGTCACTGTCACAGAGAGCAGAGATCGGTGTCTGTCTCTCCTTTTCCTCTCACAAGGAGTTGTAACTGCAATGAGTCTCTCCTCAGTCTCTTCTCCAGCTGAACACACCAAGAGCCCTCAGCTGCTCTTCACAAGGCTTCCCTTCACGGCTTTTCCCCATCTTTGTAGCCCTCCTTTGGATGGAGCTTCATATCTTTTTTTTTTTTTTTTTATTGCAGTCCCCAAAGCTTCCCCAGTGCAGAGCAGTTTGGGACAATCCCCTTCCTCAACCACCCTGTGCTGCTGTCCCTGATGTCCCTCAGGACAGGGATGTCCCATGGACACCAGGGCACACAGAGAACACATTCCATTTTCCATCATTGGAGCTTCTGACCTTCCCCTAGACCCTTCCACCACCTCACTGGGCTGCACCTACACCTGCCTTGGGTTATCCTAGCTGGGCATAAAGCAGACAGAATGGCCCAAAAGGAGTTTCCCTTTGCGAGGAGGCAGAGGAGCTGCTGTCCTGCTCTGGGGTGCTGTCCTGTCCCTCGGAGCGTGTGGGGCTGTGCTGAGGGAAGGGATCCATCGCTGGCGCCTGCTGTGCTCTGATTGTCCTGCACTTCCCAGAGCTGCCAGAAGCAGGGCATAATTAGATCAGCAATGAAGCTTTTTACAGTCTGGAATCATTTGTAAGTCCCGCTGATGGCTTTGCATAGTGAAGGGTTGATTTTATGTAGAGAGGAAGCTGTTGAATTATGATATGTCAGTCATAATAATTAGCAAGGCCTGTGCTTGCTGCAGCAGAATGATGGGGGTTGTTTTTTCCCCCTATCTCACTTGGATCACAAGTATTTGGAGCTTCACCTTAACATCTAAAGCCTTTTTCTGGCAGGTGAAGGTCCATCCCGGATTCGAGGCCTGCAGAAAAGCTCGCTATCCCTGGAATCCCTGTGCCTTTGGTGGCTTGTTGGGTGCGATGGCTCCATCCGCAGCAGCGTCTCTCCATTCCTGCTGCTCAGTCGTTAAATGCTGGCAGGTTTTCCTCTCATCATGACCTGAGTTGCAGCCACTCAAGCATGCCTGAGCAGTTTGGGGTTTATCCCAAGCCAGGAACCATCTCCTCCCAGGCAGTCGGGGTGGGATTGCCCAATTCAGCTGGATGGAGATGAGCTGGGCCTGCTGGGCCAAAGGCCCCAAAATGGTGCCTGGATTGTTTAGTGTGCAAACTAATGGGTTATTTTTAATCTGTTCACAAGCAGTTCAGTGGCATCCTATGGAATTCAATGCAGCAAATCACTTGCAATGGTCATTTTGTGTCTGGAGAGCCAGACTTGTGGAGGGATGGATTTAAATATGCCAATAGCGACAGAATTTTCTGAGAGTCAAATCAATTCCTCAATTCCTTCCCTGAATGAGTATGTGGATCTATTGCTTAATGTTGTATATGAGTTGGTAAAATGAGCAGTCCTAGACCTACGTATATTTCATTTTAATATACTAAATAGTTTTGTCTTTTCTTCCTAATAAAGGTGAAAACATCAATGTTTTTATTGGTTTTGTTTATGAGCTAGTTCACTTTGATGACTCATTTTATACCGGTGAAACTCCATGAAATTATGCTAATTTGCATCAGCCCAGGTAAAAAAAAAAAAAAAACATAGGCAACCCTAAATGATTTTTTACATGATATTCAATTTTTTATGTAAGAATTGTCTCCTGTCCACTACTTATTCCATGTGCCTTTGAAATGGGAAATTCCTGCTGTTGTCAGAGTGCTTTCTCAGGCTCTTGTACAGATCGCAACTTGTTAGGCACTGAAATAACCAACTTCCTTTTCTCTCTTTGTATCTCCTAGGCTAATGGTAAGAAACTTAGTCTAAAATGGGTTTTGGTTTCATTTTTCTTACTTGTTACCAATTTTGAAGAGGCTTTCCCCAGTGCTATTACTAAAAACATTTGCAGTTAACCCTGCAGTCCAACAAGGAATGTTCCCTACCTCCATCAGAAATATGTATGTGGAGAGCGTTCTTGGCATTGACCCATTTATTTCACCTTTCCATGCAGGAAGAAATTATTTCTTTTATTCAGAAATTAATATTGGATGTGTTTGCTAAACCCTAAGTTCTACATGTCTGAGAAGTTAGAAGTTCAGGATGACAATGTAAATCTCAGCATTGATTTCAGCCCTTCTTCCTCTTTAAGTACTGTTTATTCTCGGAGTCAGGTTCCCATGTGATCTTGCTGTGGAAGTAATTACTGGGTTCGTGTTTAAGGCAGAAAGCATTTGTGCACTGCTAACACACAAGTTGACAGAAAATTCTCAGCAGATCTTAACTCAGATTTTCAGTCCTGCAAGGCTTTTTCGGAGTGTTCTGATTACAAATTTTGCTGGAGATATCTTTATTTTAATCTCACCTGTCTCTGTTTGCTACCAAGAATAAGTTTTTAACTCTCCCCACTCACCCACTCCCATTTTCTCAGCTCCAGGTGCTCTGTCACAAAGCCTCCTACATCGCATGGCAGTGATGATCGATTCCTAAAAGAGTGACTTGCATTCCAACTGGGCAATTAGAGACAAAGGTGGGAACTTTGTTTAAAGTTTTATATTTAAAAAATCTTCAAAGAATCTTATGCACTCTAATGACAGGGTTATCAACAAACATGAAGAAAACACAATGTGAATTATTTATTCCTCCATCTACTTACCAACCAAAAGGAAGTCAGCCCCTTATTTAGAATCAAATCACAGCCCTGCCAGGGACATGCATTGTGGTGAAGGAGTCAAAGATGTGATGACAAAGCTATTTTAGCAAAACTCCTCCAAGGCAAATGTTAAATAATATATTTATATTTAAGTACATTTACATATAAGTAAATATAAGTGTATTTATATACATGTCTATATAAATAGTATTTGTGTATGTGGTACGTTTTTATAAATACAATTTTTATAACAAATACATAAAGAGTTTATCCAAATATATTTATGGTTTCATTTTTTTTTACTTAAAAATAAAAAAGTCTGTTTTTTTCTGTAACAGACTCCCACACTTGACACACTTGATAATACTTTTTCCCCACTGAGATTTACAAAACACCAGAACTTCCTCCCATTAATTGGGATGAATTGGTCAAAGGCACATCAGAGTATATCTATAGTTGTCTTTTTAAAAACTGCCTAATAAAATTTTAAAAGTTTTAATCTTGGAACTTCTAGCTGGATAAAATGCTTTGAAACAGGACATTCTGAAATGGATGAGTTCCCCAGCTACCAAAACCTTGCAAACCCAATACAGTAGAGATTATGGAAATTCTAGATTCCAGTGCTTGCTAAACTTGGGCACCTCATTTTACATTGATTGTATCATGTACAATCAGCTTCATCTGGAAAGGAAATGCAATAAAATATTCATTTTAAATAAGTAATTATTTTACTGATTTTAGTTTTCATACCTATACACTTGTAATTGTTCCCTCAGTACTTTCAGAATCCACGATGAGGTGCTGGCTGACTGAGGTGCTTCGGTTTATATTGTTTTTTAAGCTATTAAACAATTCCTAAAAGTGATTAAAAAGAGTAATTGCCTAACTTAGTAACTCATGTAGAGTCTCTAAGACCATGTCTAAGTTATTCATAATAAAGCAAGCTTAGAATTCACTGCATTCATATTTTAAACAACCTGTTATGGGTTATAATCTCAGTTTGCACTCCCCAATGTAAGAAACAAGATAATGTGCTAAGAAGGTGTGGTTAGATAATATTCTGAATGCAATGAAAACAGAAGAAAAGAAGACAAATGGAGAAATAAGGTTACCACATCATTTTTAATCTGTTTAATGGTAATTTTCATCAAGATGTCAAGTCCCATTTACAAATGAGCTATGGAATCACTGCATGGAAAATGAGCGACGGAAGAGGTTGATATTAACTCTGAATTTTTGTTTTTTTATTTTGTCAGTTTAGCTATAACTAAAGGAGAGGTGGATCTTATTTGATGAATAGAGACCTAATATTTTCTTATCAAATCCTGTTATATCGATTCTGATGTGCACACCATGTGTATTTGTCATCTGTCTTTGGGGCAGTTCAAGTGTTGGTCAACATCCATGAGATTAATGCTGATTAATTCCAACTGGAAAGCGGAGTGGCAACTTTTCACTGACACAGAAAACTCTCTCTGTTCAAGAGCGAGTGCTAGTTCTGATCCTCAAGTTTAGTTACTCATTTTCTCTTTCTTGCTCTTGAGTTTAGCTCAAGAATTTATTCTCTCTTGATCAAAATGACCCCCAGCTCCAACTGTGCTGTCTAGGAAAGATTCAGCAGAACATTTTATACTTTGTTTTCTGAAGTACCTCAGACTTCTTAATTTCCAAGTCATAATTTTCTGATCCAAAGTCTCAGGAAAAGGACAAGCAAGGACTAGGTCTCGGAAATTATTAACATCAGCTTCACCCAAATATAATAACGTTTTAATATAAATTTTATTTTAGGTCTTTTTAGATATTTTACCTAAATTAAAATGAAAATTACTAAATTGCCCCTTCAGAAAATAGGACTAATGCAGTCATTAAAACTGACTTTTTTCAATTCCCTTTAAGCATCCAGGAAAAGTACCCAAACACAAAAGGGAACGACCCCTTTTATTTCCAGCACATCAGAAGACAGTGGAGATTATCCTCATGGCCTGAAAACCAATGAAAATTTCACCTTTCAGATCCTCCTCAAGAAGTCAGGGAAAGACCAGAACCATGGAGGACAGATACATGGCAAAGAGCAATTATTTTTTGAAATAGGATGAATCCTGCAGAGCCTGGTTTTCATCAGATCCCAGTTACCTCAAAAAATGAATGTCTCTGAAACATATTTTTTTTTACCACAACACCCTTCAGAAATTTTATTTAATTTATATTCATCTCCTAGGCTCTTACTGATGGAGTTGTTTGAATTTTCAAGCTTGATTATCCCTTGAATGTCAAAGGAATGGGAAGACATATGTGCCCATATAAAATTAAGGGGCATCATCTCTCTTTTGTGCTGAATAAATGCCATTTAGCCAGCACCAGCTGGAGAAGAACCATAAATCCTGTCCTGGCTCACTCAAAAAGTATTTCTAGCTGCATTTTGTTTGAAATTCCAGGGCCTTAGGTCCTTAGTCCTAAAAACCCCTCTTGATTTTTCTCCAAGATTGAAGAGGGACAGTATCCACCTTGGTTTCAGCTAAAGTCATTTGTTCTTAGGCAGCTTTTCCTTACCAGCTCCAAAATCTGCTACTCTGGATTACTTTTGCAACTGTCAATTTGGCAATTTCTCGTGTCTAAAGATGCCACAGAAGCTGCAAACTCATTTAATCACAATTGAACTTTCATTTTCTTTGTGCTTTGAACTGTTAATGTGCCATTTCTGTCCTTTACTGGTTATGAGTGTCTCACCAGATGACAACAAGCACCAATATGAGTTTAGGCTGTATATTCTTTTATTTCTTGCTTTAAAACATGGAGAGGTAGCAGGCAGTCAATATTTAATTGGGTTGGGTTTTTTTTCACATTGGAATCTTCACACTACCATGATCTTCTAAAGGAAGCATTTAAAATCTTTTTAGTAACCATTAAATTCTTAATTGGTTTTAAAAGCAATGTATAGATTTTAAATCTTGTAACAAGTAATCTCCAAAGTATTTGCTGCCTGGTTTTAAGAATTATTCACTGAAACCAGGTGGAGCTGTCAAAGTCCCAGAGGTACAATGAAGCACTGATGACATTGCTACCAAAATTGTTCTGGAGATTTGGTTCTCACTCTTCACCTTTTGCTGTGAACCAACCAGTTAATACTGAAAAAAATCCTCCTAAAGTACTGTGGCTTCCCTTCTCACTGCATCTTTGTTTCATAATCAGGGCTTGATACTGTGAACAATTTAGAATGTCTATATTGATTAAACCTTAGGAGTCTTCACTTTAAATTCTATCTGGTATTCTGCAGACTATAATGAACATTACCGAATGCATGGTGTCTTCTGGGAAACACCTTGAGATTATCGAGTTTAATTTCCCCTAGGAAGTTCTTACAGCAGTGCAATCAAGCTAACTTTTACTCTCTGTAATGGAATAAGATTTAATCTGCTATTTTTCAACCACCAACATTTCCTAATTTTCTTCTTTTAAAAAAAGGAGGTTCGCTCTGGTTTTTGGTTCCTGCTAGACTTTTTCCCATAGCGCAAGTAATGAATATTCCATTCCTTTTTAGTATGCTGAGTATGTACAAGTAGCTTAAAGCCTATGGTTCATAAGGAGTTTATGTCAATATTGCAATTAAATCCTGTCTGTCATAATAGGTGACCTTTAATCTTGTATATGTTGACTCCCTAATCTCTCAGATTGTAGTGGAGTGATGGAGTTGCAAGACTTCATGAAAGAAAGGCAGATCATAAGAAAATAATTATTTCTTTGTGTAAACTATGATTTTCCAATTACTAGTCTCAGCTGGGACAGAAAAATATCTAACTCATGATATGTTCTGATCTAAAATTAATCCTTTTGTCACTGTGCCTTTTTTGATTAAAGACTAATTTTTCTTTCTTCCAGACAAAATCCTCAACCCCTGTGGTAATTTTAATGTATTTTTTTTTCTGTCCCAGTATATTATTACAGGATAAGCATATTGATACATACAAATTTAAACAAAATAGAGAGGTATTCAGATAAATAATCATTAAATTTATATTATTACCTATAAATATTGCTTTGATGGCAAAGTGAATCTGGCAAAAACATCTCTGAATAAAGTAAAATGTTTCTTTTTTTCAATCTATGAAGTAACTATCCAATTTTTAAAAGATTTCAATATTTTATTTTTAGTATTTTCTTTTTAAACTCCAGAGGGGTGGAATTGAGCTCAGAAAATGCCAAACCACCCTATTTCCCTCAAATCAAACCTGATTAAGAAACTGTAGTTAAGAAATGAACATCCTTTTTAAACTGTGAATGAGATCAACTCACTTCATGCACTTAAAATGATAAGGAAATCCTTTTTAATGTTGAAATATTCAGGTACTATTCAATATCCTTGGTATGGGCTATGTCAAAGAAATCCATGCAGTTGATAGCCATAAATGAAAGAAGTCTGATAAATAATATCTGAAGGACAAATTGGAGGTTTTTCAGGAGAACCAAGGGAGACAGAGACACAAAAGCAAAAGGGGGAAAAGATTTTAAGTAAATATGCGTCGGTAGCTGTGGAAGGGGCTGAAAGGTGAACAGGGAGGAGGAAGGATGATTCCTTCTCTATCCCTACTTCAAAGAGACCATTAGGGACTTAGATTGGTTCTGGTGCAGTGAGAGGGATGGGTCACTGATTTGAGAGAGATCTGAAGGTGCATTGTAAATGAAAATCTTTAATCAGCATAGAAATCAGACAGAGACAAGAAGTGAAAAAATAAATGAAAACACACACAGAGCAAAGTATTCTTTTGCAGATGAGTGCAGTTCTGTTTTCTTTTATGGCAAATGGGAAAGAGCTACAAAGGCAACAGAAATGCTCCTTTGCTCGGTTTCTCCATATTGACAAACACAGACACAAATGGAAGTGTAAATATCACACCAAGACAGAAGATAACGAAAAGCAGTGGGAAGGGTGCTGGGCTTAGAAGCACGAGACCAAAAATGAGAATTAAGAGTTGTGAATGTCCATTTAGAATAGTGGGAGATATGAAAACGAGGGAATTTTTGATTCTGTCCTATAGTGTGACACTGCCACGGGTTGTCATGGGAAGTCAGGGGCAGCATGGCGCAATTTATCAGCATGAGCTGAACAACACCAAGGCTGCTCCAGAAGAAGAAGAAGGAAGGACAATTACCTGTAGAAGAGGACAAATCAACACAGAGATCATCCTTGCTTTGTGAGTGGTTAAAACCTTTTATTTTCCCTCACACTGTACAGAAATTGTTCACCAGGAAATCTCCCTTCTGCAAAAATGAGTGCCTCTGTGTAAATACAGTCTCGAAGATTTCAGGTACAAATTTGCCCCCTTTAAGCAATTTTTTGCTAAAAATATTTGTCTCCTTGCTCTCCAATCCTTGGAGCTCTCTTCTAAAAATAAAAGGACTTCATGATGAATGCAAGTTTCATAAATGCCAAGACGAATTTTGCAGTATGAATTCAAAATATGGCTTGAACGAAAATAATTGATATTTTGTGGGTTGTTCATGTTGTTCATGTAGGTCCCTAGTCACTGAAGGTATCTTTAAGCTTTTTAACTGGTACTTAGTTCTTTCAAATGAGTAAATTAATCTCCTGGGTACACAGCAGCTCGACATACCTGGGGTCGCAGTGCACAAAGTTATTCTTGTTGCTATCTACAGATTGTCTTGACATGCAGCATATACCCACAGGGTCAGAAGAATTGCCCTTTGATTACATGTACAATAATCTGGATCTCCCAAGGTATTCAAGTGGTTAATTAAATATCAAGTAACTGCTAAAACTACTAAGTGACATTTAATTAGTATGTTAATTGATATCAAATTTGCTCTCGCTATCTTGTTTTATGTTAATAAAATCCCTAAACATTTCTTGGGAGTAGATTAGGAAACAATGTGCTCCAAATGTACGAATGCAAAACAGCCTTAAGCATCACTTCTGCTTGTGGAACCGAACTTCTGACTTAAATTCATGTCCCAGCTGTGATACTTTCTCTATCTTTAAACTTACTTGTGCTCAGGGTATATTATATTTAGTAGCAAAGACCTCTCTTGGTATGGATTTTGACTTTTTTGATCCTGTGATCTCTTAGAAATCTATCAAAAGTAGGAGAACTGTTAAAATAGTTGCCTGGCTTCCCTAGGGCACCTATGGAGCAAGGGATGTGGGAATGGGGAGTTCCTCCATGGCTGATGTCAGGGATGAATTCCAGCACTGCTTCCCAGTGTGGAGTGGGGAAATCTGTGCTTCACACAGAACAAATTGCCAAAATCACAGCATTAATTGACTGATTGTTCTGCAGCAGCAAAATGCTGCCTCAGTTCACACAAGGAACAGTGTTCCCCTCCTCCTCCTCTCCTGGAGGAAAGAGCCCGGCTTTGCCTTTCAGCTTGAGTCTTCCAAAAAGCTTCACAGCTCTAGTAGAGAAAAGAGATGCCTTTAGGCTTGGGTCCAGAAAAAGACTGACTGAACTCCAGGATGACAAGAGCCCCGAGCTTGTCCTTCCTTTCAACCACTAAAATGTTCCCAGTGGCCACATCAGGAACAGGTGAACTGTCCAAAGTTGAATCCACTAAGAGAAAAAGTTGTTTTCCTACCATTTAATTGGAGAACACACTGGGAAAAAAAAATCCTATGAATATTCATATGAATTTTTAAATTAGTTCCTTTCAGCTGTGCTCATGCCTTTTGTGTATCAGCTTTTTGTGGAGTTTCTTCTGCGTTTTATTGGTGTCAATGCACAGAGAGAGCTGGTTTTACATTCAGGATCACAAAATAAAAGCCAAGTCTAATTTATTCTCCATGAACATTCACACCCAATTACTTCAGAAGTGTCCAACTGGGGAACAGAAACAATGGGGTATGACCATGCTCAGGGAAACTACAGAGCTCTGATGCTAACCCTCCTCAGCTTCCAAATCTGGAATGTACATGGAGGTAATCTAAGCACTGTAAAGGGAAGCTGGTTGAGAAGGGACTGTCAGAGAACTCTGAATTAGGAATAAAGAAAACCCTCATCTGTTTATTCATGGATATGTCACAGAAAGAAAGAAAAAAAAGAGGAAAAATTGGTGAAATAAATAATTCATTACAGAGTACTCAGCTCTAGTTGTATGTCATCAAAATACTGCAATAGAACTAAGAATGCAGCAGGATGATCATGATAGGCAAAGTATGACACTGATTTTCAACTACGTCTGGATCAATTGATTTGAACTTCTGTTCTTTCTTATGGATAACATTGATTTAGATTTCACAAATATTTTCACACAATATATGTTTTAAGTTGCCCTTTGGATATATTGTGGTAATCCCCATTCACTAATAGAATTTTTTTTTAGCAAGTGAAATATTTGAAACCTTCTATAATGCAAAATGGATTTATTGCTGTATGTAGCCCTTCTATCAGTTCAGAATTGTCTCTGCAAAGCTAATCCTGGTTGTACAACTCGTATACACTGAATTAATGATACATATACCTGTAACCATGAATAATACATGTGAACAGTAGCCTATTTAGGTGGTGTGTAGACTTAAATTCCCAAAAAATAATGTACAAAAAATTTCAGAAATGACATGTTTATGTATAAAAATCTTCAAACAAACTTGTCACAGGAGATAAAAGCACTGCTACTGTTTGAGTTCCCTTCTGCCTCGCCCATTAGCCCTCGTGGATAGTGTCAGCTCCAAAAGCATTTTAAAATACATCCCCGTCCCCACTAGCTGAGCTGATCGGATCTGGTGATATGGCTGAAAGTGAGTGTGAAGCCTGAAGTTCCCAGGTCTGGTGCACAGAGTTCCTGTGCCTCCTGCCTCCAGCGCTGCTCAGCTCTGCTCTTCCCTCTTCTCATCCAGCACTTCACGGTTGCAGCTTCTTCATGCTCTGACAATTTCCAAACCTTACTGGATGCATGCTGCCTCCACAGCCTGCCATGCTCCCAAACAGCACTATTGCACGATTTAAGCCTCAAATACATCTTTACAGATAGCAAAAGAAATAAGTATGTGGGTACCAAAGCATTCTGAGATCGAAAGGATGTTTTACATACCCTGACTCTGGCAGCTCTTCAATCCACATTTCATTACTTTATCCTTTGAAGAACAACAAAATTACTCATTTGCCTTTGGATTATCTTTTTTTATTCATGGTTATTTTTTGTCTAGAAAAGATGAATGTTTGATTACTAACTCTGTATTCCAAAGTCTTCCAGTAAGGGCTGGAGTATGAGAAATATCTCTCTTAGTTATGATTGCTGTTTGCTCTGAATATGATTTTGGGCCTTTCTTCTAGGAAACTACAGAGCTGAAAACAGAATAGCACTTTGAGCTGTAAATCTACCAACACTGATGTTAATGCTTTACAGCATTACTAGTGATTCATTTTTGTTGCAAAATTAGAAAAGTGACCAGTGTTTACCAAGAGTTAAGCCAGTAGTTTGATTATTTTCTGGGTTGCTAATATGATTTCAATTGTTTCAATTATATTTGTTCAGGCATGAAATGCATTATGGATCATTCAGTTAATTAAGAGATGTAATTTGCTTTAAGTCCTTTGTCCAGCAGTGTAAATCTAAGCCCACCAGTTAAGAACTGCCAATGTTAAATGAAAGTTGAAGCACCCACCTGTATAATGAAATTGGCCTTACAGCCCTGCCTGCAGCAATGCAGCTGCAACAGGTCATGGTTTGCATGTACATATTAATATATCTTACTTACATACAATTTTCAGATATCTGTGGTTTAAATCTGATATTTAGCTTATAAGTGGATACACTGAGTGTTTGTATCTGTGTATGTTTGTATAATATTCTAATCACCATCCTTTTTTATTTGCTTGCTACCAACCACAAAAGTTTACTTTTCACATCTACCCACATAAATGACAGTGACCTTTCCATGTGTATAAATATAAAGGCATGAAAACGTAGGGCTGACAAGTTCCTGTTCAAAGGTGGTGGAGTGGGAGTCTTCAGATGGAAATCTGTCACGTGGAGCCCAGCAGGCTCACAGGGGATGGGTTTGGGATCCTGGGAGTGAAAATACACTCAGTTTTCCAGCCAGGGAGGAACCCCAGAGACCTCACTGCCCTGGGTGCAGCAAGACCATGGGGCAGGAGATGATCCCATTCTCCATCAGCCACAGGCTGTGGTGATAAAGCTGCACAGGGAAAAGAGTTATTTCTTATTTCCTTCTGCACAACCTGGCTGATTAACGACGTGGAACTAAAGGATCTGCCATGCAAAGGCTGTGCGAGCAGCTCTTGCCATAAGGAGTTGTGTTTTCTCTGAGCTGCCTCTGAAACAGCCGGCTGGGGAGCCCAGCTCTGCACCTCTGAGTGCTTGTATGGCTTTTCTCATAAATTCATTTGCTCTTTAATCTTATTTATGGAATGGCCTGAAGTGGTGGAGATGAATTTTTACCAAAATGTCATTCGGAGGCAGAGCCTTGTATGGGATATTTCAGATTAGCAAATTTGGGAGAAGATTAAACCAGTGTTATAAAGAATGTGCTGAGTACTCTTATAAAGGATAGAGCCCTGCCAATAGAATCCCCAGTAGGTATAAACACTGCTTAAAATTGCTGAAAAAATACACTCCTGAAGGATAGTCAGCTTGATTAGAAAGTTTACTGTGGTGTGAAACTATTCTAAATAGCTGTTTATACATCTTAGCCACTTTTTTAATATAGAATTTAAGAATCATTGCAGTGCTGCCTGTAATCTAGTTTTAAAAGGATTTTTTGTCATATTTTAATGAAATAAATCTAAAAGGTTTTGTTTCAGATTTTTACAGTTTTCAGGACATGATTGAATACATATTCCTTCATGGTGAATCTCACAAAAAAAGAGACTGAATGTGTTGCTTGCCACAGAAAAAATATTGTCTGTACAGAATCCATTTTGTAAGATTAAAAGCAGGTTTTGAAAAATCCAGATGAGGTGGATTTTTTTGAAGGAATTAATTCAAACACCCAGTTCCTAATGACTATATTACCCAATTTCAATTGCAAATTCTCATCTGAAACTCCGATGAATAAAATGCAAACCATAAGTGTGGTGTCTAAGTTCATGGCAGAGGTAAATAAGTTTTGGGTCTTGCCCTATGAATCTGCTCTAAGCTTAGGGAGAGCTTGTGAGAGTTTCCTTCATTGATTTAAGTGGGCTACAGGTTTTCTTCTAAGTGGAGACTCCCCCAAACTGATAAATCATTATTTGAAGGAATTTACCATCAAAATCCTCATGAAGCCCAATGTAAAAGAAAATCTAACAGAATCCCATCTCTGATTATTTATGAACCATTCTCCTCCAACATTTCAGTTACAAAACGAGCAGATACCTGATATTTGGTCTGATAATAAGGATGTTTCTCTCTACTTCTAAAAGAGTGTGCAAAGAAACTCGGTTTCTCCTGCTGTTTTGTAGCTGTTTTAAGACAGAATTCTCTGGTCGCTAGGGCTGCTGCTCTGGGTTGTTTCATGGGCATTAGAATCCCATTACAGAAAAAAAAAAAAACATACAGCTTGGAGCTGAGATCTCCTGAGGTCCTCTTGAAACTGCTGAGGAATCCTGAACAAAGGGACGTTCTTTTGTACCGCTCTTCCATGTCTGAAAGCATTTCTGCTTTAATTCATTCTCTTTACTTCTGCTGTGCTGAGTATTATTATAGTCTAGTGAGTTCCTGATAGTGGGAAATGCCAAACAAACAGGTGTCAGACTTCAAAAGAAGCATTTGTCAGGACTTAATGTTCTGAAGCTAAAGGCGACAGCTCAACCTAAATAAGCTCTTCTCAACAGGATTTGTTTTCCTAATAAAAAAGTAATAATATAAAGTAAAGTGCAAATCCAACAGCCTAGAAAGTGGAAGGCTTAGAAAACTGAGCATCATGTGACACAATATCTTGATTTAAAGACTTCTATAGTGCTCAAAGTCCAAGGGGTCCTCTGTTCTCACGTCTCTTCTCACATTGCTGCGTCTGTTTCAGGTTCATTTTTGAAGGATGCACTTACCTGTAATTTCCACGTAGGACCGGTTAGTAATTTCAATTAGCACAGTATTTAGTAGGATTTTTTTCCAACTCAGGAGTGCACTGTAGTCCAGCCTTGCTGCAGGTGGGGTGGAGCCAAGGCTTAACCACGCTGGGGACTCACATCAGGTGGCAGCAAAGGCAGCAGCAGCAGCAGCTGAGCTCCGTGGGCTCAGGAGATCTCACTGCTGCTCTCCTTCTCTCCTTGAAGCAGAGGCTAGCAGCAGAATTCCATCTTCCAACAAGCTGAGCACAGGGACAGAGAGAGGCTTGGATGTTTGCGTTTCACTAATATTCCTTGATGCAGAACTGCACTTTAGGTAGAGCCATCTTTTCTACCAGCTCCAGCAAACACTGCTTTGTTTGCTCAGGCATCCCCTAATTAAAAGGCACCGACGATGATGGAAACAGTCAAATGAAACGTGCTCACAGGGTGCATTTTCCCAGTGTATTTGGATTTATCCTTCAAATGAATGTCTATTGTGATTCTATATGACCAGCAATTCAGGAATCAGATGTGAATGCCTGGATCAGTCTGCAGCCTGTGCTGTTATCAGCATGACAATTTTGGTAAGGAAAAATGAGATCTGACCCTCACAGCATTGCTGAGCAATGGCTGATCTGGTCTGAAGCACAGATGTACAGAAGTGCATGATATCCCTCACATATACTAATGAGATTATTTGTGGGTTTTTGGCATCCATGTGATTAGAGTTTAAAAAATCATATTTGAAGACATGGGAATGAAGAGCTACAGGTTATTATCATTATAATGAAGGAAAAAAAAGCTGTATGTAAGGAAAAAAAAAACGTGTGTTGTGCTGGAATGTTTGCTTTTCCAGAACAGCACAGTTTCATCTTCTGTTTTTTCAGCATTTGTCTAGTATGGGTGCTGGGACTCAAAATCCTCCATAACTTTGGGTGGTAAAGTCCCAGACACAATAAAAATAGGTGAATTTTACTGATTTCCTTCTTCCTTCCTGGAGACAGATCAGCCCAGACCTTCAAAAAAACATGGGAGAGCTTTCTGAAAGGTAATTGCAGCTGCAATAATTAAAATTTAACCATTACAAGGAATCCAAAACAAGCTACACAAGGAGCTGTACAGCCCTAACCACAGCAGTCTGTAGGGTCCATTTGTAACACTTGATAAAGTCAATACGTTTAAAGAGAAGGAAAGCAGAAGTTATAAATGTAGAATTCCAGTGAAATAGTTCCATGCATAATTGCTGCCCTATAAATGAACAATAGCAGCTCATATTCTACCTTTTTAATACAAGTCAGTGTCAGAAGTTGTGTTCTCTGGGCTTGCAAAGATGGAAATTGGATCTAAATTATGGATGTTTTCTACTGACCTGTGTGGTAAATGATCAAGGATTATAGAAGGCTGATGCAATAGTCTGCTCTGCATATATATTTAAAGAGAACTGTATGAATATTCAAAAATGATTGTTTCTCCCATTTCAAAGAATAAAAGAAATGGAGCTGTTCTGCTGCCTCTACATCAAGCATTTCTCCCAAGGTCAGAAGGAGAGGTCAGAGCCAAAACAAAAGTCACTCCTGAGAGTGATTTGCCACGTGATCTTTTCTGTGTTTTGAAAGGTCAGAGTCTATGTGGGACAAATTTAATAAACCGATCCCAGAAGTATTGTATCCAATTTCCGAGGAAACATTCCAGAATGCCAGAATTGGGATTTCGCTGCGCTGAAATGCCAATTGTTTTCTGATGCTTTGTCTTATAATTATGAGGGTGGCTCAGCTCCAGCTGAACCAATGATTGCTATGTCCCTTCTCAAAAAGAGAAAAAGGTTATCTAAAATGTTTGAACACTAATATTAGAAATTGCTCAAAGTGGAAACTTGGATCTGCTTTCTTCTTTTCTGTACTGAACCTGACAAAAGAGTGAATGGTACCAATAAAGAGCACAACACCATTAACCACCTGCTGTATAATCAACATCTAAAGGACTCTGCACCTTTTGAGAAACACTGGATGGGCATTTCTGCTGCACGCAGAAAATGACCTGATAAAAGCTGAGAGTCTCATGTCCTTTCTGATGTTCCTATTAAAAAAAAATAACAATATTTTAAAAAGGGAAAGGAAGAGCTGAGGTATAATAAAGGCAGTGTACTCAGAAATATCCGTCAAAGGTTTTAATTTTAATAATTGCTTTAAATAATTTTTAATTTTATTTGCATTTATAATAGTACTTATATAGTTGTATATGATCTCTTAAAAAGATGACTTTTTGTCCTTATACATCTTACCCCTAAAAGTGATTCTTCACACCAGTATTACCTACGAATGCAATCCCAGTGACTCTGTGGGCACAGGCTGGACTGTAATTGTGGATGTAGGTTATTGATGACAGGGAAAATCTCTCTGACTATTGGTGGATATTTCTCTTTTCAATATGTGGTAGCAGAAGGAAGATGCTGCACCTTTGTGCACAGAGGCAAATCTCAGTTTCAGACTGTGTGGATGCAATCATTATTTCATTCTTGCTGACTCTGTTTCAATATTGATCATGCGATTCCTTCCAGTGGAGTGAGCTGTGATTTGAGCTGGTAAATGCAATATCAGCCTTCATGACCATTACAGCTGAACACCATTTTCTTTCTATGAAATACAGTACATTTTTTCTATTGTATTTGCTTCTGGCATCCCCAAAATATCTCAACCACTGGTTTTGTGTCTCTGTTTATCACAGATTGTTTTTTACCTTACAGGTATTTTATTATATATATTATTGGGCATCTGCCATACAAACCTCCATGTGGATGATACTGCTGTGGTGATGAGAATAAAGGAAAAGGAGATCCTCGACATGATGTTTCCTGTCCACATCTGATTAAGTGTGTTCTTCCAGGGGCCGTCCAGCCCAAAGCTCACCAGCTATTTGTGCAGATCTAGTACAGATCCTTTGGGGGTGGGAAAATCAGAACAGAGCAAATATAGCCTCAGAGAAGGAGCAGTTGGAGCCTGCAGCCGATGTGGAGCACTGCTTCAGAGGAGCTAAGCTTGGGCTTGGGACTGAAACCTAAAGGTAACAACTGAAATGATTTTAGTGTTGTTCTTTCACAGAAACTTCCCAGAGGCCCCAAACACTTTTTATTCCTTCCCCTGTGCCAGAAGCACCAATTCATTCCCACACAGGATTCAAACTCTGCAGCTATTCCCTCAATAACTTTCACAATGCAGTTAGTTATTGCTAATACAAAAAAATCTATAGCGCACTATAAAGTGGAAATATAATACAATATATTTAGGGGCTGGGTACTTCTATGAAGACCTAAAGAGGCCATACAGGAACTGTGCAGGATCTGTATTGCAAATTTAAAATTTTCTGATGGCAAAGCATCAACATAACTTGTTTTATGACATCTTCCTCTCCACAGAGGGAGCAACCTGAGTTGATGGGGGAAGGAAAATGAGAGATATGATTATGACATGATATGATATGATATGGCCCCAGTTTGCACCTGCAGCCCCCCTAGCTCTGCCCTGCTCACTGTGCAATGATGTTGCTGGATGCTCACCTGCTCTCCTGCTCAGCTCCTGCAGCAGCAACATCTTTAGATGACTCTGAATATTGAAATGGGAAACATGGAAGATGTGCAGTGTCTGTGTTTTCTCCTGGTTACTGAGCTTCAAAATTTTCTTTAACTGCTACCAAATTGCTACTTCACAGGGAGCTTGAATTGGCAGAATCAGCCTCGGATATGATGAAGTGTGACAGGTTCTCTTTCTTCGCCTATAAAATTCTTAATGGTAGATAATCAGAAACTTTTTACTGAGAAACCTTCTTACGTAGTACTTTCCATTTCAGTTATTTAAAGCGAGATTCATCTTTCTCATTTAACTCTGTATATGTCATTTACCTTGACATAACACAGAACAGAACTTCATCTTATAGAGGATGGGAAAAAATGAACATCCACACCTACAAGTTATACTTCTTATTATTGCAACAGTTCAGGAACCTATAGCTTAAACAGTTTCTTACATAACATATTGAAGTAATCTTA
Source organism: Grantiella picta (assembly GCA_013397955.1). Classification (NCBI taxonomy): domain Eukaryota; kingdom Metazoa; phylum Chordata; class Aves; order Passeriformes; family Meliphagidae; genus Grantiella; species Grantiella picta. Next base: position 4,998,178 of record VZRM01008322.1, read on the forward strand.
CCTGAAATAACTCGTACTGCCATTTATTTTCTATTTGTTAGACTGATGTAAATTCCAAAAGCAAAACCGAGATTTTTTAGATTATTTTTTTAAATGTGCATCTTCTGTTGTCACATTTGATTTTTAAAAATACAGTATTTTTATATAAAATCTCATAATAATCACAAAATGTTGTGCTACCTTCAAAATGCAGCTTGTCTTCATTTATTAGCTAAATATGGGGTGTGTTTAGTGGTTTCATTGTTTACTCCCAGCCAGCACCACACTCAGTCAGGAGCCCAACTATGTATGTTCCATGTTCCTTCAATATCCTGGACCCATCAGGCTATAAAAAACCAGCACAAGTGGAAATCAAACTTTTGAATCCAGGATCTTGATGTGTTTGACAGTTTTATGCCTGTTGTCAACGTGTTTTTTTTGTTCCTTAATGAGTCCATATATTGCTGTCTATTGTTCTTCATCTTCCCGTAAGGGAAAAACAGAGGCAATTATAACTTAATAACATTCTCTAGGCTAAGCATGTGTGGTGACAGATAATGAAGTCCAATATTCCGATCTGATTACAAGTTGCTCTTTAGATGTGGGACAAATAACTACAAGATGGCAATGTCAGAGCAAGGAACACTTACACAATGAAATATTAATGAAAATACATTGCACTTATGTCTCAATGACATCTAAATGGGAATCAGTTATCAGATCTTGAGTGTTTGCTACAAATTTCTGCTCTGCAAAAGAAAAAAAATCCAATGAACTTTAAAAATGTCAGCCAGCAGGGCTTTCAAATACATAATTTACTAGTTTGTTGGCTTCCTATAAATGGATAATAATAAACTCGTAGCTAAAAGCAAGCTCATAAATGCTGAATCAAAAATGGGAAGAACACCATGAAATGATAGATGCAGAGCTGCATGGTGGTAATTTTCTTCTAAGGAGAAAATGTAGCTGTGGAGTTAAAACTGTGAATGGAAAGCTTGACATTGTGCTAGTGCAGAGCAAGGTTTCCTTCCACGGGGAAGGGTCTGTGCCACTGTTTCTGTTTAGCTACAGGAATACAGGAACAATGCTGGAATTGCAGCTTGAGTTGGATAGACTTCCCTGAGCACTGTATTTTCCTAGTCTGTCTGGTTAGGCTCACCTCTTTGATACACTCTCATACTTATTTATTTAAACACATGAAAAATAGACTGTTATATTAATCAGAGGGCAGGATGAAGTAATTTCTCATAGAGAAGTTTCAATCTTAATCAAAAATTGACCTATGTGTTGTACGTTAAAAAGGCATATATTATTGAATGGTATTAATAGCACCTTTAATGTTAAAATATTTGATACCAGCCAAAATTAGATTCTATTTTAAGCCAGCACTCTGCGCTGAATGACGATGAAAGCCTCTCATTTTTTGGTCTGATTTGAATAGCAGCCAGAGTGGAGATGAAGGGCTCTGCTCTGCTGATCAGGCCCTTGGTGCTGACAGGCACTGCAGCCTCACCTCCATGGAGCATCGTCTCCCTTGCTGGCTGCATTCTGTTCGGCCAGGAGGAGAGGGCAGAGCAGGGAATGAACAAACCTTAGAGGTGCATCAGGGCATGGGGATTGTTCAGTCTTTCATTCGGATAAATTCCTCTGAGGCTCTAAAATATATTACAAGTTCCCGTGCCAGAGTGGATTGGGAGTATGAGTTTAAAAAACAACTTCACCAACGCCCTGCTCAGGCTGGAGGGTTGGCAGCGCCACACAGGCTCTGGACAGCTCCTGTGGAAGGATTCCTGGATTTGGGATGGAGAGATCTCCAGCCTGACCTCTTCTGGACATGGTTTCAGTGCATGGCTGATGAATAGGTAATCAGAGCCACACTGTGGGGTATTTTACAGTCTGAGTAAAGTTAGAAGAGATTTAGGAAATCTTTCTTCAAATATTTATACTGCATCATAACAAGGAAAAAAACCCCAAAACTAAATGTTTGGCACAGAAGCATTTAGGTAAATTACAATTATATAGAATAAATCCAGAAAGTGTAAAACTAATTGAAAATTAGATCAGTTTTTACAGGTTTATATTAAAAAAAAATAAAGCTCACACATTTAGTCTTGTGTTAAAAAAAAGGCCTGACTTAATTAAAGCACTGTTATAACAATGATTTAATTGGATTTCTTTTCTGTTCACATTAAAATCTTTGTCATGAGACTGAGCCACAGCACTGTGGAATGTTAAGAGTGGATATATTCTTATTCACACTACCTAGTCTATCCTATAAGGTAGGCCTTATACCTGAAAAATAATTATTAATTTAAGCATTAACTACTTTCCTACCTAGCTTTTTATCCATATGGAAGCCATGAGGGATAAAGGAGAGCAAGCTGTCCAGGGGAGGTTTTCCAGGTGAGTTGTATTTTTGGGGAAGAGCTCCCTACCCTGAGCACAGCACCAGAGCATTCGGAGCTCACTGGAACCATCAGCATTCCTCAAAATAAATTCCTTCGCTGCCTATTTTGCTTTGCAAAATGATGAACTGTCAAATATATGTTTCTAATGTGGTATAAATAAGTTTGCAGAAAGCACCTAGATCTGCGTGTCTCCCATGATTCATTTGTTTCTGAGTGGAAAACAAAGCAGAAATGTTTTTGTAGGCATCATTAGGCAATTCCTCCTGCTCCCCACCAGGATCCCCCCAGATTCCCCACAGCTCCCTCGATCCTCCAGAGCACAGCCAGTCAATAGGGGGATGATGGCAATCAATACAAAGTACAATAAAATAGTAAACTTGGCTGGGAACAGTGCTGGTACAGTGAGACCTCAGAATCTAACCTGTGAACTACATTTACATTCGACAGGACCTTCCTCAATTAAAGCTTAACTCCAGTGCGTTTGGATTGGGTTTATATTGTTGCCTGGAAGAAGCAAAGAACACAATCAATCTTGTGCAAAACCTGTTAGTGGAACAGTGGTGTGAAACCAGCTATTCCTGGGATTTGCATGCTGCAGTTCCTTTGCTGAGCTCTAACCAGTGGCTCTAAAATCTGAACATTTAAATCCCATTAAAGAATTATCTGTGTGTAAGATGTTTTCTGTGATGATATACACAACAACACATCTTAGACTTCATTAGGTCTTTGCTCTTGTATAATGTAGATTAGCTCAATTAGTCTTTGCCAAATGACTCACTAAAATTAATTCTTGCAGGTGGACACATGACTAAATTTGAAACAAAATCTGCATCTCTTTTCACGCACTATAAAGCCCTGTAAAAGAGAATTTACATTAGATAAGGTAATAACTCTTCTCTATAGTAGAATTTAGAATTACAGAATCATAGAATTGCATTGGCTGGAAGGGACCTTAAGGATCACCCCTGCCATGGCAGGAACACCTTCCACTATCCCAGGTTGCTCCGAGCCCTGTCCAGCCTGGCCTTGGACCCTGCCAGGGATCCAGGGGCAGCACAGCTTCTCTGGGAACCTGTGCCAGGGCCTGCCCACCCTCACAGGGAACAATTCCTTCCCAACATCTAATTTAAACCTACTCTCTTTCTGTTTGAAGTCATTTGCCAACCAATAACAATATTTCAGATATGTTAATTCAGTTAATACTTTTAAAAGTGCTGTGCAGCCTCCCAGCCTCTCAGGGAAGGGCTGTTGTGTGTTGCAAAGATGCACAGAATGTGACAGCAGCAACTTCCAGTCTGCTTGAGCACAGGCAATGAACAAGGAGCCAGAGCTGCTGTTTTAAGGAGTAACACCTCGTGCAACTCATTCTATAATGCCAGATGTCTTATTCTTATATTGTATCCTTCATTCCTCTTCCCCTTTCCCCCTGCTATCTGAACTCCAGCGCACAGAACAATTCCCGACACCTGAGGAAAGGTTTCTGCTGCATCCCAGCACTGCCTGGGAGCAGAGCCCAGTTTGGGGCAAATTCCACACTTTAATGCCCTGTTGGGTTTTTCAGCAGGAAGCACAATCTCCTGGGCTCCAAGGGAAGGGGAGGGGGCTGCAGCTGCCCCAGGTGGTGCCAGGGTCGGAGGGGGTTCCTGGGAGCTCAGTGCCTCTATAAATGCAGGAAAGGTGCAGCAGCAGCTGCTCTCAGCCCTGTGAACCTGCAGCAGCCGGTGAAGGTGAGGGAGCAGCGAGTAAAGGTCAGTGCAGCCATTATGTTTCTATGGATTAAATAGCTTTTCCTCACATATATATGAATCTATAGTGAATTCCCCTGCAGCCTTAGATGCCAGTGGTTATTGACTGTGGTGTGCTACAGCTGTAGTTTTACTGCATCATTAGAGGAACTTCTTCCACTCTGGTGTTTCCAGAGATGTCTCCAGTCATGTCCCAGGACACCTGCGATGTGCACTGGAAGATACATTGTGTGATTTCTCATTTTCTTAGAGGGAAAATGCTTTGTGGCTGTTGAATATTTTCGTTCTGGTGTTAGTTACAGGCAGCTCAGCACTCAGTGTTTGGGGGTTTTCTGGTGTGTGTGGGTGGAGAGCAGACGGTGCTAACGGAACTCTTCATCTGTGCAGAATTCTCTGCTTCAGCAGCCTGTGGGCCCTCAGCCCCGGGGTGTGGATTTATCTGTACCTGGGGATAAACACCACCCAGCCAGCAGGAATCACTCCAGGGAAATGCAACGAGCTCTTTGATGAGATGTGATGACTCCTGGGTAGAGGACAGAAATGTTGGATGGGTGGAAAGCGGAGGAAAAAGGAGAACCAGCACTGCGCAGAAGGCTTTACTGGGATATATAGCAATGACCTGTATTGGCTTTGCCTGAAATACACGAGCTCCATATACCAGTTCTGGCAGCAATGGCAGTGAATATTTAACACAAGTCACAACTTTTACACTTCCATGTTTCATATTCAATATATCTTTCTAAGTGTGTTATTCATCGTACCCAAAGTGATATAAACAAATCCTGCTCTGCAGGCTGCTGTTTACTCTCCAAGTGGCATTTTAAGAGCAAACCTTCCCTCCCTGACATAACGCAGTGACAAATTGCAGCTAATACTTCTACATCCACCAGGAAAGGAGCACAGCAGTGGGAAGGATTTATTTAGTGGGGAGCTGTGGAGCATATGTAACTGGCTGGCATTTTTAGTGCCCTGCCTTGATTTTGAGACAGCTTTGGTTAAACATAGCTTCTCTTCTTTGTCCTTGACTACTTAAAGAATTCATTTCTTTTTCATTTGCTGCTTTTTTCTTTCATAAACCCAAGAAGATCTCAAAAAGTATATTGGTAACAAATTGCCTGACAACTTTATACAATCTCCAAGAACAGGTTTGGGTAAGGGAAGGAAAGAAACTGAAAAATATGATTGGGAAGAAAGAAAATAAAAGATATTTGATAACACTCAGATATGATTTTTCAAAAGCTGTCAAAGATCTCTGTGTTCATATAAGACTTTTCACTCATTTGGCATTTTTTGTGCTCCTCTGAGACTCCTTTCAAAGGCTTTTAAATGTGCTAATTTAATTTTTCTGTTGCTCCTCATCAAAATTGTTCTTCATCCCAACATAATAGCAGCAGATATTAGAAAAACAAAAGACATATTACACAAAATCAAGAGAAATCATTAGTATTAGATAAAATTTTTTTAAAAATGAAGAAGAGTTTGGCTCTACTTCATTTTGAGGATTTCCTTCCAAATTTTGATAACTGCCATTATTTCTGGTCGAGTCTCCTTCTTTCACGTTTCCATACTGGCTTATCAGCATTGGTCTCCTTTCTTTGTCCTCATTAATTGTAAGGGATTTGTTTTGGTTTTAGCCACCTGGAAGACAAAACTGAGCTATTCTCCAGTTAGTGAATAATTTGCCATCCTGCATCTGAACTGATAAATCTTTTGCTTTTCTGAAAACCAATGTTTACAGTTGGCACTGAATCAAGGACTCATTCACAACCTCAGTGCCTAAGTCAAAGGTGGAATGATTTCCTTGCTTTCCTAGACACAAATACTTGTGCTGGGAGCTATTTTTTGTTGGTTTGTTTTTGAAGGAAAAAAAAAAGCTTGATAAACACCATCTGTCAAACTCAGTTTAAATTTTGTTGTTAGGTAAGTTCAAGTGTCCTCAAAGATGACGTAGTCAATACTTTAACCATGGAAAGACTTAAGGAATCCACTTTTTTCCAGTGACCATTATAGTTTGGGGCATTTTGGTCATAAAGCGTCCTTTACCCAACATTTCTGCTGTGTGACACTGAATTCAGGCTTTCTCTGCATTTCTTTGCATGAGCTGGAAACGACTTTCAGAAAGGGAACACCTCAGTTTTGAAAATGCCCTGGATGGTTCTCATAGGCACTCATCCCCAAAGCTCTCCTTGCCTGCTTGACACAAAACAACAAATAAAACCCACGGGAAATAGAAAGGAAAAACTGCAACGTGAGTCTTCCTTCTCATTAAAATTAACTTTTAGTTGAAGATATTGGAAAAAGGTAATTAAAACACGTTTCTGCTTATGATTCCTGCCCAGATACAGCCTGTTTCAGCAATAAGCTTTTTCATGTTTAACAAGCTATTTTAGGAGATAAGAATGATTATGAGTTCTCTTTGCTGATAGAAATTACAATTAAGTATTGAAATTCTTCTCCAGCACGGCATTGCTCTGGAACAGTTACCTGCTTTTGACTTGAAACAGTTATTTTTCTTTTTTTTTTTTTTTCCCTTCCTTATTACTTAAAGGCAGCAAAGCTTTAGAAATCTGTGGGGTTTTCTTTTTTTTCTCCCCCCAGAAGCCATTCCTTTAATGATATGTTTGGAAACACAGAGTGGGTTTCTCCAGTGCTTTACAGTTAATCTGTTATTTGAATGTCTAACAGGCTTTTATGCCTGGCAAACACCACGTTGAATCAGAAGGAGATTTTGAATAGTCAGAATGTTCTCTTAAATTTGTAGAAATATTTCTTTCAAGGCTGAAAGCAAATAAATGAATGCATAACACAGAAAAGAAGCCTCCCTTGAAAGAGGAAGTAAACCTTTCCCTTAATTTTTTCTGGATTGATCTCATTTGAATTTTCCCAGGAAGTGTTCTAGAAATTTTATGATCTTCTGGAAGCATTTTTTAAAAAGTGGCTAAACTGTATGTTAAAGCAACCTGAGCTTTCTTAAGTGTAAGTTTTAGGAAGACCTTTTTGCAAATCAAGGATTGTTAACATAAAGAATTTGGAGAACCATACAGAACCACTGTCTGGTGATCTTTCCTTAGAAAGAAACAGAAAACCTTGGACTTTTTCCAGTGGTGATAGCCTGTTTCCACCCCGTGGAAAGGATGGCATCTGACGAGGAAATCCTACTTTGAGTTTGAAGTTCTAAATAATTTAAATCTTGCTCTTGTGACTCTGTTAGCTGAAAAAGCCAAACTTTCCTTGAAGAAAGAGGACATTGGAGCCACATTGCTTAAAATTGGAAAAGGGCATGAGGGGAAATCTGCAGAATTAAAGTCAAAACACCTCTGCACACACCTAATTCATGGTTTTGTTTCCAGAAATATTTGATTTGACTTGCCTGTGGATTATCAGCTGATGATTTTCCTTCTCACGTCACTTTAATTGTGGCAGGATTGTCTAAAAACCAGAAAAATGAGAAATTGGTGTGGATACTAAACTAGAACTTTTGTTAATTGCTAGTAAGAAGCAAAATATCTAACTTCAGAGTTCAATAAGCAGGAATTAGCATCACAAAAGTGAATACCGGCATCATTTCTGTAAAACATAGAACCTGTTTTACTGGCACAATATTGATTGATGTAACTGACCTTGAATCCTTCCTGCTTAGGTCTGGGAATATAGAAGCAATGATAAAATCATGCTTAGTCACTGGATTCCACATTAAAGCTTCTGGAAAGGCTTTGTTTTTTAAACTGGAAAAAGAATGAACTTTGCTCATATTTGAGAAGTGAAAATAAAAAATAAAAACATTTAGAAAAACCAGGAAAAAAAATTTTCTATAAGGTTTTTTTTTTTAAGAACTGCCCAGAAGAGAATTCTGAGTTAAGGTAAAAACAAATTTGTGTCCATCTCTTTTTAAAGCTGAATATCCTCCAGGTCATAGCAGATTTCCAGCTCCCTGAAGCACGTGCTGCTGCTGCTGATTGCTGCTGGAGATGTGGGCTAAACAAACCTGCACGAGCAGCACTGTGGCAGCAGGCAGTGGGAGATCCCAATCAAGCCTCTAATGAGTGATTTATTTGTTCCCTTCTCCCTGGGCTCACCCATCATTACGTGTTCATTAAGTAATAATTGCCATTGATCGACAGCCTGGTGTATGGATGATGGGAAGAGAAACTGGGCTATTAAAGCTTCACTGGCTAGAACAAGTGCATGCCACAACCAATAAGGCAGATTAATGAGAAGGATTCAGCTAAGGATAGTTATATGATGAACCACTTCCTTCCTTCTCGTGTTATTTATGATTAGAGACAAGTGTAGAACATCTCAGACCTTCAGAAATAGAAGTATAACGATATAAAATCAAACTGGGGCCCAAATTGTGCTATTCGAGGGTTTCTGACCCTCAACAGCAGCTGGTCGTAACCTGCTCTAGTAATTAAATTGGTGTGGTGTTTTCAGCTGGGTTTCATAAATAACGTGCAGATCAGTTGCAGTAAAGGACAGGAGTGTATCACAAATAAGATTCAAAGTCAAATCAGGCTTCTCATGGATCAGCTGTAGGTAAGTCCCTGTATAAATAAATATTTAAAAACCCTGAAAGTCCTAACCTTGTAGCAGCTAGGGACAGTGGCCAATTTATGATGACCCAAATTATGATTTTATTGTACTCATTCCAGTATATTATTTTCAGAGTCAGAGGTAGGAAGAAGTTTTGGGATCTGCTCACTTGATCAGTAGCATCCAATGAGAGGAGGTGGCCATAGAGCCTCGACCAGAGCTGTCTTTGGAGTCAAGGTGCTGTGGCTTCGAAAATACATTTAAATTTGTTTATCTTGGTACCCTTAGTTCTAAGCATTGAAACATTTAGTTTCTCTAAATGCCCTCTCAGTCAGGACTATAACAGCTCCCTGCAATCTTTCCTTTAGTAGCTTTTTTCCAGCTGTCTGTTCATGTCTAAATAGAATTATTGAAAACTTTCTCCCACAGCGCGTGCATTTCTTTCTGAATTACAGCATCATTTATTAACATTCCTTTGGCTTATTTTGCTTTGTTGCATCTGAAAATCAGGTCTGTATTGCCATTAATATTTTGGGGCCAAATGGCAGTGGCTGCCTAACAAACCTGATGGGTTTTGAGCACAGGTAATTTCTCCTTTCCATTGTGGTCTTAGGCCTCCTGCAATCAATCTTTTAATAAAAGAGGAAATGCCTTTTGTTGATTTTTACAGACTGAAAGGTCAGGATAGCACTTAATGAGAACAAAAGATGGAGCAAAATGGGAAACGGGAGAGGGTTAATTAAGTATGCTGATTGCAGTAATTTTATAATTCCAGCAAGCATTGTCCTGCATTAGTGCTTTAAAAACACAGCTTTAATTATTATGCTGGGTAAGAAAACTACCTTAGGGTAGATTGTGCCAATGCTCTGCCACTGATTGCTGCAGAAATCTAATACTGCAGTATTTTCTCTGCCACTGCTGCCAGGGCTGGCTCAGAATATCTACTGTAACTGCTTGAAATTCAGCAGCAGTTGGAGCTCAGAGGCAAAAGTTTCCAGTCTGCATCTCAATCCCAGAGCAGCGTCGATGAAAAGCTGGATAATTGTTTCCAAGGCTTAAGTGTGGCAAATTAAAATAATTGTATGATTTTCTTGAACATATTCCTGTTTGGTTTTAATAACTTTTAACCAGAAAGGCAAAACTATTAATATATGCATTATACCCCACCTAGAAAAGGAGTTTGGCCCTGCCAGTGATCCTGAATTTGTGTGAACATGAGCTGAGTGTGAGAAAAGAGCAATATTATTTAAAATATGGTGTGATGTGTTTCCCATCTTATGAAATATTATTCTTGGTTTACTGTGAGTTACAGCAATAGATTACAACAGGGGAACATGATGAACTAGAATGTCCAAAAGAATTAAAAAACATTATGTGGGTGCATTTCTTCCATCCTTAACTCCATTTTGAGAACATATCCTGTATTTCCTTTAAAGAACTCTAACCTGTGCTCACTGGGAAGAAATAGGAGGGATAACATTACCTCTAAATATTCAGAGAGAAATTAGTTTCTACTCGGTTGAGGAAAATATGTATTTGCAATTAGCTATAAAATATTTGTCCTTTCCATGGCTGCTATTACACGATACAATTTTCTAATATGAGAATGGGGATATTAAATTATGGATATTTAGAACTGATTGCTTAATAATTTTTTAGGAAAAATTAACATCACGTGCAGGAGCAAGGATGAGGAAACACTATCAGAATTTTCTGTGAGAAGGAAAATTGAATAAGATCTGCCCTGTGTATGTGAACTTTAGAGAGCAATATTTGAAGTTTCAGACAGCTACAAAGTTACAATATTTTTTTCAGAATTTGCCTTTATTAATTTAGAAACTAAACACTGGGGAACCAAATAGAGAAATTGCTACCCATATTTTTGTAACTGATATTAGTCATACATTCTAAAAATAAATATAAATGCCGCTGAAATGCTGGGTCTGGATTTGAATGAGCAAAAGAAGTAATTTCTATTCTTTCATTTCCATTATCACATCTGCAACAGTTTGTAAACTCAACTGCTTGGGATTTAATTATTTATGAGCTTTTAATGAGCATTTTATAGAAGGTAAAAATCCTCCCTTTGTTTTCAGTTTCAAGGAAGAGATTAAAATAATTAAGTAGTGATTAGACTTGCATTGACCTTTGCTAACAAACCTGCTTCTAAAACTGGCAAAGCTCAAAATTTTTTCCTTTTCCTGGAAACAACTTAATGTGCTGCTGAAGAGCACCAAAGGCCACTGCAGGAATCACCCAGAAACAAGGATATTTTCCTTTTTTTATTGTTTATTGGCCTGGGACGAGTCAGAATCTTCTCTACAAACTTCTCTGCCCTAAATAGCAACTAATGAATTCCAAGGGCACAAGTGATAACTTATTCACATCAAGGACAATGTTGTCCTTGGACTTTGGTAATACCTTATTTACCCTAAAAGCCTTAAACAAAGGCCTCTAATATAATTCATCTTTTAATTTTGGCAGCTTGCTGCAAGGTTTTAATAAAGAGTGCTGTGTTATAAATTCTTGAAAAAACTTTTAAAACATCTTCTATCTATTTTTTCCAGGATAGGTAAAGGCTTAACATTTAATCATTACTTGGAAGCCATTCTCCCTTTTTTATTTGTGGGTTTACTGTAAAAACATTTAATCTATTAGTTAGTTACTTGATTTGGTTGTTACCCATTTATTGCCTTTGTTAAGGTAAAAAATTCTATAGGATTGGATTTTTAAATGTTACCTTGAGAGGTATTAGATAATCCTGAACCTGATAAGGAGTGTTATTGTTGTTAAATCAGATTCTGGAGTTCCTTTCTCCTAAGCAGTGTTTCATTCCCCTTTATAGAGGTTTGAAATTTCTCTGTGTCAGTGCTGCTGACCCCACACTGGTGATTTGTTTCTTTATTCACACTAAAGAAAAGCAGATCCATATCTGTGACCTGAGCAGGTGGAAAGCTTTGGCACGTTCAGGGAACAATGAGACTTTTTAAAGTTATATTTTAAATCCATTGTCATGCAAACATTAAAAACAAATCCCATGTTCACACAGTTCAGGTGCCAGAGCTGATGGAAAGGCTCCATCCCTGGAAGCTTCACCTCTCCTTGTGCAAAGGATCAGCCCAAGAGGCTTCCCAAGGAGAGATTTATTTCCAAACGTGACTTAATTCAAGCATTATTTTAGTTGTCAGGATAATGTCTGCTTTTTACACTTCCCAGAGTGGCCAGGGAATAATACAAACTAAGCAGGATTTATGTGTTTATGGTGTGAGTTGTACTCTCTCTCTTCTGGATCATCAGAAACATGTCAAGCACCTTATATTTGTTGCTGCACTGCTTTTATTTTGAATTGCCTGTGTTGAAGGCGTATGTATAAATATGATTATTCAAAACAAAACCCCTGAACTTTGGATGTTTTGGATCAACCATGATTTTATCTATTTTTGACACAGTTTCCTTGGTTACATGGTATCAAAGTCAATTCATTTTAAACACAGATAAGTTACTGCATAGCTTTTAAAAAATGTGTTGGCACGGTAAGTCCACTAAACCTTACTGCAGAGCTTTGCAGATAATGAGGTTACTCTTCATGACACTGTTATTATTTCATTTGGGAAAATGTAGAGGGGAAATGTGGTCAGCAATGAGTGCAGTTCAGTGCTGAGTTCCCTGGGTGCAGCATTGCTCGGGATAACGAAGATGGGAAGATATTGAGGGAAGGAGAGCAGAGAATCCCCAGCTGTGCGAGGGTTTTTTGTTCTGTTTTCTCTGAAGAAGCTAATCCAGCTCTTCCTCCTAAAATCTCCTCTGGGGAGGTGCTGGAGCGGTGCAGAGGTGCAGGAGCTCCAGCTGCAGAGCTGCTTTAAATCCTGAAATCTGGTTTTACAGAGAGAGACACAAACGCTGAAGCTCTCAATGGATGTTGAGAATAAAGCAGAATTAAGGGAATATTTGGCAATTTCCTACATCAGCAGAACTCCAGGTGACCTCCTGTGGCTCTCCCAGCTTGGTCTGGAGGAACTCTGTACATGAGGAATCAGTTTAGAGGCAGATAATATGGGAAATTGTGGTGCCTTTTTATGGGATTTGGAAAGTGCTTTCATAATTTCAGCATGCACTGAATTATTGCTTTTCTATTATTTATAACCCAAAATATTACTTTAACAATATCATATGCATATTAATAACCTCGGCGAGGATTTGATCTGTAATTGAGAATAGATTTGATATTTGATTCATATTTAATACAGAACCAAACTTTTCTGATTAAAGGAAAATTATTACTTATTCTTTATTTAGTGCTAGAAGCTCTTCCTGGAGTCTGAGCTCTGTCACGTTATGAAGTTTCCAAAGATGCATTATTAGATGATTCTTTGTGCCCAAAACATTGAGAAAGATGTTGGGCAGAATTTGTGACTCAAGAAACGACACAAAAACATTGACTTCATAAAAAAATATTGTTTTTGATACACGAATCTTTCCTGAAAGTCTGGCCAGCATTGCTGCTGCCAGTTCAACCTTTTCCGTCTCTTCTGTTTTCAGAAGAGAAAAATGATTTCTCTGAACAGGCAAAGGTGATGTAAAACTTGTCCTGCAGGATGCAAAACCCACATTTGTGAAGAAATATTGGTGGTGGTGTTTACATGGCCACAGCTCACTTAGAGTTATATGGTATTTCTTTACCTCTCCTTTTTAATTTATATATTTTCATTTGTTATCTCATTCTCAGCAATGCATTAAAAAAAAAAATTAATTCAGAAGTAAAAAAAATAACCTTTACCATAGCAAGAGTAACTGTCAGGTGAGATGCTGGAGCTCAGAATCTCTTATGCTCAAAGACAAATTCTTATTTCACATCCTGCCAGGGAAGTAGACAGCTCCTTTGAAAGATCATTTTAATTCAATACCTGCACTTCATAAGAATTGATTTTAATTTCACATATAAGAATGTCATTCACTGATGCCAAAGCTCTAAGCTATGGGGACTGTTTTGATGGAAACTAAGTTGTGGTTGATTTTTTTTTTTTCCTCCAAACGAACATATTTTCTTATTTCATGGATGGAAAGATGAGTCATTCTGTTCCAACTTTTAACTAAAACTCCAAAGGTACATCCACGGCTACATTCCTGAGAGAATAACAGGAGAAAAGGATCTGAATTGTGTGCAGACCTCATCTACCCTGTGAAAGAAAAATGCAGATTCCACAAAAATTCAATAAACACAGGAAAAATCATGCTTTGCATCATTCTTGAGTCTAACTCAAGAAAGCTGAGGCAAGTTTTAATACCCTTGGGAGATAATTTGACTTAAATAACAAACACAAAGCAAAACCAGACTTCCCAGTGAAGAGACTCTGCCAGTCCTGTTTGAGATGTGGAGATAACAAGAGGCAAAGGCAGAACTCAGGGCAGGATGAAGTTGTGAGTGAGTGAGGCATTTTAAGAGAATGATTGGAAAATATTCTCCAGAAGAGCAAGAACTGAGTGCTGCTTGCAAGAGAAATGAGTCTGTCTGTCAGTAAGCTCCAGACATAAAAGGAAAGAGCACTTCTGTCTCACAGCTGCACTTCAGTGAGAGATAACACACATTAAGTGCTGAAATATCCTGATATTTCCAGGATAGTTTACTGTGTTGCAACAGATAAGCAAAGACCATTTCTTCAAATTCTCATATGACCTTGGTGGTTTTGGAATTGCTGCTGTGAAATAGACAACAAATTGCTATGCCACATAATTAAGAATTTGGGCTAAACTCTTCTCACTGAAATGGGAATTTTAGCTGCATGTAGAGTGCTGCATGCTCCTTATTGTTACTGTTGAAGTTACCTCTGTGAAAGTTTTGCATATTTTTGTCCAATAATTTTTACATTGAAATACAGGGTTTTTCCCCTAAGTCTGTGCATTAATAAAAAGATTATTTTAATTAGTGTAAGGTCAATTTAGCTTAATGTTTCTTCACTTAATATCTCTGCTAATAGTTACTGGGGGAAAAGAAGAGTGAAGAAAATGCTGAAATAATGGGAAAGAGTGAAAATTGGTTAATTATGAGCCGAGGCTTATGCTCTCCACTCCCTCCCCTCAGCAGAGGGGCATCCAGCTTTTCCTGTGCTCTCCTTCCCTGGGTGATTTTAGCTCCATCAGCCCTGACTGCACAAGGTGCTGCTCCCAAGCTGTGTGTGCAGCGAGCAGCCAATTAGTGCGGGCTGTTAATGAGAGAGCAGCTCCAGCAGCACAGACCACACAGCCTCCTCCTCAGCTGGGCATTTCAATTGGCCTCTGGACTCTCTAATTTTTAAGGAACTTTCCGAATGTTGTGTCAGACAGATTAACAGATAATGTCCCCTCTTCTGAAGAAGGCAGATAAAAATCTGAAAAAAAAACCATTGAAAATTCACCAATACATTTCTGATATTCTAAGGGTACCTTTTGTTCCAACTGGTCATGCATTCATTGGTAAGAGCAACAAAAGGGAAGAATGATTTTCATACATCTTCAATAATATAA
Organism: Grantiella picta; assembly: GCA_013397955.1. Taxonomy (NCBI): domain Eukaryota; kingdom Metazoa; phylum Chordata; class Aves; order Passeriformes; family Meliphagidae; genus Grantiella; species Grantiella picta. The sequence continues at coordinate 5,013,344 of VZRM01008322.1, forward strand.
ACCATCATACCTGCCTGTGAAATTTTAGTCTTTTGGTTTTGTGCTGTTGGTATAATTTGAATATCTACACAGCCTCTTTCCAGAAGGAACTTCCAAAACTTTCCATGGTGATTAGAATGTAAAAGGCTGCTTGGAGAAAGCCCAGTTTGTGTGCTGGAGCTCGATTGCAGTGAGCACTGGTTGAAGTGAAAACTGTTCTGAGATCGGGAATTTCCCCCGACAGATGCTGCTGATAAATAGCATTGTGTCTGTGAACCTGAAATTTCTCCAGACTTCCTCTGAGATCTTAAATTTGTTCAGCCTCCCAAGATCCAGCTGATGGGGATGTTTGGGGGTTGCTGAGGTGGTTTTTCTGTTCAGCTTTAGCTCTGTTAAGGCAGCAATTCCTTCACAACCCACAAAGCCTTTTGTGTGCTGCAGAGTTAATGCTTCTCCTCCTTCTTACCCCTGTGTTTTCTAAAGATTTCTTGGGATGTTCCCATCTTTCTCACCTTCTGCAGCACTCCTGTGCTAGCTGTGTTTTGCTTTCTGCCTGAGCAGTGCACAGACAGTTCTGCTCACAGCTCTGCCCTGCTGAAGTTCTCTGGCTGACACTGTCAGCAGGTTGCAGCCAGGGATGCTGTGGTGTCTATCTGATCCCCTGAAATCCCTGCTGCCAAGCATATAATCCTTATTATTATAATTCCTGGAAAAATTGCATTTCTTTGAGCCTTTCTGAGCTGTGTTTTGGGTCAGCTCAGTCTTCTTCCAGTCCAGATCTCTGATTAGCAGTCATGAAACACTTCTGAATTTCCTCCACTCATTCTATCAACGCCTGGATTTTTCTTTGACTCTAAACGGAATTCTGAATTTTCAGATTTGTGAACTCTTAGGTACCATGACACTCCGGACATCCCATGGCATTGCACCTCAAGAACTTTAAACTACATATTTATTGCATTGTAAATGATTGGGTTCAGGTAACAATTTATGGAGACACTTAGCATTCAACAGAAGGGCCTAAAAACACAGGAGACTTTTTCACGTTGTGAATAAACCTTTGGTATGCTAATTTTATATACACAAGTGACAAAATTGTGAGCTGCTTTCTCCCCATGGGACAGAATGATAATATATAATTCTGTCAGAACAAGATGTGTAAATGAGGTCATTTAAACTTCAAGGGTGCGCAGGCACTTTGATAAGAGTTTTCACACTATACCAAGTGAAACTTTAGATTTTTTTTAAGCATTGGTAGTAAGTTTAGTACCAATTCTGATTGATTGAAGAGTGTCTGAAATTTTGGACTGCAGATTAAAAATGAGAAGAGGGGGGAAAAATTATCACAGAACAGATCTTTTCTGGAATGATTCAAAGTTTTCGTTAAAGTGCAATATAAATATAATAGCAGTGACTCCAAATGTGGGGCTTTCTAATATCCTACTCTAAAATGTACATACTTAGATCTCATCATCTTAGTGTGATTTCCTTTATTGATTTGTGATTGCATTAAATAGCACTTGCTCAAATAGCAAGTAAAAGCAGCACAGAAACCAGCACAAAGTTTAGTAGGACAAAAATGATTAATACTTTTCCAAACATAGAACTGAGAGATTTCACTCTGAAGTCAGTTAAGGATATTTTTTATCATTCTGCTTTTAGAATGCTCCCTGCAAACTAATGAGGGTGTTAAGATTTTCTCACCTGTTTTTTGGCTTTGTTTTTTTTTGGGGGGTCACTATTGACTCATTACCTGTGGCTCTACTGGAAAATCCCAAGCAGTTCACCCTTCTGTCAAATAAATGCCTTTTTTAGAGCTCTGACTGTACAGAACCCATCCTGCCAGAGTGGGTTACCTGCAGCAGATAGCCTGTGACAGCTTGATTGTTGATTCAAACAGAAAAGGGGAGGGGAAGATGATGATGAAAATCAAGGTTACTTTCCTACTGTCAGTGTCCTTCATAAATCTGTGACAAAAGAGGTTTAACATTCAAATAATAGGAAAATCCAGTGGAAAGCTTCATTGCAATTTACATTAGTGTGATATGATTTGATCCTACAGCTGCACTCACAAAACACCTGAGCCGTGACACTAATGATTGCATTCCCTGCCTGTTGATGGTAATGTGTATATTAATGAATCTCCTTTCCCTCTGATCACTGCTCTGAAAAGAATAAAGGAAAGATATCATATTTTCAGGTCTAAGATCATTTTAAAAGAGTGAAATTGCATACAAAATCTGTTAATGGATTTATATTTTTGTGCCAGCCATATGTCTCAGTATCTACCAGAAATGCCCTTGTGTATTTTGTAATAAGACCATATTTAAAAGGAATAGTTACATATAAAACGTGTTAATGCGATTTTGCTTTTTTTCAACCAGCCATATGTCTTGGCAGCAAACATCTGTAGCCTTTCACTCTTATATATTTCATGTTTAGAATTTCTCTTTCTTGGAGCTCAGATATGAACCCGCCCTTAATCAGTGCGGGAAAAATTAAAAAAAAAGGGAAACCAGATAAACAAAAATTACACTTTGAACTTTTGCTCTTTGTGTGTGGTGCACAGGGAGGAGGCTGCCAGCCTGCCTCAGAAAAGGCCGGGCTGCATAAGCTCCCAGATAAAAATGTCTATCACATTGAGCTCAGGTGGTCATTTAGGATGAAGAGGGAAGCTGCAGCAGCAGAGCAGTGGGAGGAAGGCCACCTGTGGTTTGTGTGTCTGCAGTGCACTGATTGAGGCACTGGGGAGTTCAGAGGCATTCAGACACTCACACTGGGACTCATCAATTAAATATCAACCATTCAAACAAACGCCAGCAAAACAAAGCTTTACACGGCTGGGTTCACATTCTGCTGGGTGTTTTCTCCATGAGTGCTTCTCTTCTCTGAGAGGGATAAGTGCTTATGGCTGGGAAAACTTGAAGCTGGAATAAAACATCTTGGAAGTGATTTATAAGAACTGTTAAAATTATCATAGAACGGTTTGGGCTGGAAAGGACCTTAAAGATCATCCCATTCACCCCTGCCATGGGCAGGATGAATAAGTAATTATAACCAGTCAGAATATTTCTAATGTATTCATTGTCCTAATAATATGACTAACTCCATATTTATATCATTTTTATTATTGTCTTACATTTCAGAAATGTGAAAACATATTTCAGACTTATTCTCACCTTTCAGAAATGTCTAAGCAGTGTCTAGCAGATATTTTTGTAATCATTATTTATGGAGTATTGAGACAATTACTAATATGAATCTGGATATGACTGAAGCCTTTTGAAATTAAGATAATTTTGCCAAAGTGGTGTTTTTAAAAGCGTTTTCCATGACATAAAACAATATAATTCTCCTGTATATAAAACTAATGGCCATTTCTTAATACTGTCTGAGCTGGTTTCCCTACCTCTGCAGCACTTTTATTAGTTTGTAACACGCTGCTGCCAGGATAGCACCAGATGGATCTGAATATATGATGGCTTTTTAACAATAGTCTGTCATCAGTGACTGCTCCTCTAAGTGCTCTTCCCTTCATTCACAAGTTAAATGGACTCTTAAAGCATGAAAAAGAATAGATATGCATCTGTTATTACATGAGCTTCATTAGGACAGAACTTGCTGAGGATCAGGTAAATTACACTAAATCATGTAAATACAGTTGTTTCCTTAAATCTAAGAGGACACAGATTCGTTTTTAATGCACTGTGGACATCTGCCCACACTGTGTTTGATTCTTCACTGCTGCTCTGCCACAGACAGCATTTGCTGATGTATTTAGCAGCAAGAAATAGCCACAGTAGTTGTTTCACTGTGCATTAAATGATCTGTCAGACATGAAAGTTGACAATTTATCCACCTGAACTAAGGAGCTCTTTGCCCCCCTCCACAGATGTGCATGCAAATTAAGCTATCTTTACTCTCCAAGATTGGTCTCCTACCAGAAGGAAGTTGGGGGTTTTGCCACAATCGAATGGAAAAAGAATTTCAAGGCTGCGATAGGGACAACTTTGCATCTCTTTTGTCTCAATTATATTAACAGAAATACCTACTAATTTATTTGAAGGAGCTGTTTGAACTGAAGCCCAGAAAGATCACCTGCTCAGCCTGTAATTTTGATACAACAGAGGCCCTGCATTTGGAAGAAACTGAGATTTCACAAAGAAGCTGCTGTTAGTTGAACATCCTGCTTGCCTCCTCCTATTTTCCTACCACCAGGAATAGTAAATATTCCTGCCTGCACATGCAATGCTAAACAGTCTATCAACATGCAAGGAGCAGGTGCAGTACCTGGTGGCATCATATTTCAGGAGAAATAAATAGTGCTCTGAAATGATGAAACTTGTCCCATCAGGCCCCACTATCTCACATCTAAAGCTGACTTCATTTCCAAAGGATATATTGCCTTGTGCTAAAGAATCCTCCTATTTAAAGAAACCTACAGAGATGTAAGGAATATTTTAGGATATGCTTTTGCTGCAATGACTGCTGAGGTAGGGATAGAATGAGATACTCTTCTTTACACAAGAATAAACTAACTCCCTCACGATTTAAAAACATGCTCCTTCTCAAACTGTGCCTTTATGGTACCATAGAGATATCTCAGATAAATATACAAAATCCTCATGTGCTGTTTCCCTGGTAGATGACAGATGCAAATCTGCTCTGGACATGCATTTTGGACCTGGAGTTGTGCCAGGAACACCAAGAGATGTCATTCCCCACCCAGCTCTATTGCTCACAGTGAACAAATGGGATTTGGGTCAGGTTTATTTTTTTTTCCCCCTAAATTACAGTTTTACTGGACAACAAAACAGTTCTCACTTGTTTTCTGCAGATTCTCTGCGGTTCCATTTAAAAATCATAACACAAAGCCAGCCTATTCTGGGAATTCTGGCTGGAGGAACTAAGTCAAAACCATCAAACATTCTCTTCGCCCTCACAGCCAGAGCTTCCCTCTAAATCAGGCTGGGAAATCAGATGAACCCCACAGTGTGGCCTGGCATTGGAAATCCTTTTCTGTTCACCAGCCCAGAATCCAGATCACTTCTTACAAACCCATTTATAGTCTGGTAGAAGTTGAGAGAAGTGATCTGCCAACCGGTTGAGTTTGTTCCCATCTAATACCTTCCAACAAAATGTTTCCTATTCTACCAAGAGAAAACACCACGGCTTAGGGTTTGACCCCCCTGGATGGTAGTTGGCACTTGCAGTGTATTCTGTATTATTCTACCTTGAGTCTCACACTTGTGGAGTGCTTTATTTAAATAATTTTTCAGATTCATCCAACAGAAACATCAAATATTATAGGAAAAGGGGACTTGACTGGGAATACATTTTGATCTGATTTATAACAGTGCTTGAAGAGTTATGAGAGTTTAAAGTGGCTTAATGTAAATCTCTATTGAAAAGTATTGACAGCTGGACTCGGTTTTCTGTTGGAGTATTTTTCAGTCACTGCATTTGACTTCCATTGCACTGTGCCTTGGATCCAAAGTATTGAATGTCTCTGAATATGTAATTTCGATTTCAAAATAATAAGACCGTCAAGTTGGAAAGAATTCTTTTGCACAGCATCTTAAATTTGACTTTTGGTGAGAATTACTTACAGGAAAGTAATTTTTATTTTTAATCAAATTTTATTTTGTATTTTTTTTTTATTTTTTGTGTTAGGCTTAAACAGCTGAAATGTAGTTTAGTTTGAAGTATTTCTTAAAAGCAGAAGGTGATCAGGTCCACTTGGTGTGCTGGGAGAGCACTTCGTCCTCCCAGTTGACTTTTACAAATAAAGTTGCTGTGGTGAAGAATCAAAAGGAGATACCATGGTATTTTCTTCAGTAGAAAACAGTTAAATAGAAGTTTTCTGACTTTTTTGAGAAAGGATATTTTCCTCCTTCTTACTTACAAGGTAGCTTTGTGTTCTAAATTCACAGATTTTCAATGCCTTATAAATTTTTGTTGCACTGATTCCTGTCACTCAGTAATTCTAAGAATGGTAAATGTAAAAAATTACTTTTTGTTCCAAAAATAAAAGAATGAACTAGAGAGAGACAACCAGACACCAGAAACACAAAACTATTTGGTGTGTAAACTCACATCTTATTTTTCCCTTTCACATCGCATAGCTCTCACCAAAATAATTCCAATTTAGGTTTCTGGCACTACTTTTACTCAGTATTATCCCTATTTGTCTTTCATTTTGTAAAGAAAAAAATATTTCTGAGAACCTCTTCACTCCTCAGCAGCTTCCTATGCAAAGTGACTGTGAGAAAGGATGTCCACTCAGGTGTTTGGTTATAACTCATATTTTATTTAAATGTGAAGTGGGTAAATGATCTGGAAGTCATCACACAATCTGCCAGACCGTGGAAACTCCATGAGTTTGTCATTTGCAAACCTTTTAATCACTGAAAAAAAAAAAGTGGATTAGATATTCTACCACTGCAAACAGTACTTGGGAACAATGTGGGTTTTCCTTAGAGAGAATTCACTGCATTTTTGTTCTTGAGGATATTAAAGGTCTCTAATGATCTCGTAAAAGTAATACAGGGCAACTAATTATCTCCTTGAAATTGTCTCATTTCGGCTTTGTTCAACTGCATGGAGTTCTTCCTATTACCAGGAGAGGCCAGGGGAAAGCCATGTGAGATCCTGACCATGGGAAATGCATATTTACTGGGGTTCATCAGGCAATTCCTTGTATAGGAAGGCATTTTCCCTGCAGGTGAAAAATGTGTTATTACAGAGGAAAAGACGACTTTTTGTAGTATCCTGTAAATCTTTTGTCTGATTTTTAGTGTGATCATTTCGCTGATTATTATAGAAGCAGAAGTAGGTTATTTACATGAATAAATTATTATTAGTAGTATTATTAGTAGTATTATTATTATTACTATTATTGTATTATTATTGTTGTTGGATTGACTACTGGGTCCTGAATACTTAGAAAAAAAACCCAAACAAAAAATAGGGTTGAAAATCTAAGAGAAAAATGTACTTGTGGAACTCCTTCACTCTTACCTTCCTCTGGCTCTTTACCTTACCTAACTTTGTGCTAAAAGCAGGAAATCTGCCATTCCTCTGCTCTGTTCTGAAATCCCTCACAAATCCACCAAACAACTCTCAGAAGCCAAACCTTTCCTTGATCTTACCCAACAGAAGCCCAGCAAGTACCACACAAAATACTTCTACCAATATGAGTTCTTTACTTTCCAGACTTTATGTCTCATGCCTAATCTTTTGCCTTCAGCATTAATAAATTTCCTTTGTTTTATTGCCCCATTTTGGACAAAAATACCCGGCAGAGCTGCCCTGTACAGCTATTTTACACATCCAAGAGAGCTGAACAAGTGAAGAAGAGTGAAGGCTGCTGGGGTTGGACCTTTCAGGACCTCACCAAGCCACCAGCTCACAGTGCACAGAAAATGAAGACAAATCTCCCTTCAGTTTCTCTGCCATTTTTCATTCCTTGTGTCTTTAGGAAAAGACAGGCTGAGAAAGCGAGAGGACAGTTCTCCTGACAGAGAAGAATTTGGGAGAGAACCACCAAGAAGCAATTGTTTGCTCTCCTCCCTGAGTAAATTTGGTTGCTTTTTAACTAAAACTTTGGATTCTCTTTCCTTTCACAGCTGTTGACTGCAGCATCAGGTAACAAAGTTCTTCTGAAGCTTTTTTTTTCTTTAAACAAGAATCTGACATCTTTTAACTCACAGAAGATTCATAATGAACCAAAGCTTATTCTATACATGACAGTAACAGCTAATATTGCTGTTACATTAAAATTTACCCAGATTTAACACCTAATATCTGATACTACCCGATTATTATAGAACCAGAAGTATGTTACTTAGCACGAATAAATTAATATTATTATTATTATAATCTTGCTAGCATTATGCAAAATAACTGCATGAGGTGTTTAGTCACCCGAGATAGGAGCAGAAATGATTCTAATAAATGTAACTGCCAGGAACACGGCTTTTCTTTTATTCTTTCCCTTTTTCTCAAGCTGAATCTCATTATAATAAGCTGGGGTTTGAAAATGCTCTTCGAGATGCCATCAGGAACACATCCCAATTTGTCCTGTAAAACTGGCTAATATACATCTGCATGTGAAATGCAGCAGCAGATCTTACAAGATACACACATCCAAGCACAGGGTAGTTAGTGCTGCATGCATTATTTATGGCTTCATTTGGCTGTTAATGTGTGTAGATGGTGCGAATTGTCTGCACTGATATCTCTGGAGCTCCTCATGCAGAGAACTAAAGAGCTGTGTGAGGTGGAGGGGAATGGTCTGGAGGTTTCCAGGATCAGTGGGAAAATCAGAAATATAACGAAGCATTTGACCTCTGAGTAACGAGAGACAGTTTGGTCTGAACCAGGTGGAAATTCCTCAGCGAGCAGAGATAGTCTTTCTGCACAAAAATTAAGCTTTGTGCATCAGAGAGCTGATCCAGTCAGACTTCCTAGAGATTTGGGGTGGATCAAAGGATCCCTGTGGGTTTGTGGTTTTGTGGCTCCTGCCCAGGTGCAGTGAGGCTCCAGAGCTGCCTTCAGCTGAGCTCTGCTGCCTTTTATTCCATTTCAGCTCTTACAGGTCATAAAGCCACCACCTTTTCCTCACACCAAACATGTCTGTTGGTAGCCAAGTGTGTCCTCAGCAGTCCGGTCTTGTAATTAAGCTGCTTAATGACCCTAAAGAGTATTTGAAAACCCGAAATAATAGGTATGCCCTTGATATAACATAATTAAAAAATAAAAGTAAATTAGTTTCCTTCAAAATCTCATGCCTTATTTTGAAGCTGGCCTTAAATACTGCTTAGAGGTAAGGAAATGAAATGGAAAATCCTGCAATCCTTTTTTTTACTGTCTCTGGCAGCCTTCCAAACACAGAGCCCAAAGCCAAACACTCATTTTAACCATATTTTGTTTGGAAAAGATGCTTTAAGCAAATTAATTCAGTTTAAATCTGGAACACTTTAATAATGTGTGGCTGCTGATGTTGATTAGAATAAATATTGTGCATTTGAAACATAATAGTCTTGTCTGCAGCAAGACATAGTTACTACACACTTCTAAAAGGATGGAGCAGACTGATTCCAGTGCTGAGAAACTTTAATAACTGTTGGGATTGCAGCATTAATGTACAGATGTACACCATTCCATCTCTAGCTGTGGCTGATTATTCTCTCTCTTTTTTTTTTTCTTTTTTACTCCTACGACAAATTTAGATTCACCAAAGACCGTTTCCAGAATTTAAGCAACAAAACTCTTCTCTCTTACCCTCTCTCAGGACACACCTAGAAAGTGAATTCCTCAGTTTTATAGCTCAGTCTGTGACTCTCTCCTGAGCTTTTCTCAGTCCATTTGGGTATGAAATCACCATTTTGATTTGCCTTAGACATCACTCTGTGTAAATTGTGCTGTAAAATATCAAATTACTCACTGAGGTCAGTCTCTTCTGCCCCAGACAGGGTCAGACTCTTCCCTCCACTGAAACCTAAACAGTAAAACAAAGACAGTAATGTGAACTCCACTTACCTCCAGCAGGTAATTAATATCCAGCTCAAAGAAAAAGTCTGAAAGAAAGTTTTCCTCCTTTTATTTTTTAACTCCCATTAAATTTTCAGATGTGAATACCAATCAGATGTACTCCATTTACAGATATATTTCACGAATAAACCTGCAGCTCTAACTGGAGGGCTAAAACCTTGGTAAATACCTTTTCACTGCTCTGAGGATGAGGTGTTGGTCTCCCTCACATACCCAGGACATCCTGGTGGATTTTCCTGCCTGGTTAAGCTCTTTCTGAGGATCACTTAAACTCCTCCAATGCCCTCACCTTCAGTTTGGCCAGCTGTGACTTATAGGTACTTTTGTGGAAATTAATAATTGCTGTCTAAATAAAATGAGGATAACTGTCTTCCATTCCACAGGAATCTGGAACAGGAAAGAAAAATTAAATAATCTGTTAGGGTAGGTAGTCCAGTTTTTATTTGAATATTGTACCCAAACTTTATCTATAAAGATTCCATTTTAAGATTTTTCTAGAAATTGGGTTATTTGTGATCTCTCAAAACAGAAGATGCCAATGTCATGTTCATAATTTGGAGCAGACCATTGTGTCAGGGCTTTAGTGCCTCTGTGTAAATAGGGTTATGAATAAAGTCAGGCAAGTGAAAACCACTATCTAAACATGGTACCTTTTGAAAATGCCAATATAGTGAATTATTGGGTTTAAAAGGTTTTTCCATAATTGTCCAGCATCTCTTTAAGGAAACAAAGTCAGCCAGCTGAGGATACCACAAAGCCAGCAATGCTATCAGGACAAAGTAGGGCTCTTATCTCCAAGGGATTGATTGATTGATAGTCGTTTCATGGAAACAGTTATTTTTAGAAATTCAAATTAGTTTCCATTAAAGATACTGCTTTTAATTATTAAAAAAAAAATAGATTTACTGAAATTGGAACTCTTAATGTGAGATTTAATAAGATGAGTATTGAAACTCAGAAAGAGAGTTTGAAAAATTCCATTTGCTTCAAAACTTTTACGTTGTTCTGCTCTAAATAGATTCTTCCCATTGAAATTCGATATATTTTGACCAACAACTGTTTCTATCTTTAACTGACCAGGATGGAAATATAAATCCAACCATAATTATAAAAGGTGTTTACATGAATTTTTTTGGTGTTCTGAAAATTTGTTAAATATTTTTTCTCTAAAATTTGGTCTTAGAAAAACCTGTGGAATGTTAAGATGCTGAAATTATTTTCTGAACCACTCAACACACAGTGATAGCGCCTGAAAAAGGAGGAAGAATAATAAAATGTTTTGTATTTTTTACGCATGAAAACTTCTTTGAAGAACTAATTCAGGCTGGTCTTATGTATAAGTGTCTGAAACCCATCAATTCAGCCTGTTTTCAGCTTTGGATGTTTCTGTGTAGAATGAGAACAGAAAAGACAGAAACATTATAATTAGGCTGGTCTAAATAATTCTCTTCACAGCATTGATTGAAAATCTGGGCCAAGCCATAGCTGAAACATTCTCCGAGTCCAGTTACATTTTACATTGTCTTTGGCAACAAAGTTTAGTTTAAGAAGTTTCCACTTCCTTATATCTTTGCCGACTTCAGTGTCTCCTTCCTGACTTGTCATTATTTTATTAAACGATTTTTTTTTTTTAACTAAGACTTCATACAAGTGAAGGATATTACACATATCTATCTCATGTTGTAGAGACACTCTGTGCCGTATAAAAATAGCTGAGTGCTGTGAGAGGAAGGTGGAAGAGAAGAAAAATCCAATACAGCTGGTAAACACCTGTAAACTAATTGTGAGTTCCTATATTTGTAACAAATAAAATAGAAAGACTAGCTGGATTTGATTTACATTTTTGTCCTAATATTAATAAACTGAGAAATATAGGGGTTGGTTGGTTTTTTTACTAGTATTTCCCAATTTCTAAGCTTGCAGCTCAGTAAAGTCTCATCCCTTCTGTTTTTCAGGCATTAAAATTCCATCTCCCATCACCAAGCCATAATCCTGGGGAATCCCAGCAAACTGTCCTGCAAGGATCTGAGCTCCGGCAGCCCAAGGGAGCAGAATTTCATGGGGAAATACCACTGTGAAATGTGTGGGTGAATTTTATGGGTAAATATTCCTATGACAGGTGATTCTTGCTGATCTCTGGGATTGATCTCCGAAGGGCTGAGCTCCGTGCCACTCCTGACTCACCGCGAGGGAGAGTGGAGAATTCACTCCTGATGGCAGCAGATGGGAACTGCCAGGCACTGGTGGCAACACAAACAGGGAAATCCTCCATCCTAACGGCAGGAAATCCTGGAATCACGGCCAATTAAAAAGGGAATTCCAGACTCCAAGGCTGGTGATGTGGACCAGCAATCCCCAGTGATTTGGGTGAGAAGCTCAGCAGGCACTGGGTGGCTGCAGACAGTCAGACTCCAGGCTGGGAGACAACCAAGGTAAGCAGGGACAGAGTGTGAAACTCCCTAGGAGAAGTGGAAAGTGTGTTGTAGGTGTAAAGAGCAGCTCATTTTAGCAACAGAGAAGGTGAGAAAATTCATTTAGCGAATCCCAAAAAGAATATTGTGCTGCCGAGCAGTAAGAACTGATAAACACGTTACACTTATAGACTTTTTTAATTTGTAAAAATGTCTGTATGCAGTGCCCCAGGCACACTTATGATCCTCTCCTTTAGCACGTATAAAAATATAAGTTGACCCAGTGTCAGCATCTCCCAGTCTGCTAGAAATGGGAGATCAGCACTTCAGGCTTGGGGACTGCAGCATTTCTGTTTCCATGGGCTGTTCTTTTAAAAATCCATGTATAATGGCACTTTCTCTACTTCTAGCCTCCCTTCCTGTAAAATTTCAGGTAACCATCAGCAATTTTAAGAAAGCCCTCAAATTGCCTTATTTCTTCATAAAATTGGAACTACTGAGTACCGTACAGAATTACAGAGAAACATGGGAGAGTGTAAACTCCTCATTTTTGATTCTCAACACACGTTGTGGGCAATAATAACAACAACCATAGCTCAACTGGAGTGTCATAAATATTGTGGCAAAACAGTTGGGAAGGATACACGCTCCAGTTTAGGGAGATTTTAATGAAAAATGTCACACCAAGAGCTATTCCTCTTCCATAATGAGGGAACTTTCAATTCCCATTGATCTCAGCTATAGATGTATCACACAAAAATCTTGTGAGCAATGAGATTTAAAACATTAAGCTTAAGTTGACATTTTCTCTCTTAATTTCAGCTGTAACTTGTCACCTATTTATGCACTTCACAAAGCACTGGGCAGCTTTGCATGGGACTATTCCCAATAGGAGATCACATAAAATATAAAAATCCATCTTCCAAACACTCTGTCTTACTCAAATAACAAAAAAAATGCAGTGTTTATAAATAATTTTGGCCATATTTTCTTCTCAAGCGTTCTTCAGTTTAGTTGTGGCTAAATTCACCCAAGTTGTGGTAGTTCCTTCTCATTTTGTCATCATCTGGGATGATTCTCCTGCCTGTCAGCTTTCTTCCAAGCCCTGCTTTCTACAAGTTATATTAAAATATGTATTAAATACACTGTATATTAAAGAAACATGGACAAACTGGAAAATGTACTTTGCACACGTAATTATGGCAATCACAGAGAATCTATTTGTCTAATACTGAACAGATTTCCTAAAGACAGCAGGGGAAGGGAACCCCTTGAGAAAGAGTGAAAATGAGAAACCTTAGGACAGGGTGGGAAGAGGAATTGTAAAATATTTGCACGTGAGAATAACACAGAACGAAACAGAAGTGAGGAGGGTTGGTGTAGATTCTTAACTGGTGACTTGTGACTATTCCAGAGGGAATTATCCAGATAAAAGATAACGTCAGGGAGCTATGGAAACTGAAGGGAAAAAAACCAAGCAGTTTATTAAATTTGTTATAAACATAGCCAGTATACTAAAACTTTAAAGAATACAAGAAAATTTAGGGGCTTTCTGTGAAAAATGTAGAATTTCTTGCACCTTGGACTAGAGCAAGGAGGGTTTATTTGTAGAGAGCAGCTCTGAACGTGTTCTTGATCATCAGTGAGGATGGAGGAATGCAATGCAGAATTAACAACCTCAGACCGAAGGAGAGCAAATTGCAATTTTAGCGTTTTATTTTGGAAATCCATTAACCTCAAAATGTTAATGGACTGAAATCTAAACATAAGAACAAAGTTCAAAGCTGTTAGAAACACTGAACTCTGTCAGCAGGTCCTGTTGGTATTGTAGTAAAATATGAATTTGCCTAAAACATTTCCAGACGAAGCCAAAGAATGAAATTCAATGTTTTCAAACATATTCCCGCTGGTTCCATCACTGACACATTTTTGGTCCATTGGTGGCACTCATTTATATCCTCCAAACCTAACTGGCAGCCTCTGAAATGGAGAATTGCAGAAATAGAGTATTACAGAACATATTATTTGCCATTTTTGTACATCAAGAATTCTGCCAACTATGGAGAAAGATAATCCAAGATAAGGATTAAAAAATTAACAAGGATATAAATAAGCAAGATTTTAGAATTTCATTTTGAACCAGAAACTGATCCATTTTTTTTTCTAATAATGGATAAATATTGGATGTTTTAACCAACAAAGCACCCTGTCTCTTGTGTGCTGAAAGGACATTTCCACTGCAATAGCTGGGGAATATTTCTGAAATATCTTTAGATATTTGTCAAAATATGTTCTATCTCTACTGAAGCAATCTGCAATTACTGAATCAAGTATTTCTATGAGTCCTAAATTGTTTCTATAATATTATTTTCGTCAAGAACCTTGACAGAGTTCTTACAGACCTTTCAGAGAAGTCATTCAAAAGCAAAATTTCCACGAGTTGTGGTGATTACAGTAAAGCTAATGTCTTCATCACTCTTTATTGTAACTTCTCATTAACTTATTGAGTTACTCAATATTGAAATCAAGGCTGCCTTTTTAAAAAAAAATCTATTTTTACAGAGCTGTGCCATGTGGAAAAGCACCATTGATGGCTGTGAACAAAGGGTTTACAGTGCTGTAATCTATCAGGTGATTGGCTTGTTCTATCTGGTTAATAAATAGCAAATTCTTGTGACCCCTCAGGCTCCTGGGAGCTCAGAGCTGCATTTCTGCATTGGAGTGGAGAGGTGGATCTCAGAGGCAAGGAGAAACTCCTCCCTTTATTCCCTTCCTCCTTATTCATACAGCCTTGGAATTTCAATTCTCATGAAACTGAAACCAAAGAAAACTCTGATTTTCATCTGTGAGTTTAGGACCTGAGGTGTTCTGCTGTGTGTCCTCTTCCTTTGCCTCTGGCCATGGACTAAAATGTGTGCTGAAGTCCAGAGATTTCCTCTCTGTCACGTCAGCTGCCAACCTTCTCTGGCTCTCTGATGTGCACAGAGCCAGGATCTGCCTAGAATAGCGCCCAGGAGTTAGGGAATTAATCTCACCTGATGAAGTGTCTCCTCAGTGCATAAATCAGCTGCAGGAATGGCAGTGATGTGGAAGGAGGATGTGGAGAAAAAGAAGTTTGAAATGAGCCACAGCTGAGAAATCTGCTAATGGTTTGGGCCTTAATATTGAGTGAGTCAGTGAGAGCCACTTTTGACTGTTTGATTTCCTCAAGCTTCTGTAATATGGATTTTTCTTTTCAAAGTATTTCCCATATTCCAGTATAATTGAACCATGATTGTTAACATTTCTGTGTTCCTTGCATGTAATATGCATATTTATAAACATCTTTCTAATATTTCAGTGTTTTAAATCATAGCCATCCTGACTTGCCACTTTGGTATAGTTTGAGTTCATCATAGAAGAATGGGAAGAATCCAATCTATGAATAAAAAAACAAAGGTTAAACTCTTTGGCAACCAAAGAAATTAAGTGCAAATAATACAGCAAATCATTCTCAGTAATTTACACTAATTCAGAACACTAATATTCTTCCTATAGGAAGGTTAGAAAATTTAGTACACTGTGTTACTGCAAGGAGTTTTCATAAAAAATAGGGATTGCATAAACCACCAGTCAGTTTTGTGTAGTGTTTTGATGCTTTAAATAGTTAATCCCTTCCAGCAAATTTACTGTACTTCCAAGGCTGGATAATTTGGATACTTTTCTAATTCAGGCAATCATTAGGTGTTTATTAGTACAAAGTCATTATTGCTAAGTATTACTTTAAGAATAAATGACCACATAGGATATGTGGTAATTTAATAAGTGTAAAATTTTACACTACTTTATTCCCCACAGACAAAAATTACTATTTTCTCTGTGGCTCACAATAAGTTTAATGGATGTGGAGAGGAGGCAGTGTGCAATAAAGTACGAAGCAAGAAATTAACTGCAAATAAACAATAAAATTTTCCTCCGTTATTATACTTTCAAGCTTTCAAATGGCATGGCATCCTAAATTTATATTATAATAACAGTTAAGGGTGCAAGGTTATCAGAAATTCACCCTAAATCCACGGTGTTAAACACACATATCCATGATTTTCACGAGATTTAAAGAGGAGATATTTATTTCTTTGTGTAGTGAGTGACAAAGCAGAATGAAGACCCAAAGTTCTGATTTTGCTCTCAGCTTCAACACCTCTCCTTATGGTGTGAGGATCTACAAGGACTAAACAGCTGAAAACAAGTGCTGATTGGGATCTAGCAATACAAAAATAAGTTTATGGTTTAAAAGCAGTGTGAATTCATCAAGATGAAGGAGTTTGCCAGGGGCAGTCAAAAAAGGAAGGTGTGGTGTGCTGATCTTGGCAGCTTCCAGTCTCCCTCCTCAACAGGACAGGGGAGAAAATGAGAAATCAGAGGCTCCTGGGCTGAGATAAAGACAGAGAGGTTTTATACCAATTGCCATCACAGGCAGGATGGACTCCATGGGCTGCAGGGAAATAACTGCTCCAAAAAAAGGCAATAATTTTAGAATTCTTCTATTGCAGTATCACCTCGACCAGCATCTGTCATGCTGAAATGACTCTGAGAAGTTAAGTCTGTAAAGAGGCATAAAGTGTAAAATGGTTTCAAAACGACTGAAACTTTTTTGTACTTAACAAAATCATTGTGTCTTTTCCATCCCACTTCAGTGCCAGGTCTATTCCACATCGGAAATCGTCAAGCCACTGGCAGGTTTTCCTGTAGAACATTAATAAAAACTAAGCTGACAATCAGGAACAATAATTTACAGCGGGTGTAAGAGGAAGAAGAGAGCAAATATGACACCCTAGGATCTGTTTGAAATGCAAGATGAAAGGGGAAGTGTTCGATCCACTGGAACTTCTCCCCATCCCTGCATCCTTTGTAGTAGAGATTTCCCCAGCCATAAAAAGAAGTTAAAGAAGTTGTAGGCTATCACGCTTCATCACCTTTTCTTTAATCTCCATATAAAGATGATTAATTTCAAGCTCTTTCAACTACAGAGCATTCACCGTGCAGGGGAGTAGAAAATCAAGACCATCTTGAGAAGCAGTTTCTTACATATTGCAGAACTTTACTCTTTTTTTTTTCCTTTCCCCCATAGGTTTGCAGCAAAATCAGCCAAATGACATTAGCTATGCTTTAAATTTCAATTTCCACACTTCTTTCGTTCTGTATCTCACTCCTCTTTTCATCTCACCACCTAACTTCCTCAGATTTCAAGTGTAACGAATCTCAAACTCTGTGCATAAAGGAAACTAGAAAAAAGAGGAAACTCTCACATACCTGTGAATTTGTGCTTCCCAGGTCCAGAAAGCTTTCTGGGGTTTGATGATATCCAGCCATTTGTACAGTTATTAGTGATTTTGGTTCCTTACACAACCTTTCTCTCTGTCCATCAATAGCCACTGACCCTGGAGAATTCAGCAGCAGAAGTGGAAAACCACAAACCTTATAAGTAGATAACAAGTGGAGGTTCTGCTTTCTCAAAAGGATTTGTAAATTTGTTTTCACCATCAGGGTTCAAAGTGCTTTCACTCCACAGGGCTGGAATCAGATGATCCCATTTGTATTTCTCTTTAATTTTAGCTCAAACTGTTGGCATAAATCACCTGGACCTTGTTTAGTGTCTCTAGGCTGAGACAGGCTTATTTTTGATTAATTGCTAGGAATGACCTTGAAACTTTAGTCTGTTCTGAGGAATGATCCTGGCTAGCTGGGGAAGATGATGTTTAGCATCTGTATGACACACAAAAGTACTTATTTGTAAAAAAAACAATTGGGGAATTTTCTGGACATGGAGGCCTTCCTTTTCCAGGATAACTTTCTCCAATATATTTTATTTGAAAGTGAGAAATTACATTCTTTCATATACATTATCATTTATTTTAACCTGAATTGTCTTTTTACCTTCATCTTAAAATAGAAAGACCCAACCTCCAAAGACTTCAGCTTCTCAGTTTCACTAGAATATTTTTCCACAGTGATAGAAGAAAGAAGCACAGCTTGTAGTCTGGGTAATCAAATATTATATTTTCCTACCCTGTGAGTTCTGTGTGCTTGAAGTTTATAATTAGTGCACATTAACCAAAAATCTTCTTGCAATTACACCATTGTAAATATTGAGTGACTCAGTCTAATGCCAGATCTTTTGTAGATTAACATGGGTTATTTGTATTTTTCAATACTTGATATTAAATACTAATGAAAAAAACCATAACGTTATTTCAAATATGTTGGAGAAGTTTAATTGCAATGTTTATGGAGGGTTACACCTTCACAAGGAATCAAAATAGCAGAAAGCCTGATTTTAATGTAAATAATCTGCTCTGATGAGTAGTTTATATGAAATTGTGATGCCATTTGTGTACACTAAAGTTCCATTTGATGTGAGTTACTTACACCAACCATTATCTGCGAGACCTCAAATTGTCTTTATAAGATGTAGGAGAACAAATGTTTTTTTCTTCTGGGGGTCACCTGAACACAGTGGTTTTCCACCTTGTATTTTGTTGTCCCAAAGATCTGTGTGGTTACTTTTGCAAATTAAGGGAGCACAATAGAAATTTGCAATCTTTTTATGGACCAGAAGAACATCATAAAAATGATCTCACTTTGCTTCATTACAACACCTGCTTGCAATAAGATGGGATCTTATCTCATTCTGTAATAAAATGCCATGGTAGAGCTGTGCTCTTAATTATCCTGCTAAATAATGGGACACATTTAAAGCCTTTCCACTCCATCTCCCAGCGCTCATTAGTGTCATTTATGAGTTATTTGTCTGCCAGTTTTTGCTTTTTTACCAAAAAAATACTGTTAAATGCATATTCTGATATCAAATGAATGCATAATTAATAGTCTCTCCTGTTTCAGAAATTACTCTTTAATAACAGAAGAAATACCAAGTGTTTGACTGAAAGCCAATCCACTGAGAGGTAACCAAGGTATCAATATTTCAGTGTTTCTCATTGTTGGGGATAAAAGAAGCACCTTGATACAGCAGTTTTGATAGATTAAACAATAACAATTAGAGAATGGTTTTATAAAGCTTCTTGTTCACCTGACATGTGGAACAAATGAGGTATTTTTCAGTTATGATAGATTTGCATGTTCTCTGTCTCTCAGAGAGCTGATGTGGACTGAATTCCTCATGAAAATGTAAGATGAGGGGAATATTGTAGTTATTATTCTGAATTCTTAAACTTGTAGTGGTTAGTGGGTAACATTGGGAGTTCAAGCCACTAAATATTTAAATAATAATTTTTTTTTATATTGCAGTAACTTATTTCACATCTAAAAAGTCCTTTGGAAGGGTTTTCAGAACTAAATACGAGTTGGGAGTGAGGGGTTAAATTTTAGGAAAGAATGTTAATATCAATAAAAATGTGTAAATTGACAATAGATCGTACATCGCTGTGAATAAATAGTAAGAAGGTCCTAAAGCAAAAAGATATAATTTTAGTTAGCACACTTAATGGGTTAATCTCATGTTAAAGGATGGGGGGAAGTTGTTAAACTGGGGGAAATTGTTCAACTCCTCCTCTGTGTCCTTCTCACAGCACGTTTGGGCTGCAATGATACCTTTGCCAGGGGAATGATCAGACTTTACAGCTCGGACACCAAACCTGGTGCCATTCCTGAAGGAAAGGCTGGTATTGGGTGCTTCAGGAGTACCAAATTTTGGGCTCTACACTTCTTTGCTGCGGTTCAAACAAGAGAAAAAAGCAGAAGCCTTTCCACCAACAGCGCTGCTGCAAAATTCAATTTCCCCTAAGTGCTCTAAGGGCTCGGTTACATAATGTAATATCTATGATTTTATTCTGCATAAACCAGAGATTTGTACTTTACAGATGCCAGAGATCTTTTGTGTGAGAGTGATGGTTTTTGTTTAGCTTTGGTTTTCAACCCAAACAATGGACAGGAAAGGAGTTAAAAAGCCAAGAGAGGAAACCACACAAAAGAGAGAAGAGAGAGAAATAAGGAAGAGCAATAAATGATGGAATTGCCAGAGGCTGATTGGCCTTTAAGAATTAATGACTTTTTCTTCCTCTCTGGTCATTCAGCCTTCTTCCAAAGGTGAGAAAAAATAATCCTTCACGACATGCTAAATCAGTGCTGGTGGGATGAAAATGGGAACCCTCATTTCTTTTCTTTTTCCTTTTCTTATTCCTTTTTAAACAGGAGGTTTGAATTTTGCAGACAGAAGACAAGGTGGTGTCTAAAAGAGCACAAAGCAAAAAGGCAGAGTTGGAAGGCACAATCCCAGAGTGGAACTGGACTAGTAAACCCCAGATCTCAAAGCAGAGCCATGTCACCTGTCCATCACCTTCCTCTGCCTGCCTCTCCCCAAAAGGATGTGCCAAAGGCCTTGAAAAATATCTGTGCAGCCAAAATTGGAAGGAAAAGAGATGGAACCTTGCAAAACAAAAAATTTTTTTCAGCATCTTCAATGCACGAAGTTCTCTGTGAGAAAGAAGTGACTTTGGATCTCTTTTCGAATTTTTGTTACTTTATAGAAGGGAATTCAGAGGGACCTAAGACATTTTAGCTGCACAGTTAGCAGCTCAGGGATAAATATGGGGTAAAAGGATGAAATACAAATGGAAGTTCCCAATTTTCTGGAAATACAAGTAATTGTGTCATCTTTAGGGCTGGGCTACAATGAACCCAGTGGAATTTCATTTAAGCAGTTTATGGGCTATTTCTGCCATCTTTCCATGGCTCCCACTGGGTTTTTGCACCTACATTTTTGTTTTTTTCTTGTTTTTGTCTGATAATCCAACCTGCCCCACCAGGCTCAGCTGACTGGAACCAACTGCCTGCTCTGGGGTGATCTCCACCAACAAGGAGCCTCAAAAAACCCTCATTTAGTGGATTGTCCAGGCCAGAGGCTGATCCCAAAAAGCAGTTTGAATATGATCATGCAGAGGAGTGGTAGGGAATTCACTTTTATGGACAGGCCATGCCACTCGACCTCCAGCCTGGCCAGCTTTTCCTGGCACTGATAATTTACAATAATAGACATCACAGAGGGGATCTTCTGAAAACACTGAAAAAGCATTAATTATACTCAGTATAAATAATATTAAACAACAAAGTGAGCAATGATGTTATTCTAAAACAAGGAAGATGATTTCAAAACTCTTTAGTTCAAAGAAATATCTAATTTTTTTTTTCTTAAATGTGGGAAGTAGAGATAGTGATGTAGATTAAGCAATAAATTCCTGATCTTGGTCTTGTGAATTAATGCTGGGAATGTCAGCAATGCAACCTGGTGTAAAACTGACAAATGTTAGATTAGAATCAGGCTATGAATTCTTATAATTATCACTTGTCTACTTACCGAAAGTAAGATAACTGCACCTAATTAGGGGTATGAAAGAAAGGAAAGATAAGTGTGTACAAACATCACAGCAGAGATTAAAAGTCTATTTATATGCTGTTATTTGTAGGGTAGAATTCCTATACAAAACATTGATAAAGCTTTTTATAGTAACCAGCAGGTCTGGCCTGATTACGAATGTAAAAAGATACAGTAAATAAATGCAATCAGAAAGCAAAATGCCAGAGCCCTGGAGACCCAAATTGATAGAGCGACACAGTGCAGAAGCATTTGTGTGTTATTAGAATTTACCCCTCAGCTTTGTGCTCCCAGACTGTTCGTTTAGTGAAGCACTAACATTTGAAAGAGGATATGATGTGGAATTGCTTAAGAAATTGATTTAGATGCTTTAATATCTGCAGTGATCTAGTAACAGGTATGCCTAATGAAACAAATTGTTTATGTGAACTCGTCTCATTAAGAAATACAGTTTGGAGGTGGTTTGGTTTTTTTCTTTAATACCAAGTGATCATTTTAATGAGAGAAATAAACTCGCAAACACAACAACGTCTTTTCACCTTAAAGCAATGAAAACAGAGATGCTGAAAACACTTGAGGAGTGATTTTTCTCTCATGCAAATGAGGAGCACATATCTGAAATCAGTCCTGGAAGCATTAAATAATCCTTGCAATATTTATATATGTATTCATAATACAGAGTCTAATATTGATATGTGAGGAAGTAACACCATTGATGCCAACGAAATAAATCATACTAAAATTAGAGTAAGATGAATAAAAAATGAGGCCCCAAACTTACTAATTATGCAATACATGAAAGCTATAAATAAATCTAGACCCATGGAAACATCAATTAGATGGCACTAAATGTGCACAAAGGCTAAACAGTATGAATTATCCTGAATCTGATGCTTCAGGCTCAGAGTTTAGGGTTCACTCCTACACTGGAGCTATGTTGCCTTCTGCAAGAGCAAAGATGTAATTGATAAATAATCAATTTGCCTAATAAGTGGGCCAAGAAGGAACTATATACAACATTATATTCTGAAAGGCAGAAGTGACAACATGGAACTGCATCAATAGAAAAAATATATCTTGGGATTAGAAAACTAACTGGGTAAAATTAGTGATATAGGAACAGAATTGTCAGTATTATACCTGCAACAAAGTCAGAAATAAGCATTGTAAAGATTACAATCACAAGCTTGGAAGCCGCTCGATCATTTTCTTCCACCTTCTCCCTAGAATTCATTTTTTAAAAACATTCTTACTCTTCTGTAAGTCTCTTAAACTGGAAAATCATTGCAAAGCTCTCTAAGTTTTAAAACCAAAATAGTGCACTGAACTGGGAAGTCTTAGGTAAATAAGCTACAAATTGCCCCAGTGTGCAGTGATTGTCACTGCTGCCCCAACAGCCCAAGTGACAATGCAGGACTGAAAGGAATGAGCTTTGGTCAGCACTTGGTTTTAGGTAAAAATTCAGCTCCAAGGAAAGTGATACTCTGGATTTTGTAGAACAGCCCTGCCAGCTGTCCCAGGATATACAGAAACTGCTGCTCTTGTCCTGTTGGACCATTTTTCACGGCATTTTTAATACTCTGCGCTGGGCACCTGACTTGTGCCCCAGGAAGGAGGCTTTGGCTCCACTGGGGATGAGTTCAGGACTTTGTCTCCCTCAGCTCAGCCGTGTAAACAATCCATGGATTAGCCTGGAATCGTTTATCCAAGTATCATATCAGTCAGCTATTTATTTTCTGCTGCTCCTCTATTATTTGATTTCCAGCCAAGTGTAAGTGGCCAGCTGTAACACATTTTCAGAACGAGGCACTTAATGAACATGTTTAGTGTTAATGTAGTTATTTATGTGTTATCTCTCACTGTTTTATTGCAGATGATAGGAAAATAGCACTGTATATTGTTGAAAGGGGGTAACTGGGACATGATTTTATGTTTCTAGAAAACAATATTAAATTCAGCAAGTGGGAGTTACTGGTTTAGGAAAAATGAGCTCAATGTGAAGTACAGAAAAACTGGAGGGGAAAAAAAGCTCACAATTAAAGCTTCAAAGAGACATCAAGTACGGTTTGGTGTCAGATATACAGAATTACACACAACAAAATACCAACAAATAAAAGCAAAAAGCAATAAAAAGAAAATTCTGTGAGTCTGCTTGTTTATTTCCTTTTCCGTAAGATAGAAAACACATTTAGAATATATACATCAACTTGCCCAAGATACTGCATAATAAAACATTAAGAACATCTGAATGTAAAACAAGAATAATCAACATCTTTAATTTCAAAGTGCTACTTTATGTGTAAACAAAAGCATACGAATGTGAATATTAAAAGAAGATAATTCAGTTCTATATGGAAATGTCTCAGTTTTGTATGATGAAGACTTGTCTTGCTGCAATACCATTCTGAGGGCCTAAAATAAGCAACCAAATCATCTTTGCTTTACTCAGGTGAGCAAAGGTGTTTGCTCTTTAAACATCAAATACAGTAAGTCCAAAATACCTTTTAAAAGCCATCAAAAGCATAAACTGTATTTGAATATATAAGCAACTGCCTCTTAGCTTTCCATTACAGCACAGTCAAAATAGATTCTGTCTCACACTTTTTGTTCAAGTTGTTAAAACCACTTCTGAAATTAAAATAAATCTACACTTGAGGTCATTTTGCTGGGTGTTTTATCCAGCAGTTCAGCCTGGAGATGCAAGCAGCCCCTGCATGCTGTGTTGGCTCAGTCTCTGTCAGAGCCATTTCCAGCTCTGAAGGTGTGCAGGAGCATCCATCATTTACCTGCTCTGTGCTCCGTGATTGTATCCTGAATAATCCATTCCATTATTTATGATGGGCACCACTCATCTGGAATGTTCTTTTGAAAAAGCAGACTGCAGAAGGACAAGGTGTGGGAAATAGAAAAGATAAAAAGTGGGCTGGAAGGGTTGTGTATCACAGGGGTAACAAAACTGAAAATGGACTTGGCTTTGGAGACATAGATCAGAGAATATCGAGAGCCACCAGAGGAAGTGATGGAGAGAGAACATTTGGATTTCCAGAAGACTAATTTCAGTGTGATTTAGGGAGATGATAATATTTGCTGACATCATGTGGTTGCTTTCATCTCGCAATTGTTTCAATGGAGATGTTACTGTGATGTTCTAAATTAAAAGCTATTTCTTTTTTTTTTTCCTGTGAAGCAAGAGGAAATTTAATCAATATAGATTAATTTAGAGCAGCTGCTATTCACTAAGTAGGAACAGTTTCATCACAGAAGAATCTTAAATCCAGCTTTTATAACATAACCTGCAGTACATTTGAATATATCCCCTCGGTCTCTGCAGTGCTGTAATTCTGCTAAGCTCAATGAAATTTATCTCCTTCAAGACAATACGCTGTAGATCTTCACTTGTTTATTTCTCAGAAACTCCTTTTTTTTCCTGCTGGAACGTAGGTCATGCAGAGCCATGAAAGCTTGGGATGAAGCCAGGGAGATGAAATGTGGATGGAGCAGAGAGGAGTTCCTGTCCCTGGGATCCTCCAGGAGGGCTCAGAGCCCACTGCCCTCACCCCACAGCTCTGCACATCATCTCCAGTGCTGCACCTCGCCCAGCTCACCTGAGAGTCCCTCCTGTTCCCAGGACCCTTCAGAGAGATCTGAAATTTGAGATAACACACCTGATCTATCACACCTACCTTACTGTTCCTGAGGCAGTAAATCTCGCCAGGCTGCTTTGATGCCGTTGGGAGCCCACAGCTGTGAAAGATGCCTTCAGCTGAGTTATACAAGGCATTCGGGCATCTTGTTTCTATCCAAAACATATTTGACACAGCTCCCCGAGTGCCTCTGTGGCAATGTGTCCAAGTGCACAGCTCCCATGTAATTCAGTGGCACCTGGGTGGCTTCCAAAGCCACTAAGCGTCTTAGAATCACTGAGAGAGTAATTTAAACTCTGTTGCAGTCAAAAATCAGAGAGATGACACAGAGGTAAACCTGAGTCTAGTTTAATGTATGACTGGGTTGGGCTGTCTCTGTAAAATTAAGGAGTTAAATAGTTCAGTTGCTATAAATTATATCATGGTGGCTTAATTGCCTCTGGAATGGACTAACAATTATGGAGATATTAAGTCCATCCTGGCTACTATTTCCCTCTGTCCCTCTCTTTATTTAATTTCTTGCCCATGATGGGTTTCTCAGTGACAGTACTTGTGCTCTGAGTGGCTTTTATCAGGATGGCTTTTTTTGGGGCTATCAAGCAAAGTGGTTACTAAAAATATGGATTGAGATTAATTTCAATTCAGGTGTGAATGAGCAGCACATTGATAGAGAGCTGTAAATCAGAGTAAGCTGGTTTTCTTCTGAGAATTAACACATCAGAAGAACTGTTCTGAGCAGCATCAGGACCCTGATTTCCCTTTATGCAAGAAATTGCTGGTGTTGATGACCTTCCCAGAGCCAGGGGAAGGTGACATTCCCTGTCTGCCTTGTGCCCCCAGTCACACATCAAAAAATGACATTAGAAATGACAGGATCACTCTCAGAGGATTTTGAAAACTTACCATGAAACTTTTTTCTCACTGTGTGGCTCCTGTCATGCTTCATTATTCTCTGTTTAACCTCATAGCTCTAACTTTGGTTGAAGCAATAAATCTTTATTTTTCCTACTTGCTCATCTGCTCCAGACTTGTGCTTCTCCAGTAGTGCCAACTTTGGTACAGTTACGAAATGACAGCACAATAAATTAAACTTTTATATTTTTCCCATCTAGATGGATATTCTGAAGATAAACAGAATTTGAATAACCTTTGAGACTGGAAAAATGAAGAACAAAAAGTCAAATTATTCAGGCAAAGATGTTTGCTTTCCTTATACCTACCCCAGCTGAGAATGTAAATTTTGGCTTACCTTTTAGGATCTGCTGAGTTGACTAGATTCTTTAATAAAAGCACTGGATATAACCTGCAGAGAAGCGTTTTGCACTCATCTCAAGCTGCAAATCTTAAACTAACTCAGAAGTTAATCTTGGTCACATGTAGTTTACCAAGAGGACAAATCTCACTCGTGCAGCATCTTCATCTGCAGTTGACCATTTTACAGCTGAAAAATTGTTTCCCCCGTAAGAAGAAAAAAAAATCAGACTTTAAGAATGAAAATTGCTATGCCAGGTATTTGTCACACACACAGAATCCTCTGCCCAGAGGAAATGTGTGCTGATATTGAGGCACTCATGGACAGCTGTCACAGATCATCATCAGCGGTGAGTGCTGCAGGTAGAAAGCAATTTGCTTATTACACAGAATTTTCAAGATGTTCGAAGGTGAGCAATTCAATCATTTGGCAATTGAAGGATAACTGAGCTTAAAGGAGGTCAGAGTTCCTGCATAGCATCCCTCAGCACCTTGGATGCTTGTGATGGCACAGGGGGAGTCACTGTTTACTGCCAGAAAATTGAATGTATTGTGGCCAAAGGTCATGAAATCTTCTTTCTGTCCTTCAGAAACTTCATCCAGGGGTTTCTCTTCCAAGACATTTTTGTTTAAGTTAAAATTCACATTTAAAAATGTGACTAAACTGGCATTGCAGCCTATTTAGCCACTGCTGTTTATAAAATAATCCAATGACTGTTGCTGCTCTAGCCATGTCTGAGTGCCAAAGGCTGCACACATAGCAGGAAGTTTTCACTTGTCAAATAACTATATCCAGCTTGCCTTTATATACTGTGCTATATTTAATCACAGTGCTATATTTATAAAATAATCACTATTTTATAATAGTGCTATATTTTAATCACTGTGCTATATTTATAAAAAGTCTTTCTAGATGCGTGTTCTAAACATTTATTATTTTCATTAAAGTCTCATCAGCTGAGGAATACTTGCAGGAACCCAAGCTCCCTACAAAATGCTGAATGTTCCACATGTACGACAAGAAGATGCCTGTGAATTCTGGTAGCTCAGCAGAAGTCCACTTGATATCTTACTAAACACCCACATTTTTTCCGTAGTGGCAATTTGAATATCAAAACAACCCTTCAAAGTAGATTAAGAAACAATTCGACTTCATAGTATTAATAGGCATGAAATTGGATAATTTGGATTTAATTACATTGCTAAGTTTTCCTTCACAGTTTATAATTCAAAAAAACACCTGTTTAGATTAAAATTCAGTACTTTTTTTAGTTCAAACTGTTACTCAGATCCCTTTTTTTTTTTTTTTTAATTGCAAAGGAAAACCACAGATGTAGTTGGTTGGGATGTTTAGGGAGAGTTTAAAGATATAGAAAATGGCTTGGACAAAACCAATTTATTGCAGCTGTGGAAATATAAGATCCACTTTACCACAAATGCAATCTGTGGGAGGATATTGGCTAGCAGCAGATTGGCATGAAATTCCCAGCTGAAGCAGATAGGGAAAAGTAATTTTATGTATCTCCCTTATATATATATTTGTAGTGTTTTGACCATTTTAGACTTACCTCTACAAATGAGTTATTATAAAGTGATGAAGAAGTGTGTTCTTACACAGGAGGAAGTAATTTATGCCATGGAGAAGGGGAAATGTCCCAGCTTTCAAGCTTCTGATTTAATCAAACTGTATTTTTTTTTCCAAAGGACTTTTTAAATCTGGGTGAATATTCTCTTCTAGGGCTGACTGACCAGGAGCAGAACCCCACTGTGTTTATCCTATAATGCCACAGGATGGACTAAATCCTAGAGGAAAACAGAAAGTTAATTTTAGGATTTGTTTTTTGCCTTTTAAACACGAAAATTTCCAGCTGGGTGCCCTTGTAAGTGATAGGATGTATGTTTTGCTTTGTGTGATTTTCTGGATTAACAACTTTTAGAAGAAATATCACTAATTGGGATCATGAGGGATAAAGAAGTAAGTAAAGAAAGAAAAATTAGGGGGCGGAATGCAATCAGGATTCAAATGGATTGAACTTCTTTTGTACTTAATGCTTTAGGAAATGCCTTAAAAATATTTAGGGTTTTTTTTTTTGGAGAATGATATTTCAAAACTATTGGGAGTTTTACATAGAGGTTTCACCCAGTAAGTTTCAATTTTAATTTTGTTTTTAGAAGAATAATTAAATATCTTACTTAGCTACGTGTCCTTAATAATACACTCTATAAGTAGTCTGTGGCACTTATTCTGCTATTTGCATTTTACTGTAGAGTATGGAATTTCAGGTTTGTCAAACATGTATATTTATAGAGATCAGCCCCTCTGGAGAATCCTGTTACTCCTGGGAGATCCACTGAGCTCCTCATTGCTGACCTGGGAGGTGAAGCTCTGAGCAGCAGCGAGAAGTGTCTGATGAAATGAGGAACATCTGCTCCTGCAGCTCCCTGGAGGGGAGGAAGGAGCAGGATGGATGGGAGAACAGAGGGATGCAGAGCAGAGCAGCTTTCACAGGGAGCAGGGAGCTTTCTCCTCTTGCTTGCGTTCATCTTCTCCTCCTGCCAGAGGAGAGCAGGGAAGGAAAAGGACAATAAATTGTTCCCAGCACAGGCAGCCCTTGGAAGGAACTTTGTTCCTCGCAGGGGAATTTGTGGGGCAAAAACCCAAACCCAAGGAAAGAGATATGAAGGACTTGGTCTGCCAGACTATCTCAGAAAACATTCTTTTTTCAAAATTGACTTTCACCCTTTCTTTCAGATTTTAGTTCCTACTTCCTTTAGCTTGGAATTCTGACAACACAGCAATGTCCTGACAGATTCATGAGGATTCCTCTTACTAAATCAGATATTGTTTGGAAAAAAATCACCTTTTTTGAAAGAGGCTTAACAAACAATATGGCTGTTCATTTGTAGTTATTAACAAGCACTGCTTAGTGAAAGGGGATTAACAAATGAATTTGATTAATAAGAAGCTGAAATTCCAAAAACACTCTGTAATTCCTTTAAAAAAATGTAGTTTATATTAAATGTAGAGTGAAATTTATCACACATTATACATGACGATGTGACAAATTCATCAAGCCCACTTTTGCAAATTGCTTATAAAGCAAAATATTTGATTTTTCAAGATTTCTCATTACTGCGGTGTGAGACAACTCATCAAACTCATCAAAAAAATACAGAAAGCAGGTGTTTATACAAGGTGGTTTTCCCCTATTTAGCATAACTTCAAATACCATTTATTAGCCAATTTCGTGTGTCATATGGTTTTTCGAAAAACAGGAAAGAAGTAATAAATGCCAATTTAGCTGGAAAAAAAGACAAAATTTCTGAGAGAAATGGAGAGGCTCTGGAGTGATGCAGGTTGATTGCAGTAGAGGAGAAACTGGGAAATCAAATGAATGCTGAGGAGAAGAGAGATGGAGAAAGGCAAAGATTTCTATCTGTCAAAATTGCTTGTGCACAATTAGAGTTTCACCCTGCTGTTGATTCCATCACTGCCAGGAAGTCATTTCAGTGTAAACTTGTGGTGAATGAAATATAGGAGAGGGTAAATTTTGGAAAAAATCTGGTTTTAAAGAAATGAATGATACATAATTTAATCCTATATACCTCTAATGCTCTTGGTATTCTGCTCTTTCGTTTGTTACTGAGAAAAGTTGGTAAAGATTATCTCTAAAAAAAAAAATACATATATATATAGTTCTAGTCCCTTATTTTACTTCTTGAATAGTTCTCTGAAAATCTGCTTCTTTAGATTTCCAGAATGTACTTGTTCTTCTGTCAGTCATATTTCTAGCAGCAGCTTGGGAAATTTATTCTTTTATGTGTTGAATAGATCCTCAACACAGGTAGTACTGTTTTCTTTGAAAATGCAAACACCTTTCAAATAGCAGCATATAAATGTGGGGGAAATTCTGAATATAAGCTGTAAATATTTCAGGCTGCAGCTACACAGAGCTTGAACTGAACCTAGTGCTTGGGTATCTAAGTGTTTATTAAACCTGAGTTAGCTTCTTCTAGTGAATTGAAATTAATCTTTTGCATTTGAAAAAGCCTGAGAGATTCTCTTTCTGCAGCACACACTCCTGCATGCAAATCTCTTGCAGCATTGCTAGAGAAATGCATTAGTCAGACTGGATAATCAAAACTGTTTGTGAGGAGATAATAAACGAAGCCTTGCTGTATACAAAAGATAAAACATCATTATGCACATATTTATACTGTGGCTGTTGATATTCCATTCTTCTGTGCCTGTGAAACAGAAATTTCTGTGATGAGCAAGTTGTGTATGACCAGATTGGGGGCTTGTTTGATTTCTTTAAGGCAGTTGGTAGCACATTATTGTAAATGTGGATCGTGGGGTGCTGGGAGATCCCACTGGAGCTGCTTTGGGCAGGAGAGGGAAACTCCAGGTGCAAAAGTGAAAACCAATATTAGTGCAGAGCCCAGCCCTGAGCCCTTGCTCATTGAGCTCAGAGGGAGTTGTGCCTCTCAGATATGTCCAGGCTCAGAAAAAGCAGTTCAATATGACAGACACTGCCCTGGAGACACCAAGACTCTCCCCTCGTGCTCTGCTACAACCAAATCGAGTGTGTGAGAAGAAAAGCAGCACCCAACACCCCAGGATCCCTCATTCTGCACACCCAAGGGTGTTCACACCCATCTTGACTTTCAGCTCAGGAGGAGAAATGCCAGGAGAGCTCCTGCCTTTCCCATCCAGCTCTGGAACCACGAAAAAGGCAGCATTTTGCACTGCCTGTTGGGTGAAGTGTGTTCTTCACAATGTGCTGCCAGCGTGTGTCAACAGCGACCTTGTCCTTCTCACCTGCACGAGATGCACCTCCCAGCTTTCAGGGGACAATTGAATTTCTCAGCAGCTTTTCAAGCTATGATTTACATTGATGAAAGCTGAGTGGTGGTGCTGGCAGACTCAGCTCAACGTTCACTGGAGACACAAAATGCCATTTATTTAGCATTTGAAGTACCAAGCAACTCAGTTTTTAGCTCGTTGGAGTGTTATCCAGTTTCAGGAAGATGCATCAGCTTTCATTTTGACACAATAAATCTGTAAGGAGCAAAAAACAAACTAAAAACTAAAAGCTCATTCGATTTCCATGAAAACAAACAAACAAAACAAACAAACAAACAAAAAAAACTACAAAAAACCCAAAAACCAAAAAACCAACCAACCAACTAACCAAAAAAAATCCAGAAAACAAAAGCAAACAAAAAATCAAAACCAACCAAAAAAAAAAAAACCCAAACAACACAAACACACACAAAAAAACCTAAGCAAAAAACCCACCCCAACTGATTACAGCTGCAAAAATTGGTAACATGGCACAGTTGCTATTATCACTCCCCTAGTCATGGTCTTCCCTGTGGTAAAGAAGATGGATTGTAAGATATTGTTAAACCTTGCCTGGACTCTATTCATCCAATCAACCAAACCTGACAGAGAGCTCAAGGTCAATATTCTGTGGTATTTTTGTTCCATGATTATTTCTCTTTTTTCCATCCTCAAAGAAAATTGCTTCCATTTGAAGAGATTTCTGGACCAGTAGTAGCTCAGCATCCCCAGCCACTGCCTGCTCAACTTGTCTGTTAGATGTGGATCTTGACACCTTTGAATCACCTAATTTTGGAGCACTTTTTTTAAATAACCATCACTCTTTCCCAAAGAGTACTTGTATGACATTAGAAATATCTTAATCCTCCTTGAATAACAGGATGGAAGATAAAAATTGCCCCAGCTATCATTATGGGAAGAAATAGCATTATATTGAAAGGATAAAATGGAGTTATTCTGTCTAACCTGAAAAATCACTTACAGGATGTATTTTCTGACACAGGCTAGGTCTGTTGGAGGAGTTTTCCAAGGCAGTGTCTAAATCAAGACCAATTCCCTTATTGTCTCATTTGTATTCTTTCTATTTCCTACATATTTCAAATTATTGATATTCATAAGGGATGGTAAAAAGTTTAAAAAAAAAGACCCTGGAATTATACGATTAATATTGTGTGAATATTGTGGGATTTATTCCAAATGCGGTTGATTTTCAAAATTAAAGTGTGAGAAAAGGTTTTTTTTAAAATAGCTTGACAAATTCTCTTTGTTTCACATGTCTGACACTCTCCTGTTTTATTATCTCATCTAACACAAATCATTTGAACTAATCTGAGATTGCTGCCTAAGCTCCTTAATAGCTCAGGTAAAACAGATGAAAATCTGGAAGACTTGGCATCCAAAAGGGTCCAAAATTAATAATCTAATCCAGGAAGAAAACCTAGTTTTTCCAGAGAGGTTTGTTTCCCTTCAGTAACTACAGGAAAGACCTAAAAAAAAAATCTATCTAATGGTTAGTTGAGCCACATTGGGTCAGATAAATGTCCCAAAGGAGCAGAAAACCCAAACTGCACATCAAAGTGATAAACAACTCTGCCCGTCCAGATATTGGTTGCCTTTCACTGGAGTCAGGAAAATTTGATTAATTATAATTAATTCAATAACAGACTGAGTCCTGCAGCTGATTAATAATTCCAGAACCTGCAGGATAGCAGGATTACTGCTCAGTTCTCCCTGTCCCCATGCTATATATTTAAAACCATTCCTGTCAGAGGTTTATCATGGAAAAGCATAAAATGTTTTCCTTCTGGAAAGCAGAACAGTGTGGGATTTTAATTCCTTTCAACTCTGCTTCTGGGCTAGCTGGTTTCTCACTTTAGATCAACTCTTTCAGGCTGAAATCTTTGCAAAACTTGTGGGTTTTGTTTGAAACGAGCACGTTTTACATCTCCAAGGGTGTGAAGCAGCACTCGTGGAGGAAGAACTTCATGTATTATTCACCTTTTTTGCATTCTATCAAACTGTTTTAAATCAGATGCTAAATGTTGCATGAGTATTGATCATAACTTTATCATCCATTATAAATACCCTTTCTGTTAGTTCACACCCCTTGGACAGAATTATGGAGAGGGGGAAGAAATGGACATTAAATTTGGTTGATTAATTTCTGTGTTGTTTGAAAGGGATGTAGGATGTGCTCAGTTCCCTACAAACTCTCTAGGTGCTGGAAAAAAGTGTCAGATCCTCACTCTCCAGGCCTGATCCCAAGATGAAAAAATGATATCCCATTCCACAAAGAAGTGAATTCACATTTATAAAAGGAAAAGCAAGCACTCCATTGAAAGTTAGAAGCATTTAATTATTGATGTTTGTCTAATTTTTTTGCTAAAGAACTGTATGTTCTTCTGTCTTTGGTAACTAATACATGTTCAAATGCATTAGCCTCATGAGTTTAACTTTGTTAGCTCAAATAATGTGACTGAAATGTGACTAACAAAAATATCCAAAGAGCCACTGCTATTCTGGGGGAAATGCATGGCTCTTGATTGTGAGTGAAAGACACTTCTCAAGTCTACTCAGTGATTATAAATGAATGTAAATAGTTTTGCAGGATATATATAGCAAACCCGTTTTGCAGAAAACTGAACCTCTATCACAGCAGAGGATTTTTTGAAGTAGGGAAGAGAGGAAAAAAGCAGTGAAACTAAAAAGCTAAGTCAAAAAATACTAAGATGTTATTTGTCTTTCGATGAACTTTGGAGAAAATTATAATCCTGAGTCCCATCCAGTTTTAGCAGTGAAGATATTTTGTATCAGAGGCATTATAGGGCTCAGAGCCAGATAAAATTCTCTCTATTTGAATTTGAACATCAGATGAAACAAATCTGAACATGGTTTGTAAGATACCAAGCAGTTCAAACAGTTACAACTCTAAAGAAAAAGGTTGTATTTTCCAGACAAAAGGATTAGGAGAAAGTCAAATCAATTCTGAAATAACAAAAAAAAAAAAAGAGAACCAACCACAGCCTACATTAGAATCTGCACATCTGCAACAACACTTTTGCTCCACAGGGTTTTCAATTTCCTGTGTTCGGTATGTGACCTTATAAAAATGATAACAAGATTCAGCTTCTGAAAAATATACCAGCATCTTATCTGTTGTTTTCTGAAGGCAAACAGCAGAATTGAGAGATGTGTTTAAAAAGTCACAGAGTGTGGTTTTGTTCAGTTGGTAACTTGAGGCAATAGGAAAATGTTCTGTTCTTGCTGAATTGTTTATGAGAAGTGATTTTATTTACTTTGGCTTCTGAAAAGCACAGAAACTCAGTTTGCCCAGTGACTTCTCGTAGTTACTAGGCTGTGGATTAGCTAACTTTTAATAAACTAGTGGCTCCTTAGGAAAGTTTTATTGTCAATTCACAAGAGCAAGACTTAACAGAGTCCCACACTTAAGGGGATTCTCCATTTCACTCATCTCACGGGTTTCTTGTTTCTGTCTGCACACCAAATATCCCTGAATGTGTGCAGAATACTATCAATCTGTGCTTGAATATTTCCAATATTTCCAAAGTCACGTGCAGAGCACAACACCTCAGACTGTGTCATATCACCATCTACTCCTTTTCTGCTTCTCCTTCCAGTCTGAGATAAGAACACTCATCAGCTGAGATAAAAACCTCCCTCATCTCTCCAAATTTTATCCACATCCTCTGTGACAACAGTATTTTGCTTCCTTTGCTTTTGGATGCAGAAGTGTTTTTCAGCTCAGTAGGAAATCAGGAGAGCTTTTCACGCTTTCCTCTTTCATTGAGAGCTGCACGTTTGACTTTGCCAGGCTGCAGTGGGGATGGAGATTCAGCTCAAACTCAGCTGGAAGTCACTGTTTTTAGCAAAGTCAGACCCAAAAAGTGTGCCAGGAGTGCATCCACTGCCCCTTCACTGGTTAGGGACAGAAAAATCAAGAATTTGCTATAAACTGAGGAGCCAAGTGCTCTCCAGATATTCCTTAAGTATTTATTTGCAAGAACAAAACTGTAATTTCCTAGGAAAATGACTTCTGCACTTCAGATGTCTAGAGAGCTAATGTGCTGCTGAGCAAGGTTTTAAGGATTACAATTAAAATACCTAAAAGCAGACTAAGTCCCACTTTAAATGCTTTAAGCTCTTTTATGTTTTTTTTTTTTCCACATGGGGAGGTGGGGATGAACAAGGATTTCAGCTTGGTTTTTTACAACCCATGTTATCTACCCAGTCAAGCCCAGAAAACAGAAAAAGCCTAACATATTTTTAATTGTGATTTATTTAACGGGATGAATTGTTTTAAAATTATCATGAATCCTGTGAATATTTCACAACCATTAAGAAATCCTTTTTAAAAAATATCAGTCTGTTTAAACTTTGAGAAATCCCTGGCACATGTAGATAAATGTTTCAAGTGTAGTTCTGTTGCCTTTGTTGCATACAGTGGAATTTTCTGTACTGCAGCTGTTTTGTGTGTTATTCAGGGCAGCAGAGTGTACTGTCCATGCTGAAGTTGGTGATATTTAGGAGTTTGCTGGCACAAAGATTGCTCCAGCTGCTTCATCTTCTGTTCTCTTCCTCAGCTCAAGAACAATTTACAAAACTTGCCCTTGCATATCTTGCTGCAGAGGAGAAAAACCTTCAGCCATTCAGTTTTTTGCATTTTTTCAGCACTTTACATGCAATTTCGTCTCTTACTCTTCAGCTACGTTCAACCATATCCAGTAGATAACAAGTTCTATGTAATTTGGGACATTTACTCAGGACGTCACTACCCAACAGAAATTGCCTGGTTTCAGATAACATTTCTTGTATGTTTTCTCTGGAATTTTTGGCCAACTTGGAAAAGAAATCAAGGTACAAATATACTACTAATTACCTGTATCTGTCTCCAAATAAAATGGGAAACTATTAAAAATCTTCCCAGGGATTAGATGGTTTTAAACAGAAGATAAATCAGGCAAAGGTGAGACGAGGTGATCCCATTTTCCCATTTGCCAAACTTGGTGCAGAATGGTGCTGAGTTTGAGATGTGTGACTCTCAAATACACTATAATTCTGTTCGGAATTTAAACAACAACTAATTAAGTAATTTACAATTTTTATTACATTTTTAAATAATGAAACATGAGCTGTCATATGGAGAGGTACCAAATATAACTAGACAGCAAGATACAGGCATAGAAATTCAGCTTTGATATGAGTGGTTTTTCTGACAAGACTGAGGAAGATAGAGTTTCTAAAATAATAGAAAAATAGAAGAAGAAAAAATAGCAAGGGAAGAAAGCAACTGTCAGGGTAAACATATACTTCTTCAGATTAAGCTTTGCTCTACTGAACCTCATCTGTCGACAGGCTTGTGTATTCCTGTTCTGATTTTTGTTGTACTTCTGGGGTTTAGTTTGGATTTGTTCTAACAGGAAATCTGGTGTGTTATAACTTGTTTTTCAAGATGCTTTTAAAAATAATTTTAAAGTGATTGAGGGTATATTTGTCAGTTTATATTTTAGGTGAATCCATTTTCCAAAAAGATAAATCTGGGATATTTAAATTGATGTGGCGTTGTGTACAAGAATTCAATCTGGTTTTAAAATCACTGCATTAGCCTTTGAGAGCTATAAACCAGCACATCAATAATGCTAGCAAAATACAATTTTTTTTTCTCAGAGTTCTGTACGTTTCAGGCAGACTAAATGCAGTAATTAATATTTGGTCATGTTGTACATTGATTGACCAAAGCTATTTGAGGCTCTCCGTGGTGCTAATGGCTGCTGCAGGTTCTGATGCAGAACATTAGGCAGTTGATCAGCTGGAATGAGAGCCTGGGACCTTCTGTCAGGGAAAGAAGGACAAAATTAATTGGGGATGCTCTCATCCTTCCAGCTCCTACAGGGCTCAGCAGGAAA
This sequence comes from Grantiella picta, assembly GCA_013397955.1. Lineage (NCBI taxonomy): Eukaryota > Metazoa > Chordata > Aves > Passeriformes > Meliphagidae > Grantiella > Grantiella picta. The sequence continues at coordinate 5,050,324 of VZRM01008322.1, forward strand.
AAATTATTGGTTGTTGTTGTCAGCGTGGCTAAGTGGATTCCTACCTTCCCTTGCCCTGTGCTGCAGGGACACAGCTCTGGCTTGAGTGTCCTGGAGGTCTGAATACTCTTGGAATTCTGAATATCAATTTTTTATATTTCCTTTTAGAAACAAATCCATACAAGTTTCTCCTAATTTAAACACTTCAGTGCTCAGGTGGTGCTTTCATCTATTATTTAATATTTTACTTGCATGAACAGCAACATGCATGTACAACATACATGCTTTTTATTAATTTATAGTAAGTCTTACTAAAGTTTATTAAAAGAACTGTGTGGATATGCTGACCTTCCTTATGTTCACACATTGCTTTCCTTAGTGACTCACTCTGCCAGAAACTCCCCAACACAATGAAGGAGGAGAAGCTGTCGATAGGTCAGCTTAAAATTGTATGCTATTTTGCAAATATCTGTGTAGGCAATTTTTTCTTTTGAAAAAGAAATTAAAAATCCATACAGCAATAGAGCTGAAGTTGATAACTTCTGACTTAAAAAAAAAGGTGCTGGCTGAGGATGAAGGTAGATCAAAGAAGCTCAGGCCAATAATCTGCACGTGGACTTCAATCTAGGAGGCACAATTTATTGTTCCAAAATATCACATTTGCCCAGTTTGAGTTTTTAAAGAAATAAATAATACAGAGTTTTGTATAATATTTTTCTGTAACAAATTATTGTATTTTTATAGTATCTACTTCTAAACTCTGATTCCCATTTCTATTCTTCTAAACATCATTTATTTAACAAAAGAAGCTCACATAATGATCTCGGTTCAGTCTTTGAAGCTGACATATCTCCTTACCATCTAATGAAACATAATATTCTCTTTATCACCCATTCTCTTTTCCACAGCGCAGCTCGCTGCGGTTTTGTTTTATCAGAAACCAGTCAGCGACACGACTTGCAATGCACTCTGGAAAACTTTTAGTGATCATAAGGAAAAGCAGGAGATCAATGGGCACTCGTGGAGATTCACTTCAGAGCAACAATGGGTGTGCAAAGTGAGTCTGTAAAGGCTGAGCCTCCTCAGTCCACAGGGGTTTGAATGAAACAAAACAAACCCCTTCCCCTGAAGCTCAGCACTGATTAGCAGAGATGTCTGTGTTAGGGAGCCACAGCCTCACAAGGAGGGGTTCAGGAGTTTTTATTTGGGAAATGACATATGGAGCTTGCTGTTGCTTCTCAGGAGATGTTCAGTGAAATGTCTTGGAATAAGAGCAGAAAGAGTCCCCAGAAAATAAAGCTCAGAGTGAATGAAGTGATGAGAAATCATTTGGATTGGGGATGAATGTGGGATCTGCATTTAGGTTTTCCCTAACACATCAATAGCTATACAAGATTTAACATCGAAGAAGTTACCTCTTTGGGATTCCTTTAAAAGAGCATTGTGACAGGTTTTCAGGAAACTTTGCTAATTAGATCCTTAATTTGTCTTTGAGTGAGGATAAAAAATAAAAAGATTTGAATACAGAACTCTGAATAGGGATGGATGTGTCCCAGCAGTTGGTACAAAGTAGTTGCTTGGGATATGAATTAATGCAAAAGAAAGAATAACTCAGATAGGCAGTAAAGGCAGAAGAGAATGCTGAAAATTCTGAAAGTCTCTTTGAGTATTTTATATAACTATTTTTAGTCTGAAAATCTATTCCTGGAGTAAACTTTTCATTTTTTTTTCATCTAATTTTCATCAAATTTCATAATTTCATTCAATTGTAATCTCGGTGTTACCACCATTATCTGAACTTGCTTTGACAGAAATGCACAAATAACATCACATCCTTAAATCCAATGAGTTTATTTATGTGTTTTAGAAGATTCAAAGGGAGGATAGGTAGAGCAGAAAAAGGAGGAATTGTGCACAGAGAACCATTTTGGTTTGGCTCAAAGGTTCCATTTCTCTGTGTTCTGTGCTGTGCTTGGTGTCTCTGTGCCTCAGTAGCCACAATTCGTGTAGTGATGAATGCAGGAACAACTGGAAGAGAGCAGATGGCGCCTCTGTTCCTCTGCATTTCCTTCCAACCAAGATTGGGCACTGTTGTAGCAGATTCTGCTGCTCATCTTTCCATCTTGAATCACTGGATTATATTCAACAACTCTAAAACTTGCATTGCATTTAATTCAGAGAAACATCATCAGTATAAAAGTAAAAAAAAAAAAAAATCATAATTATTTCTACAATCTGTTGAGTTGTTCTTACAGATTTACATTAGTTGTTCTACTATTTTCTTAATCTACTGACTTCTCACTTAGATCCCTTGGTAAACAACATGCAACTCCCAGCATTATTCATTGCTTTACTTAGTTTTGCCTGCTGCTTCTAAACTTTATGTCCAACTGGACTGTAAATGTAGCTTAAATAGAAATGCTGCAAACATTTTAGTTCAAAAGAACAGCTCTGCACTCTGATTATTTAAAAATCTCCCCAGTCTCCTAAGTTTCAAGAACATATGGCAATTCACCCATGATTATTTTTGCTAAAAATGATTTTAATTTAATGAGTCAATGAAATTAAAGATTTCTTTTTCTGGCAGCTGGCTCTCTCAAAATTCAAGGTCAATGCACAGTGTTGACATAATTGCACAGCCAGTCTGTCCACGTTCTACAGGTGTCAGTCACATTGAAAACCAACACTAATTACATATTTTAATGTGGAGCAGAAGTCATATTCAAAAGCAGAAGCTGTGGAAACAACGACAAGCTTATTCAAATTCACTTTTGGGATATCAAGTCCTCCGACTTTGAGGAAAGCACATTTTCCTTGTTATTACTGTGTGCATTTATTTGAATGTTGTGCTGCATCTTTCTGTTCATTTATTGCTTGACATCATTAAGACTTAAGTGATTCCTAATGATTCATAACTCAGCTTTCAGCTGGAATACTTTCAGGACATCAACAACAAGATGTGGAACTCAAATCCCAAACCCTCCAAATAGCATTTAATTTGATAAATCTGGGGGTTATAGTGGGAAAGGAAAATCTAATAGCTCTAATGCAATCAAAAGAAGGAAAAGAAACTAATACAGAGAAATGAGAAAACCAAGAGATTCAAACTTTACTTAGTTTAGAGTCTAAAGGTCAGCAAAATGGTATGAATTTTGGAGCTGATGTTCTGCCAAGTGCCTGAGAGAAAAAAAAATCACTAAGCAACCCAAAACCTGAGATAAAAGAAAAAAATATAAGTATTTTTTTAAAAATCTGACAGTCCTGAAGGATGGAACAGCATTGCCCTGAGGTAGCTCTGCCACACTAAGTAGGAATTTATGGCATAAAAATGTCCTTGTAGTGCAAGCCAGCTCTGTTCTGTGCCACATCCCTCTAATCACATCAGCAGCACTGACTCCTCCAGCAGCAGAAATCGAGGGCAAGAGCAGCATGAGAAATTAAAGCCTATGGCAAATCTGTGTGATGGTTTGGTTCTCACTCACCTGCACCTCCGAGATACCCATAATGAGAGACAGGTCTGGGTCCTGCTCTCCTCTCCTCTCTGCCTTTCCCAGCAAGGTTTTGACAGAGGGAATAAACACCAGGAGGTACCTAGCAAAATATTCTGGACAACATCATAAGTTCTGTCCTGGGCTGATTCCAATAACATACAATAATCTCTCAGAGAAAAAAATCATAGGTCTGGTTTTGAGTGCTCTTGTTGACCTTTTTTATGTATAGTGAAATATAAATCCTTGTAAAAACAAGCCTGGAAAGTACTCATGTGGAAATTAAAACAAAAGAGGGTGATCTGGAACGAATAAAAAAAAGAGAAAAATTTAAACTTGAACAGAGCTTTTCCTACAATGTTTTATACCAGAAAAAAGTAGCTGTTTGTTTTTTGTCCTCAGACGGTGAGATAGTTTTGTTTGTAAATAAGATGTCATTTTTAACCAGAAAAACATAAATACTGAATTTAATTGTAACAGCTGTCATTTTCCTCCGATATTCATCTTGTGAGCCATTCTGCTCACTACTAGAGTTATCTGTGCTCAGCTAACATGTTTCTCTTTCATGCATTCGAAATGCATAATGTCAGAAAGGATTGATGAATTTATTTTTCACATCTGTTATTGGAAAATTCTTTTTTCTATTTTGGGGGTTGGGGAGTCTCAGCTGTTTGAGTGCAGGGGGAGAGTGCAGGATATGGACAATGATCTTTTTCATCTTAGTGTTTCACACTGGGTAGACTGAGACTAGAATTTGGCTCCACACTGTTCTGTGCTGACAACTGAGCATATTAAATAGTGGAACTTTATTTAATTAATGGGCCTTTGCTGCTCCTTCCATAGTTAAAGTTCTGAGCCTTTGTGACAAATGGATAATGCACAGTAAGGACCTGGTATTGAATTTGGCTCCAGTTTCCAAAGTACTTCAACATTTCTTTTTTTAAATTATGTAATCTAATGTATATTTTATTAATGTAGCCTTTATTTGAAAACTGAGCTTTTCAAAGGAATGATATGCTGTGTTGAGCTTCAGAGCTACTTAGAGGTCTCAGATAAACTGTGAATTATCTCTGTGGTAACACATTGAGCCTTTCCCTTGAAGAGAATCTTTGATCCCATCCTTTTTTTTTGGTTTTTCTAAACACTATGTAACCATCTGAACTTCCAGAGTCCTACAATCTAAAAAGTACTACATTCTCTGTTTAAAGTTTTGTTGGGAAAGAGATGCCATTGCAAATCACAGCCTTTTCATATTTGCATGAGTTATATTCCTTTAGCTCTAGCTATTGCATAATATTTTGCTGAGGAGCTCTGGGGATTGTATTTGTATTTGGCAAAATTTTCTGCTTTGCAATCTCTATCAAAACTGGAGAGATTTCACAGTGAAAGACATTTCACTCATTTTTATTTCTTGGGGTTTGCACAAAAGGTATTCTTTTCCAGACCACTGCAGTGACAGTTTATATTTTATTTATATCCATAATCAGAACTATCCCCAAAGCCTGAGTCTTCTGCTGTTGCTGGTGAGGTTTTTGTGTTGCTTGGGTTTTTTGGATTTTAAATTGTTCTAACTCACCTTTCTAGATGCAAGTGTTCTTGGTGTGTGTAGCATTCCCAAAATAATAATTTGACTCCCGCAAAACGTCTTTCCTCAGATTTCTGAATGCGATATAAGATCCAGAGCACTGAGGCTGGCAGAGTTCCAGGAGAGTTTGGGCAGCACTGTCAGGGACATGGTGGGGATTTTGGGGCTGTCCTGTGCAGGGCCAGGAGATGGACTTTGATCCTGATGGGACCCTTCAGTTCAGGATATTCTGTGAAAAGTTCTGGGGCATGAATGGTCTGGTTTTATGGTTTGCTGCAAGGATTAAGTCTTTGTTGTAAGCCAAGCGATGTAGGTGGGTTTGGCTCTCCCCATGGTTGGTGACAGCAAATCCTGGAATTCCCTGTGTTTGCTCCTGATGCTCTCCAGAGTCTGAGTACAAACTCCCACGTTTGCAGACTGATTGATCAGAGGATTAGGATCAGTAGTGAAGCAGCAAGTGGATCAACTTGGTGAAATATTCACAGATGACAGCAGAGCTCTGAGCTTCACCTGAATCTGCCTGGAGCATCCAATGCCACAGCAGTGGAACCAGATTTGCCAATGACATCGTTGGGATTGTGACAGAGCAGTTCTTCCTGGCTCATCCTCACCCAGGCAGGGTCAAACAGACCCTAATCCCTCGTTAAAAAACCACTCCTAGGAAAACATCAAAGAGTAATTAAATATATAGAGCAGATTTCATAAATCTCTTTTCTTTAGAAAGTGCAAACGTTATTTATTAGGAGCACGTTTCTCTGTTCCGTATTTGCACACAGCAGGCGTCTGTACCACATAAGGGCTTAGAGTGTAATTTTGTATTGCAAAGTAATTTAAGCAGGGACACAGAATTTGGTAGTTTCACACTTACAAAGGCAGCTAACAGCCTTGCAAAAGAATCTCATTGGCAAAACAATTGATTTCTAACTTCTGGAGCAGAGAACCTTCACTGCCTAGATCATGTACAATAAAACTGACATCTGAGGGTAGAGCAAAAATATGCTCATCTTTCCTAATCCCTTGGAGGCTTGTGAAATTACTGTCTGAAAACTATAATGAGAATGGGATAATTTGTGACATTTCCCACTGCTGTTAGAAGGTATTGATTTTATGACATTTTCATTTCTTATTATGTATTACGAGCGCAAGACATCCGAATGTTAATATCAGATGCGCAGAATAAACAAGGATGGTGCCAGGTAGCACTTTATTTATTTCAATTATTTTTCAGTTTTATGCTGTAGCTATTTTACCAAATCCCTGCAGGCTGTTAGCAGATAAACAATCATTCCGAAGCTCTGAGAATTCAGAATTAGAGGAGGCAGCCAATACATAAACTTATTTCTTCCATGAAGTCTACCAGCCAAGTAAGATAACTTATCATCACCATGCTGAGTTTTGACCTCCCCTGTTTTATGTAAGATATTCAATTTTTCAGCCACATTGTCTGTCTAATTTAGACTGTTAATGCCTTAGGGTGTTGTCATCTTCCTCCTCACATAGGAGAGACCTGCTGAAAATACAGATGCATTTAAATAGATCCAACAGTGTCTCTTGCATTCGCCCTGCTGCATCTTCCCTGCCAGGTCTTTCTGAAGGTTAAATTCCCTCTCCTCGTGGTAAAACCACCACGACAAGGTCATGGAGAAGACATCTCATCAAAATTATCTTGGAATTCTTCAAGCTTTGTTTGACCTCTTAGCTGTAGAATGATGCAGCCCCATAAGTAGCTTTTCTAACAGCTGTGTCTGGGATCACTGGAAATATATAAAGTTTATTTGCAGTTTCGGTTCAGTTTGGTTGGGTTTTTTTTAAGTTTGCTGTAGGGGAATTCATAGTCAATGGATGACTTTGTACTAAAATAAGAACTAAGGAGTAAAGCAAAAGAAATGGCTATTTTTATGCCTTGTGAAGTTGCTTAAGTTATAGATATTGTACATGAACTATATTTATATCAAATTTATAGAGAGCTTTCTCACAGAACCGAGTAGTGAAGAGAAGGGAAAAACAATATCGTAATAAGGTCAGAGCATGAGAGAATAACTGAATTGTCCAGAAAATAAAGCCACACAGGGATCTCAAAAACTGGGATATTGAAAACATTCAAAATACCATTCACAAAGTATCAGTCCCTTGCGGAGAGTTTAAATGATCCAAGCTTACTTTGTCTGAAACACAGCTTTTATAAAGAAAATACTAGAACGAGGGAAAAACTTTCCTTGGATCCTTTAACAATAAAGTCTGAAATTTCAGTGTTCTTGAAATCCCTTTCATGTGTACTTCAAAAACAAAATCAGTTTGGGTTTCTTTAAAGAAATTGATTGTGTCGATTTTATCTGATTTATACAGTGTAATCATATTTATGTCATAATTTTGTGGGTTTTAACAATACCCTTGTAAATATTCAGTTCTCTTTCAATATAAATACTTCCATTTCTGGGGTCACAATTCGATCTGAGTGCAAATTGCTTTAAGCAGCAGGGGGCCAAGCCATAGATATGTGTTCAGATTTGACTCAACTACCAAAATGGAATATTTAAATGTTCAGAGAGAGTTTTCATGCTGTTATGGAGCTGGAGAACAAAAGCCATCAAACATACACAAATTCCACACTGCGCTTTCAGAAAGAGACACCGAGAGAGAAAAAGAAGGAAAGAGAGAGAAAGAAAAAGAAGAAATAATGTTTATGTGTATTTCTTAGCTGGAATCTCTCACTAAAACCACAGTACTCAGTTTGAGCTTGTCTTGCACAGGCTCAGCAAGGCATATTTGACTCTGATAATCTGAGCCTAATGCTGCTGCTTTCTCCCTGCATGGGGAATGTCAATATCCACTCTTTAGGTCGCCCCAAGCCCAGTGTGCTCAAGGTGTTTGCCTGCACATCCCCCGGGGTTCTCCCCACTGACTTTTGCAGAAGTCTCAAAGAGAAAATAAAATTGCTGTGAGTCCCATTAGGAAACATTACCAGGCCTGGGGGGATGAGGGAAGAATAGATGAGTTAGTTATCATTCCAGTGGAAAAAGAGCTAATGGGAATTCTTACTCCTTGGCCAGTGGAGAATCCACAGAGGAAACTTGCAGCTGCCTGGTGATGGGAAAAAACATTGATTAATTAATGCCCTTTTGCATTAATTGATATTGCAGCAATCCAGGCATCAATCATTCATATCTCCCTTCTGTGATATCTTTCTGTATCAGATATTTGTGCAGCTATATTCCCATGGATAGTGGGAAGTGCAGGAACTTCTGCCATAACTCTGCTGGAAGATTCCCACACGCCTCCAAAATATATTCAGAGTAATTTCCACTCTTTAAAGATGTTTATTCTGCATTTCTGGTATCTGGTTGGAATTACCAGGGGTGCCCCAGAGAATGCCTCTTTAGTGGTAAATTCATTGACCAGATCTCTTTTCACTTACTGTGAGACTCTAATGTGGACTTCAAAAGTTTTCAAAAACGGAGATACAAAGAAAACTCAAATGGAAAACAGTGCTTAATATAGGATAAAACCCAAATTCACAGATATGTTCAAATTAACTAATATTACTGAAGCACTGTCACTATTCCTCTAATGAGGAAGGAATGTAAGTAAATCCTGCAAAAGGAGCAGTCTGGGATCTCTGGGTATGGATCTCTAGCTCCATGGTGGAGTCAATATTTAAGAGGAGGCAAAGACAAAGGTTTTTATGAAAATAACACCTATTAGGAACATCGATGTGTCAAAGTAGAACAAAAGACTGGTTTCCTCTAATGGTAAAAGGAAAAAAATTGCCTGAAAAAGTGTGAGAGAAAAGCACCATGGGCTGGAAGACAGTGGATTTGGAAATTATTTGCCACCTTAGATTATTTCAGCAAACCAGCCTTTTAGCTCTGTCTGTCTTGCATTTTGAAACTGAACATTTTGTGCAGGAAATGAAAATAGGCTGATTAAGCACATTCTCATCCTCCTGCCATGCATCCTGTACCTCACTGTGACACCCTGTGAAGGAGAGTGGCCACAGAGCAGAGGTAATAGATGGGAAATTGTTTCAGGCCCTGATCTTTCTGGTGTATGACTCTGATCCAGGTTAGCAATCACAGAAATTGCTGCTGGAAGTTGTCTGCAGCTCACCCATTCCCTGGGCTGCCAGCAGGAGTTGGGGTTTGTGTTCTCCAGCAAGGCATATGTTATAAAGCAGTTATTTGTAATGAACTCCTGCAGATGAGTCTTGTTTCTCTGACTCCTTCATGTGCATTACGGCTGCTGGAGACAGCAGGGAGGAGTGTTACTGTGAGCTCTGTAAGTCGTTCTCTGCCCTGACGTTTGGCACAATCTCTGGTTGGAAGCAGAAGCTCCCAGGGCTGCCAGAGACACTGCCAGTTGTGTGCTTACACTGCAGGCAGGGCAGGATTACTCACTTTACATCCCCTTTTACTCTATTTTGACAATTAGGAAGTTGAGCAAGAGGAGGTTCTGGAGGAGCTGTGACTTTAGTGCTTTGGCTGGAATGAAGAGTTGAGAACTGAGGAGTGTGTGTTTGTTCACACCTTTTCTGAGTTCCATTTGGACTGAACTGGCACTGAGCTAACAGGTTTGCTGCAGGTTTTCGGCAGAGATCTGCTTAAGTGTCTGCTGTAAATTGAACCAGGTTAAACCTATTAGAAATTAAGTAGCTATTTCCTTGGGAATAGCCACGTTCTTTCTGCAAAGTCTCGTTTCAATAATTTAGAAAATATAGTGTTATCGGTTTTGTGCAATATTTATGGTAGTGTGGCATATGAGTGAAGAAAGGAAGGAAATATTTCAAACCCTGAGAACATTATGGAAATTCTTCTTTGCAGATGTTTTGGTCTTTTCCTTCTATACCAAGCTCTATTTGCATGACCTAATGTTATCATAATAATCAAAGCAAACCCTCCCCAGAGATTAAACGGCACAGAGCTCAGTCTCTCACTGAGGAGATTGGTAACTGAGAAGCTTTCATTGTACATATTTTCCATGTTAACATTTCAAACTCCTGCTCCTAATAAGCCATCCTTTTCATTATGTGATTTCCTCATTGTGCCTATATAGCATTTAATATCTTTAATTCCTATTTGTCTTCCAGCTGAAATGAAAGGTTACCTAGCAACTTAGAGAGTGATTGTCTACCTCCCTACTGACAGATGCAGTGACTAAATAAAGGGAATAAATCTTTTTTTCTAGTTCTTTAATTAAATGTTTACAGCTATTTGAACCCTGGGAAGCAACTAAAATGTTTCCCACAATGGCAAACATTGAGCAAGATCTACTTCTCCTGACTTTGACAATTTCTGTTCTATTTCCTAATTCAAGTAATTACAGCAGAAATCATTAATATAAGCAACTTTAAATTATTGGTCTGTTAAGACACCTCCTGGGTAACTTCCTGAGATTCAGTTGAGTTAAGGCTACAGAGGACTCCATCATTTGGCTTTCACAGAACATGTTTTGCTGCCACTCTAATTATTGACTTCAACTTGCTCAGGCCTGTTTCAGTAAATATAAATTCACAAATATTTGAAAGCAATATGTAATAAGATGAAAGAAGTCAAAAATATCTTTATTCATGTCCCTTTCAGAAAAGATACAGCAGCTTCTTAGCGTCCATAATTTGAGTTTTAGAGAGAAGATTGGAAATAGCTGAAAAATGTCCCCATTTAGTGATTTTTTTCTTTTAAATTCCCAGTGTGTGTCGTACTATTGCACACCTTGTACCTTCCTCAGCACTTGGTGGAGGAAAAGTCTTTGCAACCAGAGAGAGCAAACATCAGAGCTGTCATTTGTTAAATTGGGTATTGTCTCATTAAATGTCTGAAGTGTGGAGGAAGATTAGGAGGAGACTGACAGATTCAGCTGCACAATCCCACAGAAAACCTGAGCTGAGCTATTGAGGGTAAAGGGACACTAATTTGTGACAGCCACATGGATTGGATGTCACTGCAGCTCCCAGAGCATCCCAGGCACAGAGCAAATGTCCTGAGCCTGTGCTGAAAGGAGGATGAGGAGATAAGCCAGGGAGGATGAGAGAAACTATTTTCTTTCATGACTTTGTCTTTTTCTGTGCTCAGGGATATTCTTATCAAACAAACCAGTCCAGCGAAATGAAACGTACCTTGAACACTCTGTCAAAATCTGAGTCTCAACCAAACACTTCTCAGCTTCAGAACTTTCCCTTTTTCCATCTTTTTGGCTGTCAGGTCACAAGGAATGGAACTATGGCAGTGCAATTACCAAGGTGACCATCCTGGGCTCTAGCACCAGATTGTCCTGTGAAACATTCAGGTGGAATTCTAGGCCAGAGCAAGAATAGAACTGAAATGAACATTTGCCTGAAATCTGCGTCGTACTTGGACTATGTCATATATTTAAATATCTGCAAATATTTAAAGTATCTGAATTTTCACTTTATCCAAATACAAAATTCCTTCATTTTCATTCTGTTTTTCAGGACGAGAAAAAACAAACCAGATATTTTAATATATTTCCCTTTTCTTCACCCTTTTCAGGTGGTAGAGAAAGAGCAAAGAGAGCCATGCTTTTTCTTGGAAGATAACAACGTGCAGTGCAAATACTGTCAAATTTAGAGGTCAAGTGTTTAAAGTGCTGTGCCCTGTGGGAAAATATGCTTGGTGCTGTTGGTAGGTGGAAGTTATTTGTTAGAGCTGGAGTGTGGCCACAGTGGTATAAATCAGAGATAACCTGGTAGACCATAAACACCTTAATGTAGCTGTGCAGTGTATTTTTAATTTGACACTGGTGGGCTGTGAACAGGCAGCTCACTTGTCCTTTTGGGTGTTCCCAAAGGTGAGGGGGGAAAATGTGTGATTAAATGTTTATTTCTCTGTTTAGGAAAATCAACTTGTTTATTCACAAGGAAGCCACACCGGAAATTAGGGAAATGTGGAAATATAGGAATTTCACCGCAAGATTTTTAGGTTTTCAGCTTGTCACTGTATTTTAAGTGTAGCTGCACTATCTCAGAACAGTTTGTCGTTAATGCCCCAAATGAATAGGGGCTCAAGGAGAACAGCTTTGCTTTGACACTAGTGGAGAAAAAAATTAGGCAAGCAATTAGTCACAGCCACATTTTTTTTGATTCTGCCTGGTTTTTGCTACAACAGGAGCAGTCATGATCCATAGATATTCTCTTTTGACTGAAGGCTGCTCTTGGTGTCAGGTCAGATTGCAGCTGGTTTTAAGAAATTATAGTTAATAACTCAATTTAAACAAGATTCATAGTCATAAAACCAGCCAGCTGAACAATTGTTTTCTGATGTATACAGTCTCTCCTGGTTCTCCACCCAAATGCCTAAACACTTCTTTTAAAAGAACATCTGCAAACAAAATTTATTTTAACAAATTGTCCTTTGCATTAATAGGTTTTAAAATAAATCTGTTTATGCAATTTGAGTGTGAAATGGCTTTTAAATAAGATATGTTTTATCGATTTCATAAAGTGTGTGTTGGTTTTGGTTTTATGGGGCAAAATATTTTAGTCACCAATAGAGGAATGATACTTGGCTGATAAAGAGCAGGTAGGGATAATGATTTCATGTGGTTAGGAAGTGATAAGCAATAGTTCTGCTTTGCAGTAATAACGACAGTTGGATGAAGTGTGTAGAACTCAGAGCATTCTTCTTTTTAATAATTTCCAGAAGTGTATATCAAATCTTTGCTAATTTCCTATTGCTAACTCTGCATCAGCTGAGTTAACCTGAAGTGCTTTTAGTGCTTCTCCTGGCAGAAAATCCTCTTGTGTTATTGTTTCTAATGCAAAACAAGGGGAAGAAAATAAACACGGAGTAGTTGTGCAAAGTTCCTCCATAGAAGAGAATATTTGCCAGAGTTGGTGTTATTTTATTTTTGTCATGAATTGTTTGACTATTTCGCAATAGTCATAAATGAAATTTAACTCTCCCAAGGCTAAATCCTCTGGAAAGGGAAACGAGTAGTTAATTACTCACAGAGCTGAACCTTTCAGGAAGTCTAGGTTTCTGATACTGCCACAGACCCGAGCAGAAGGAAAAGGTGGGAAAACTAGTATTTTTGACCAATTTGAAAGATCTTTTGGCTAATTAATAATGGCTTGTTTGGCAAGATTCTGCACAATTTAAAAAAAAATAATTTAAATTGAAATTCCCATGAAGATTTGATTAAAAAGTTAGCAACAGCAAGGGGTGAAAATCACTTTATGGAATTAATTTTTCCAATAATGACACTTATTCTAATTTAAAATACAATAGTATTTTGAAATATCTAGTTTTTGATGACATAATTTTCCCTCAAGTACTGATAACATCAGAATCTATATTGTGAATGAAACCAACTTCTTAAGGAAAATAGTATCATTCAACAATGATATAACAATCATTTATTAATGAATTAGATATTAAATAGTCTTTACTCCTAGTGTAGGTCAAATAATGCACATGTTATTTAGGTGAAGAAAGGAAAGAAAAATAACTTAAATCAGAATTAGTTGCTCCTTCTGTCAGTGATTTGCCAATACATATGCGATAGTGTACTGTAACTCTATATATACCTTAAGCTACAGAAATGAGAATAAAACAGCTTATAAGTGGAGTCATCCTTTAAGTAGAAGAACAATAAAAAGACACAGAGAGAAAATTAACTAGAAGAAAAGAATTTCCTACATTAAAGACAATATCCTGTACTTTTGTTGTACCAAAATCAAATGCTTGCAAGAAATGAGCACAAAATGAAATATTCTAGCAGATAGATGTTGATCTTCACTGATAATTAGTTTTTAATTTGAAATGATATCTCAAATTTCCATGATAATGGTTTGTCTAGTGCAAGCTTATGAAGATGGTGGAATGTTTCAGTGTGAAAAAGGTATCTAAATATCCTCCTTTCTTCAATAAAAAAGTCATTTTAGTTGAGTTACTTGCAGGTCTTTAACTTCAGAGAGAATGGCAAATGATGATTTTCTTTGAAATAGAGATAGACCACTTTTAAGTCCTTAAAATTTTCTTCTGAAATCAGATCTGTGTAGGGAGAATCATATCAACACAAAATTTCACTATGCAACTAGAGCAGAAAATCACATGAAAGGATCATTATCATTAGTAGTAAGAATGGCTTGGCAAAAAATTTTACTCTGATAATCACAGAATTGGGTCAATTGTGTCTTGTAGATTTGTTGATTTCCTTTACTCCTTCTGGTACCAAAGATAAAAAAGGAAAAAAAACGCTGTTTGCTGGTTAACACAATTCACATTGAATTTCAGTAGAGAAAGTCCATGCCATGTAAAAACAAATAGCTCTTAATAAAGAAAAAAAAACCCAAAACATAAACTATATTGCCTTTTGAGAGAAATCTAAATAATACTCTCCTGCTTCAGTGAAATGATCAGCTTTTGACTTTTCTGTTTGCAACCAATGAAGGTATTTGCCTCTCTTTGGAAATGTGGATGTGCCTGATGGGGAAAGCCAGGTACTGTTATAGGAATATTTCCTACTGATTAAAGCAAAATGGTGTGAGATCCTGGGGTTTTTAGCAAGGCTGTGTCCCTTCAGATAAAAACCTGTCATCTGTTCTTGTAAGTCTCTTCATGATTAAAAACGTGTGTATATAGCACATACAGGTTTGTGTGTCTGTGAATACACACTTGTAAATAAATCGTACATTTTCCTAATTGCTTTCCACTTGCAGATAAATTTATCACTTCTCACCTTTCCTGTGATACTGCAGAAATTTGCATCTTACTAAGAGTGGAACACAGATCAGTTGAGAACTTTTTATCCTATTCTGCAGAATTAATCTAATTCCTTCTGCAAGCACCACACCCTGCATCCCTGCAGCAGTTTTTTGGCTTCTCATGTGCACCATGGAAGTTCATTTTTTGTTTTCAATCTGCACCAAGCTAATTCTCCTGGCTTTGATTTTAGATGGAATGACTAAAACTTTCTGTTTGCCTCCCTGCATATAACCTGAGCACTTTATCAGAATTTTTGCACTTGAAAATATGTTATGTGTGCTGGTGAGTGGAAGTTTCTTCCTTGATAAGAACAGAACAGAATTAACTTATTGGTGTTATCAAGAGGGAAATATTTTGATTTTTGGGCTTTTCTGTCACTGAGGCCTGTTGCAGAATTCATGTGATGTTTAAAGCTCTGGCTCTGGGGATCTCTTCAACCACAGGCAGACAGAACCTCCAGAACTGGCTTTGTGGTTCTGTTTTATATTTCCTTTATAGCTGTACTCTGCTCACGTGTATCCCCCAAACTCCTCATCTTGCTGACTGCTTCTCTGATGATGTATTGTTGCAACTTGTCATCAGTGTGCTGTGAGAACCTATTACAGTGTTAGATATCACTGGGGACCCTTCTCTCACGACAGGTTACTATTATATATCATTAAAATGATGGCTGGGAGGAACAGGCATCCCAGAGAGGGAATCCTAGAATTTTATGTGGGGAAAAATATCCTGGTTTATAGGTGAGTTGGGACAAAAAAATACAATAGGTGGGAGTTGTCATATAAATAATATTAAAAGTAAATGTTATTTTTTATATAAATTGTGTCTAAAAGGAGTGTCTAGATCATGAAAACAAACTCCTGCACAGCAGGAAATGTGTATAAGAGAGGTTTTTATGCATAAGACCTACAGTGCTGTAACTCACTGAATTCTGACAAGTATGGCCAGAACGTGTAGAGCCAAGTCTAAGAATCACTTTGAAATCAAAGGGCACTGTAGAATTATTCAGAATCTAAATAACTACAGAACTCCCATTATGAATCTGCCTGTGATGTGATATTATTATAGCTGCAGAACTTCCCCCGGGTCTCAGAAATAATCAGTTCAGGTGATGACAACCTTGAGAAGCTGAGAACTGAGAGGAAGCTGTGGCTTCTGCTCATCAGAGTTCCCAAACATGTGGAAACTTAGAGTGGAAACACAATTCCCAAGGAAGCTGCCAGGAATTAGCTGGAGTTATCCAGGAATATGTGCATGGAAACACAATTCCCAAGGAAGCTGCCAGGAATTAGCTGGAGTTATCCAGGAACAGAGTTGGACATGGTGTGTTTGCTATAACCTTGGTACTACAGCAGTCTCTGCTTTTCTTGCCAGGCAGGATTTTGTAATTACGGAACCATGATCACCTTTCTAATGCAAATGTATCTCCTGCTTTGTGTCAAAAAATTGGGTTGACCCTCAAAAGTAAAAATAAAAATGAAGATTAGACACGAATATGGCTGCAGATGTGGGGTGGGATGAGTGTCTCTCCCCCCTCCATGGGTGAGAGGATGCAGTGGGTGAGGCTGCTGGAAGCTCCTGTGCTCTCCTGCTCCCCAGGACAGAAAAGGAAACCTTTTCCTCTGTAATAGCAACAGAAATATTTGCCTACAAGGCAAATGGTTAAAAACCAAGACAGCAACACTATTCCTACCCTTAGAGATTGTTGTTTTATATCTGCTGAAACCATTAAGCCTCATTGCTTTCCTATTATCTCTATTAGAATTAGATATTGGAAGATCTGCTGCATACTTAGTATTCTGTGATTCTGAAGTGGATAATGCTGACATTAGAGAGCTGAGATTTCTTTTTGCTTGCTTCTGTGCATGCTCTTGTGATGATGATGATGATGATTGCATTTTAAATCTAAAACCAAATAAACGTGGCCTTATATAATGCTGATTAAAGTGTTTCAAGTAGAAGACTTTAGATTATTTTCAGATTCACTTTAGATTTTTTGAGTTGTCTTCTGTTCTTGTTTATCCTTAATTCAGTTTTCCCACCTCACTCAAATATACACATTCTTACTTAAAAAAAACCCCAAACCACACAACTAAATCTTCATCCATAATAGCCAGGTTAGGTCAGTCCCAGATTTTAAGTATTGCAACCTTTAGGAAAATTCTGTTTATTCTGTGCATACGTTCTGTGTCTGCAATACACAAATAATGTACATATCGCTTGCTAGATTTTTGACCAAATTTGTCATTTCTTCTTTTGGTGTCCCAGGCTACCAGGAGCTTGTGTAATGATATTCATATTAACATTGATCTGAATTATTCTGGAAAGGATTATTTCATCGTGAATAAGATGATAGTATTTACTAAAATATAATACTGCCGGTGCCATTTTCACTTTGGACAAACATTGCTATGCCTGATGAAATTAAAAAATTACCTTCATCTATCAAAGCCTCTTCCCTGGGGACATAGATGTTCTGAATGGAATACAAGGCAAGGTGAAAAGTTAGACAATAAAATAATACAGATTATTTTATAATCAGATAGTTCAGATAATATGTTACTTACATGTGCTTCACACCAGGATGACATGAAAGCTTCAATGTCAACTCAGAGTTTATAAACCAAAAATTGGTCCTTTGAAAGCAGCATTCCTTCCAAATGAATTTCTTATATATTCATACACTATAGTTTCACAATCACTAAAGATATGACAGAGTGTTTCAAAATGTGGAAAGATGGCCTTGAGTTCCCACAAAAAAGAGGAATTTTTTACAAGTTTCTGTCAAGTGTATAACTCTATGAAGGTTTAAAATACTGTGGAGGGTTGGACACTGTGTAAGTAGAAGGAAATTTTCTGGTAGTCTGTGCAAGCCTTGACAATTATATAGTAAAAATAATTATAGGATAAGAGAGTCCTTTCATTACTGCTATCTAATTTATTTTACATACACTGACCTGTTTCTTTTTTATGCTAGATCTAATAATACAATGAGTTGCTTTTGAAAGTCACTGATAATGGCAAAGATAAATATTTTTTGAACAGTAGTTGGCAGTTTGGAAGATGAGTATCTTTAATTTACTGCTCTTTAGGGTGAATATTCTTGCATTCCACTGGAGTATCTCATGTGTAAGTCTGTCTCACTTCTCTACCTTGAACTCGGGTATTTCCCATGAGGGTTTCACAAACACTTTACTGTTGCTTAGCTCAGGATGAACAGGGATTCTGCTAATAGCTTCCCCTGTTAGAGCTGCTCTGCTCCTCATAAATGATTAAACACTTTTTTAGCCCTGACTTAGGAATAGACTGCTTGGACTGTTTAGGAAGTTCAACCCCGTGCATGCCTAATGTGCTCAGGTCTGGTTCGTGGCACACGTGGATTTTGCAACAGAAAAACAAAATTAGAGAAGTCAGCAATGAGATTTGTCACTTCCCTGCTGTTGGACTTTTCGTGCATGTGAGCTATGCACTTGTGGCTGTATTTTTTAAAAAATTATGACACATTAAACATCTTCATGGCAATTTGCAGCACCTACCTGGCAATAAAAAGCCATGTGGTCCTTGAGCTTCACAGGCACGAGTGATTCAAAATTTTATTGCATAAAACTGCAATAGCTGAACAGCTGGAACTCATCTAAGGGTTCCTCTACCCTGAGCATCACTTTGGGTTGATTTTTATCATTTTCTGTGTTGTTTGCCATCTGGATTAAAATTGATATTAAATATTTGGCTGTAGTCTCAAATCCTCTTACATTTTCTAAACGCCACATTACATGACCTATTAATGCCACCACTGAATAGAATTACACTTGTATTCAGGCAATCTCAATGGCTTAAGGTGCCTATTGCAAGTGTTTGGCCTTTTGTCTGCTAAATCTATAAAGCTGTGACAATTTAGAACTTCAACTCCAGCCAATATTGGAGAAAATGGGACAAGTTTCTGAATTTTGAGCAAGCTGGTCTAGTGGAAGATGTCACTGACCATGGCAGAGGGTGGAAACAAGATGCTCTTGAAGGTCCCTTCTAATCCAAACCATTCTTTGATTCTATCAAACTTCCCTTTAAAAGAAAAAAGTCAGCTAATTTTTAACATAAGAAGAAGAATTTACTCAAAACTCTTCTAACAGTCATGTATATTGATCTTTTCATGCAGCAGCAATGCAATGTGAGTTTGAAGTTGGTAAAAATGAGGATGTTAGTGCTGTAATCCTGATGGAACCTGAGATATTGGAGTCAGGTCACTTTTGAACTCGGTGCAGTGTCTGGCAGAGTGGGATGTGCTGGGATTGTCAATACCGCAGAGTTTGATCCTGGTTTGAAGCACTTTCGGAGATGCACCAGGGTTTATTAATAAGGATTCACTTGTTCTTTTATTGATCAGTGGTACAGATCACACCACCACCATGAATTTACTTGTTAAGCGCTAAGCCACCGACATCTAAGCACTGCTTAATGAAACGACTTTCCTGAGTCACAGATCTGGAGGGAAAGGAAAAAAAAAAGGGTGAGGGACCAAGGATACAGATAAAACTGGTTGGACTTCCTGCAACTAAGAGTACTTGGATACCGAAATAGTATGATTCAGTGTCTGAAGGGAGGGAAAAATGAAGGGTTTAGGGGGAAAAGGTGTGACTGACTTCTGTGCTGTGGCTTGGATGTAATGTCAGTACAATTATGTAAGACTGAAATGCAAAAATCCTAGTGCAAGTGTCTCTCTGAACTCCTTGCTTGACCCCATGTACTTATCTCTGATCTTAAAGTCATTTCTATGAGCTTGGCACTTGAGCAGGAACTAAATCTGAGAGAATATCTGTGGTGGGGGAGTGATAAAATGGCTTTACACAGCTTCATCCCTATGTTTAGCACTTAGAGGGGAAGCCAAACTCCCATTTTGTGCCCATTTTCCAGCAACCCATCACGGTGTAAGAGGCTTCCAAGGAGGGTAAAGCAGCAAGCCAGCTCTTTTTCTGACCTGTACAGCTGCAGCTCTTTGTTGTGATTCTCTTTACTTGCAGAGTAAATGTTTTTCTTTTCTCTGGGAGGAGCTGAACGGCAGGATTGAGCTGTTTGAGTGCTGAGTGCTGTTTGTTGTGAGTTCCAGGTCCCAGTTTGCCCACAGTCCAAGGCTGCTGCTGGTGCCTCAGCACAGCTCTGGAGCTCTGAAACTCCTGCAGCACTGCTGAGCCACTGCAGTTATCATGGAAAGATGTGCTGAGCTTGAACACCAAACAGAAACCAGGGGGGTGTTGCCCCACTTTGAGACTTTTTGCATATTTTGGATAAAAATTTTACTCACCAGCCAGTATTGAGGAGACTGCACTGCTAAACTCCTCTTAAATTTAAAATCTCTAAAATGCCACTCAGCAAGTGGCATTTTTACTGAAAATACAACCAGAGCAAGGGCAGTATGAAGAATCACAGCTTGTGTTTTGCTCATGTAAGTTTAAAAAAACCAACCAAACTTTCCTGATACAATTGCATCTTGCACTACATCCTAATGCCATGATGAGGGGAGTGGAGAGAGTGAGCTGCTGTCAGTGATTTGAATTTCTCTTTTTAATTTAAATGTCGTATCCTGATTTTTGCTGATGTTGCACAAATAAGTAGGTTTTGGAAAAGAATTAAAAATTTAATTTTAATTTGGGAATTTGCAAATACTCTTAAGAATATTTTGTAATTAATATTGTACCACCTTGGTGGAAACACAAGGCAGGGATTAGTGCCTCTTGAAGGTCAGGCACCATTTCCACCTGCTGGCTTTTCTTCCCTGCTTTAAGCCGTATCTGTTAACAGAAAATGTAATAACTTGGGATCTCTAGAAGAATCTGTTGCCCATCTTTAGGCATTAGCTGCTTGGACCACTGGAAATCTTTCCTCACAATGCATTCTGCTAAAATTCCAATCTTTGGCCATTCCCTCTTGTTTTTGCACAGCCCCACCAAAGCAGGCTGAGGAATCCTTGCGACTCTGTGCTGTTTACAGACACCAGACTAACCACCTTTGCAAATGTAGATTCCAGCACCAGCTATTTTCATAGTCAGTGATTCCATGCCAGTGTCCAGAGGAAATCTAATCAAGGTGCAAATAAGGACTCAACATCACTTATGGGACTTGGCAAAGCATCCAGCTAGAGATTTTTGGATCCAATAAGTGCACCGAGGCATAATAAAGAAATTGATTTCTTTTTTTTTTAAATGTAGCCTCTGATCAAAGAATCCCTGTGATAGAACAGATCCAGCAATCTTTCATCCCCTGTGTCAATGCTTTGATCTCCAATGAGCACATGCAAAAGACAATCTGATGACACATCACAAGTGTATCTGCTTGGCATCTTGGGCTTCAGAGCTCTGCCAGTCTCTGCTCTGAGGCTCTTCTCTGCTGTTTCCCGGCAATAGCCCCTGCTGGAGGTCAGCATTAAACAATTCACACTTTCCCTGAGTTCTCAGGCAGCTTCTGTGGCGAAAATGAAGGCAGAATTTCCTCGGGATGTAGTTCCCCTAACAAACTCAAACCAGACATCCTCGTGTCTTTATGAACCAAAGTAGAGCTTAAATGGTTGGATATTCAGACCATGGTCTCTAGATAAATCACTGATGTGTAATTCATTTAGATTTCCTCTCCAGTCAGTATAGAGAGAAGGACAATTTAGAAATCCTACATTATTCATAAAATCTAACTTAGACATTTAAACTCCCTGAAAAGTTAAAAAGTGCAATAGAATTTCTAAGAAATGTTAATATGCAGGAGCCAAGAGTTCTGCACTGCTGTGGTTTGAAAGTAACTGTACTTTCTCTGTTGTAATTGGTACTTTCCAGGGGAGAAACTTTCCTTGAGACTGGGATTTAGTTAGCTAGAGAATAAAAATAACCTATAATGCCCCATGTCTTCCTTTATCTTCCTTCCCCTCCAAGGAAACTTTTCCTAAGAGTGCTCTTTCTTCAGTATTTACACATAAGACAGTAAAAACTGACTGCAGCTCAAGTCTCTGCATCTTCCCTTTGCTGGACACATTACACTCTATTTCTGGGTGTAAAAACAGATCAGTTCCCAAAACTAAGGCTGTGGTTAAACAGAATTGTGACTTTGAACTATTGTCGCAGTTTAACAGGGTTTTGGTTTCCCCTGCCTGTCAGCACCTCACACTTCCAGAGGTCACCAGTTTTACTATGTTTTGGACTTGAATTCTTGGGGCAGAGAAATCAGATATTTACTTTCCTCTCGAGCCTGTTTACAGGCAAGCTTTACAATGGTTTTGAGTCTATTTTCTCCTCACTTCTGAAGGCAGAAAGACTGCTGCAGAAATTGATGGAGGGTGTCAAAATCCTCTCAAAGACAACGAAAATTGAGAGTTTACTTTATTTACTTCAATAGTATTTCTCCAGTTCACCTTGCATATTGGAAACTACTTAATCCACAGACGTGACAGGCTGCAAATTCCTACAAAGTGCAGGGAAATAATGATGTTCAAGAAAGCACTCTTTGATAATTGTATTTTAAAATTCAAGCCACAGACTGTGATTCTGATATTTTTGGTCATTAGTGGAGCAGATTAAAAACAAAACAAAAACATGCATCTGGGAAAGGTAATGAAATATTCTGTTTGATGTAACAATTTCCTGTTTAACACCTCCACTTTGTGGTATTGATTTCAGTACATCACTGCCTGGATAATAATGTTATTGAATAAAACAATCCTAACAAAACTATCAAACCAGTATTTGATGTTTCTGTGAATGCTAAAATGACAACACCTTGCAACAAAAAAAAAAAAAAAAGAAAATAAATCATGTCTTTGATAAGAAAGGTTAAAGTCTGGTTTGATGTGTGCTCTGGGCTTTCCAGCATATTCTGTATTTCATATTGAAAATGAGTAGGACTCAGGAAAAAAGATAATTTTTACAGAGTTTTGTATTTCACAAAAAATGCTGAGGAAAAAACTCTCTAAATTCACAACCCCAGATCCTACTTCTACAGCTCATAATCCTGTCTATATAAAGAGACCCCACAGTTAAAACAAAGCACAGGGAGTTGAAGATACTGTCTTCAACTGTTGAAGAGTCCTGTCTTTTGGACTTTTCAGTGTTTCCCTGGGGATTTTTGGCAGCTGAAAATGAAATTGCTGGAATGTGTGCCTTCCTTACTTTACTTTTGTGTTAATCACAGGGGGGAAATATCTACTTTCGAGGAGACAGTCTTTTAATATTTTCAGAGAATGAGAAAAGAAATGGTGTGAATGAGGCACTCACTCCTCCATTTCCTCATCCAGTCCTTATTCCAGCAGGGAATTCTCTGCTGAGGTTACATTTATCCCATCAGCCATCTGCTGTTTCTTGGTTTTCCTGTATTAAGATTTTGCCCTTTCCATCGTAAAGAAAGACCATTTTGTCTTTATCACTGGAAGTTTGGTGATGCAGATCAACTTTAATTTCTTTTTTTTTTTCTTTCTTGCTTGAGGTCACTCAAAGATCACAGGGTTTACTGGAAAATTTCCTCTCACAGCCGTGAATGTTTTCTGTATTGATCACTAGTATCAAGTGAGAAATTCCCCTTTGAGGCATCACTGTACCATGTGTAGCTAAGGTGAATTCTTTCTAACCAAAAAGCAATGAGGGTCATCCTTTCTCCAACCACAAATTGCAGAATTATTTACCAAATCCTAAGGTGCTGAATTGATTAACTAGTAACACAAATGATGCAGTTGGAATCTGGAAGCAGAAATTTTGTTTCACATCCTGGCCTGGTCTTCCATCACGTTTTTTCCCAATATTTGAGGAAACACTGGATCTGAGACAGAGGTCTTTTTCCTCTTAGCATAAATTAAAAAGTAATCACTGGATTTAAATCAGATTCCCAGATATCTGCAAGTATTTTAATTGAAATAATGTGGCTTAGCAGCACAGTTTAGGGTGAGAGAAAGCAGGAGACAGACTTAGTGATAGTTTTGCTGTTCAGTCTTTTCCTCAGCAGATCAGTCAGCTTATATTAAATACTTATCTGCAAACTGTTGAACTGGGTTAGCTGTAAAATACATTCTTATGGAGATTATCCTTCCTGTTGCTTGTATGATATCAGAAGTCAGGTTAAAAGCAAAAAGGCAAATGCAGTGTTTCTGCCAGTTGGTTTGCTTCAGGTATTTTGGCTGCTGGAAAGGGGTTGGTATAGAATTAGTGGAAGGACAGAATACAAAACAAGGCTTGAAAAAAATCACTGTAAAGAAGTATAGAAAATTCCTGAAAATCCTTCTCCAAAAAAAAAGTGTTTTCACCATTTTTATAGCAAGCTGACTGGTTCACCTGTGATTAAAAAGGTTTAGATATTGGATAAAGTGCAGATTTCTTTCTCCTTTAATGTTTGGGACTAGGAAACTACCCCTCTTCTTTATAATCCTTTTGTATAATGTGCTGTTTATTCCTCATTCTGCAGCTGCTTAATATTATGGACATTCCTGTATACTGCAAATTTTAACAAAATTCAGGCATGAAAGCAAGTCTATAAAACCTTTGGCTGAAAGACAGGCAGAGAATCTGATTGCTCAAAGGGATCCTGAAAGAACAGATCCAGAAAATCTCAAAAATTTAGTGCTTAAGATATTCCCGTGTTCCCCAGGTTTTTCGTGCTGATTGTTAGGAGTGGGGCACAGTGAAGTAGGGAATTGAGGTGAATGGGAGGTAATTCTGTTCTGCATGGCAGATTTCCAGATACTCCTCATCTCCCAGAGGTAAAGGTACAAAGAACAATCAAAGCTGATTTTCATACTGGGTTTCTTTCTGTAGTCAATGAGAATTTAATGGGATCGGATCAGGGTTCTACATTTTGAAATATTGTAGAAGATACTGACTGGATGACTGTATTTTGAACTCCTATGTTAAATGAAACAGTTTGCAATAATGCGACAAAATTTACAATAGAATTATAATAGAATCTAGCTAATTAAGATGTTTGTCTTGATATAATTTCTTATTATTCACTGTGTCTTTTTGCCATTAGACTGCAATAGAACAGCTCTGCAACATTTCATCAATAGGATGTAATTCTTTGTAATAGCTTAAGTGTTTCTAGATTTATCACTGAAATAAAAAAATACCACACTTCCAAACTGAAGACATTATAAAAGGAAATGAATGGAGATCCTTTCTCCTGCATCTTTCCTTTTACAAATCCACTTTGTTATTAATGCCATGCATTAATTCCACATGACTACATCTTTTCTTCAATGAGGATGAGATGTTAAAAAGCATTGTGTAGTGGCTCTGTAACCAGCATTTCCAATTTCCTCTGGTCTCTGTCCTCACTAAATAAATTTCATTTCAAAGGCAGAATGCAGTAATGCTTTCATCTGTCTCTGTACTATCAGTGTAGCACAGTTAGATACAGCAATTCTAAAATTGAGGTGTTCTAACATAGATATTGCACAGAACAACTAAGAAAAAGATTTTCCAACTTTTAGCACTGAATTGGGTCACATCTTTGGAGAGTTTGCTCATGACCGTTACAAATCAGTATAATGTGGAGGGAAAATTGCAATTTAGGTTTGTCCTCTGACTGTTGGGACAATAATCCCATTGTGTGGTTTTATTTAAAGTCAGAGACGGTGCTCAGTTCTTAAACAGACTGACTGAGAAACCCCTGTGATGTCTAGGCAACAGGAGGCACACAGTTTGTGCTCCTGATATGCCTCGAGGCAATTCATTTTGACCTTTTGTGTATTCTGCACAGAATAAAAATAAGACTAAACCTTCACAAAGTGTAGCTCACTGCTACACTTCATAAGTAGCAGAATTCTTTTACCAGTTCTGCTGTCTTTGTGCTTCTTTTAAATTCATCTCAATAGGTGCAGAAAGCTTTAAACATCTTAATGGAATAAACACCTTAATTAAACACCTTAATGAAAAAATGTACAGGAACAATGCAATCTGTGGGTTTTGTGGTGACTTTAGAAGCACAACTCCACTCCTCTCCAAACATCATAATGCATTGGTACTGCCCAGGAATCTTTTCCTTGGCTCTACAGATGTCAAGCAGCTTAAAACCCAAATAATTTGAAAGACTATAGATCATATTAGATACTAAGAACAAGTGTCATTTGCCACTACTTATCAAGTTTTGCAAGACTGCAGTCAAAAAATACAGGTTCTACAAATTCCTCTGTGTGAACTGTGTTGGGCTTCGACTTCTCCTAAAGTTTTATTTCCTTTTCTTTGTTTTGTTGGATATGATTTAAGCTCTGTTTAGAGTTCCAGTCAGACCCCAAAATACACTGATTCTGGTTCAAAGGTTGCAAAGGAGTGATGTGCTGCTGAGGAAAGCCAGCTCTCACTACCAAAGGCACGTAATTCCTCTGCTTTTGCAATCTTTTATCAGCACAAATGGAAAAAAGAGTCTTATAATATGATTAATTATCAGAGTTAATGCTAAAATAATAGTAGAATAAGGCATGATTCTAAAAAAAAAAAAAAGGCAAATATGTCAGCCCTATATTTGATAATGAATGTGAAGAGAAAAAAGAGTGGGTTTTGCCTCAAATTTACATTGAGCCAGACCCACTGAAATTGGACTTTTTTTCCTCCCTATTTATACACTTGAGCTAAAGAAGAATGGGTGATGCTTGGTCCACGATTTCACTGTTCTTGACCTCAAACAATTGGCTAAGGACTTCACTGTGCATTTGCACTACAAGGTGGCTAAAACTTCTTTTTTTTTTTTTTACCCACATCTGTCTTGGGATGAGCTTACACTAAACAATGCAATTTTTAATTAATATTATAGTGCGATCAATGCACTCTCCACAATGCACTTAATGTTTAATTTAGAGAAAGCTTTATTTCTTCATTTATTTCACACATATCCTGAAGTTAAAGACTCTGGAAACGAGGAATTCAATATTTGCCAACTGAGATAAGTAAGCAGGAATTCCCAGCTTTAACGATTCCAGCTCCTGAGACAGAATTCCTGATTGCATGTTGAGTGCATGAGCTGAATACTTTGGTCTCTCAATGTGCAGACTGTGTGGAGCACATGACAAAATGACCTTGAGAGGAAACTCCAGGCACCCCAAACCCTGCAGTTTGTGGGGTGGGTGACACCAACAGGAGCCAGGAAAGGATTTGCATGGGCAAAACCAGTGAGCTCCACAACTGTGCAAAGTTTTTTTTATTTCTACAACACAATCAGATTTTTAAAAAAACCAAAATGGCCTTGAGAGGGAGAACTCCAGGCACCCTAAACCCTACAGTTTTTGGGGTGACAGGAACTATGGCAAGGATTTGGATGGGCAACAAATAGTTTGTGAGTTCCACATCTGTGCAACACTTTTTATTTCTAGGACACAATCGTATTTTAAATTAAAAAAACCCAAATGGCTGTGAGAGGGAGGACGCCAGGCACCCCAAACCCTACAGTTTGTGGGGTGGGTGACACCAACATGGGCCAGGAAAAGGATTTGGATGGGCAGCAAGCAGTCACTGAGTTCCACATCTGAGCAAAGTTTTTTTATGTCTAGGACACGGTAACATTTTAAAGAAAAAGCCCAAATGAAACCCTCACCAGAGCCTGATTAGCTCTGATTAGGGTTAGGGTCCCCAAGCCACCTTGTCACCAGGCTGGGCAGTGATTCAGGACGGAGGCACCGGCAAGAGAGGAGCTACTCCATCTCCATTACTGCTGCCGTAAAAGCCCTGCTCCTTGGGGGACAACCGTCCTGCTGCTGCCCCTGATTTATGGGGTGACAGCCAGGCTGGGGCTGCCAGGGCTGTTTGCAAATATTGACATGTTTGTCCCTCCCTTTAGCTGCACTGGGCTGAGGTTATTTCTAGTCTGGTTATCCTTTATTCCAATGACCTTCGGCTGAAAACTTTCTGAAACACAATTCTGTTATCAGAGAATTAGCACTGGTCTCTTGTTTAAAATTCTTGCTTAAAAGTCTTGCTTAAAACTCTTTCTGTGCTCATAAATAAAATCATTTAGGTGGTCCAGCTCACTCTTTAGTGGCACTAGTAAATATTACAAAATACCCACACACAGTTTTATGTGGCTTCAGCAAAGTCTGCAGGAGCATCCCAAGAGCAAAGAATGAACAACCTGGAATCCTTCAGAGTGAAACAATTGCAGTATATTATGTATTTTATCACACATTGCCTAAGTTCTTATTTGGCCTGGGGAAGAAAGGCTTTTTTTCTCTTGTGACAACAGTAACGTTTGAAAATCCAGCCCTGATAAAATGAAGATGTGCTGTGTAGCTCCTTGAATTAGGACAGTAATTTCAAGGGATCAGAAACTGGACAATAAGAAAGTTTACTCTGCAAGTATTTTACTTAAAGCACATCATCTTTGAAATTAAGAAAGTATAAGACAATTGCATTTTTTCTGATCTAGGTGTTATGGAAGATTGGCATTATAAGATTTTGACATTTTAAATTAGAAAGTAGTTTTATTGAACTTACTAGTTTAGAACAGAATTTTATTGAAACAAACTTTTATCTCTTTGTTGTATATTCCAACAACTAGTTTGGAAAAAAATGTGAAAATATGATGTAGAAATATTTTGTGTGCATTTATTTTTTCTCGGATATAAGTTAAAAAAAAGTTGATTTGTTGTACTTTGTATGAATTTAGGAACAGGAGTGAGAAACCTGCTTGGGTGAAGAAGTGGAGCTGTAGATATGTGATCCACTGCAGGCTGTCTGTGCTTTAATGAGTCTCAATATTGAGTCAGTGGAGTTCAAACGTCTGGGAGCCAAGTGAACACAGAGCTCAGCATTTCCTAGAGTGGGTGAAGTTTTGGGTAAAATTAAAGCTATTAGATTTTTCACATGTGTAAATAAAATAGAATCAGTAATGGATAGAGAAGGGAGAAAACTTAAAAATGTAATATTTTGGAAGGAAAAAGTGAAATACTGGAGCAGTTTTCTTGAAAGTTGTGTTTTGGGTTTTTTTTTTTTGTTTAAATTGCACCTTCAACAGGTAAATACTTTTCCAAACTTGATTCTCTTTTGTGGGTGTGGAAGATGGAAAAGCGTCTAATTAAAGCCAGGAGTGGCTCTGGCAGAATGCAGAGCTCATCCAGAGTCAGCAGTCCCAGAGCAGAGACAGCCGTGGCTCAGGTGAGGATGACCGCCCTGCCTCTCAAACAAAGCATTTCTCTGCCTGGGCAGAAAGGCCTTTTTCTCCAACTCTTGTATCTGAAAAAACCATGACATTGTCCTTCTGTAGCCTGGAAATTGCTGCTTTGAAAGCCCCAGCAATTTACTGCAGCAAGTGTTTACCTCTATCACAGCAACTTGTATTTTTGGCTCTCTTTTGTTCACTTTTTCTATCGAAATGATACGTTGTGGAGGTTTATTTTTGTTGGTTTATGTTTGTCCTCGTCCCCAGCTCCAGGCTGGCTTTATCAGAAAGGAAAGGCATTGCTGGGCAATATTCAGCGTCAGGATTTTGATGACAAAATTTAAATCAAAAGTAAAGCAAGTACAAAATTCTTATCTCTATTAACATTCTAAGTTATTTTAGCCTGGCCTATTTGCAATTCCTAGGACCTGTTCCATCTCCTGGAATGAGGAGTTCAAAGCAATGCTTTGCTTCTCAGTGTTATCCGAAATTGCAACTGGTTTTCTGAGTCTGGGGCTAATTCATTTGGGGCAGAGTGCTCTGTTTTCATTTTCCTTTCTTTGTACCTGTGCTCGTTCCACTGGATTTTTCTTTTGGATTATAAGTAGCAAACGTGTTTGATGGCTCCCAGTGGAGTTAAGTACTAAAAGGTCCTAATTAATGCAGATTTGATGGTGCTGAGTGACTTGTGCTTCCCTTTGAATCGAGTCAGTATTCAACTTTTAGCTGCTCTCCTTCCCAGAGGAAGTTTTTTAGAGCATTGCTAATACATTTATTGCAAAAAGGAGCTTTGTACAAATGTGTTTGGTCCTTTGATCTGGCACACAGTGGTTTTTCTGGAGAGACAAGGATGCAGGTCAGAGGATTAGTTATTTTGCCTTTCTGGCTTTATGGGACCAAATTCCCTCAGTGTTGATTACATGCCAGTATCACATGGAATATAAATATCAAGAAATCAGCTTTTAATAAGATGTTGCAAAAAAACCTTACAAATATATTTCTTTTCAAGTTGTAACACTTCGGATTTCATTGTCTCTAGTTTCAATTCATTTTTACCTCAGGACTATTTGTTTTAAATAGACATTTGCTGTTCAGTTTCCATCTTCTGGAGCTCTACTGATGCAGTTGGCTGATCAGAAAATTTAATTTGGGGGCATTTTGTTGGTGTTTAGTAATGAACAGATATTAGAACAACACATATTCCAAGTGTGTGCTGTGGGTTTCTGAAATGGACTATTCTGAGACCAAATACTTTTGTCTCAATGCCTAAAAAAAAAGTCTTTTGAAATAAAAGTTACTGATCCTAATTTATACAATATGGTGACTAGAAGAAGCTATTTCTGGGCTTTTACAGAGGTACAGACACTGAGGAATCGCCTGGATAAATGCAGGTTTATATCTTTTATCTGTTAAATCAAAGATCAAAATGCAAGATTTAAAGCTCAAGGACATTCTGTGGATTGGTGACATTTCCTAAAGGAATGGTAGATAATAAACCTGTGACTGGATTAGCACAATGAGCCCCATTGTAAATGCAGAATTTCCACGTGTGACACAGATAAAACCTTGCCCTCAGTATTTTTAGTGATGCTTAAAAGAAACACCTTTGTTCAGTCTCCTTGTTTGAAAGCTCAGAAGGAATAAAACACTTTTTCAACCATAATTCTTTGTAAAGGGTGGTCAGAGCTCGTCATGATATTGTTTAAAAAAATATCACAAATATCTGCATACACATGTAAACATATGTAGTGCTGTCCATACAGCTCCCTTCTATCTCAGGGCGTTTTATGTAGCAACACTATTATTTACTGCTCACCATAAAAACTATCTGTAAACACTTGTTGCAGTTATTAACTCGAAAGTTTGTGAGAATCTTCCTTTTTTCTGTTAGAGAAACTATCTCTGGGAGGAGAAGCCTATAAAACACATGGAAGAATATCTGTTAAATAGGTAAAAACCCATTAAAAATACAGGTGGAGATTGCCATGACTTAATGACTCGAAGAAAAAAAATATATATTTGCATATTCTGCAAGTGAATGAGGAGTAAACTTTCCAAATGTCACAAAGCAGACTGTTATCAATATATATCAACATCCTCCAGCTACTCGCTGGCAATAAATGTCAGTAGAAATTTTTACAGCTTTTACAGCTTATCTGCAATTTGTAATAAGCTTTGTGCTTCGCCCATTATTTTACGAGGGAGAACAACTGTCAGCTGTACTTGGAATGTCAGGAATTTCATTATTTTGTTAGAACCCCTCCAGCCCCAGCTCTGGACCAGCCCTGCACACAAAGTCCATGCAACTTGCTGCTCTCATCAATTATTCTTTACCTTTTTTAATTAATAATTTAACTTAGGGTTCTGATAGCCTCATTATCACTCCTCTATTTCATTAACGAATCATTACAGCAATGCAGTTTATGGCTTTTGCAGGCAAGGAGGCTGAGGAGGAACCAGGAGCTTTGGGTTACGAAGCAAGAGCTCTGATTTGCAAGCAGAGCCTGCAGCACTGCGAATTTTATGTCATTAGAAATCTTTTCATCTTTCTCGCCTTTTTTTTTTAATTTGAAACAGAAGAAAAAAAAATTTAATTCTTTCTCAGAATGATTCATGTCCTGTGGATTTTTCCTATTAGGCAATGAAGCTGTGATATTAAGATTGAGTATATAAATAATTCTCATAATTCACACAGAAGAAAGAGAAATAATTACCTCTGAACATTTCATTATGAATGGAATTCTGTCAAAAACTTTAAGAAGGGAGCATTAATACAAATTAAGGTCTTAGGGACTCATATTTTAAATACTTAATTCTGTATTTTATTTAACTTTTACCAGACCAATAAGAATTTTTTTTTTTAATCAGCAAAATGAATTGCTGAGCTAGAAAAACATTAACTATAAAATGTAAAATTCCTACGATGAACAAATATTTTATATTTTATGATTTCTGTCGCGGAAGAATGGCTGAACTTGCATGAGTTACCAGCTTTGTAGAGCTGACCATGAACTCAAATGTCCTAAACACTTGCTTAGGAGCAGAATACATTTAATTTCAAGTAATTTTGCATAGTCTCTGTCTGTGGCTCTGTTACATTACATGCTGGAAGATGCAATTAGGCTGTGGGATTTTATTCTTGAGAGACTTTAAATCCAATGACAGCAGCTGGGAAAATGGAAATAGTCATTCTCGAAGGTGCTGATGTTTGTCTGGAATAGAAACCTTGGAGGTTCCAGAGCTCTGGGGTTATTTCTGCTGACTGGGGGAGCCTGAGCTGCTTTTCTGCTCTTCAAAAGCGTTCCTGCAGTGCTACAGAATCCTATTTGTGCTTCTACACAAATTCCTGAGCCTAAAGAGAGATGGAGAGAAATATTTCTGCTATTTACAATGTGATTTTATCTCAAGGCATATCATAAAATTCAGTCTTACCCTACCAATGAATTTGATTATAGAATGCACAGCTAAAAGTCCTGAAATATCTGTGAGATTCCTACAGAAACTCATGCAATATTTTCTCATATATTTTGCTTAAATTCCTAATAATTTGAAAGCGACAGCATCTCACCTTTTGCTTCCCAAAACCACGTCCTTATATGTAGAAATTGGTATTGGCTGAGAAGCAGCCAATTTACCAATTTACTTGGGTTTTTAAATCTGAAATTAAACACTCCCCAAACATCCTTGATCTCTTCATGGAAATGTTCACCTCTGCTGCAGTCAATCCCAGTTTAGGAGTGAAAAATCAAACAGAGAGCACATGTCACTTGCAGAGCTGTGGAGAGAAGCCAACCCTGAAGGTTTCTGGGCACCTTGCTCCTCTTTTTGAATGCGCAGAGGACAAATTGCATGATTCTGGCTCCACACCTTGCAGAGGAGCTGCTGATCTGCTCCCTGCTGCAGGCAAAGCAAGGTTAACGTGGTGTTTGGAGCTGCTCTGGGATCCAGGGGGTTGGACTGAGAATTTGCCAGAAGTGCCTGGAGAGAACACTCGTGTGAGATGAGCTGAGCTGAGGAGGAATGCTCAGGCTTTGGCAAGGTCTCATCCCTGCCTGATCTTTATTTAAAGGCAGGATTTAGAGGTGACTTTTTAGCCCTACCTGAGTTCTCAGCTTCTGAGCTTGTCATGGTTTCTGTCTGAGGCTGTGTTGGTTCATCCCAAATGCTGGCTTTGGCTCTGGTAATGCAGCTTCTTCATCTTCCCTTCTGCTTCACAGTATTTCTGTTCTAATATCTCATTATTTAGTGACCTACACTGAAATCTGCATAATTTTCGCACAGTACTTGTGATGTGGTGATTATTTACAAAGATAATAATCACCGTAGGTTATAGTGGACAAATTTTAACGGATAAAAATCTATTTATTCCTTTTATTTTCCTACTGATCCATTGTGTTCCACTGATCCCCATAGTGTGCCATGTGACTCTCCAAGCCTGAAAACCACTGCTTTTAGCACTGTACAAAATCTTGCCACCCCCAAATCTACAGCACTGTGTGCAGTTTTGTTTGCTGCTTTTCAAGAAAGTATAGTCAAATTGGAAAAGGCAGGGATGAAAGCAATTAAAACAATTAAGGAGATGCTGCAGCAGCTTTCCAAAGGGAGCCTAAAAAAGTCCAGACTGATTTGTGGATTTTGGTTTTGGAAACAAATGCTGGAATTGAGAGGCATGCATGGAGCAAGCAGGAGGTTGTTTTTAGAAAAAATAAAAGGTAATAATTTTCAGACAGTGGAAATCTCAGTTCTAAGCTTGCAGATCTTGATTTTTCCATGATTATATTCGTAATTTTTCCGCAGTTTCAGGTATTTTGAACAAATTAAATAGAATCAGTCTCTTTCTCCCAGATAACTAAAATAATGAGATTTTAGTTTCCGTGCTGCACTTGGTGTGGTTTTATTTGAAAAGTAAATTAGTATTGGTAACTAACTGTATTAGTAGGCATTCGAAATTGCTGCCTAGGTTCTGCAAAATTATGGTGTTCAGTCTCCCCTATAAAATTGAAATTAGTAATTGAATGTGGGTAATGATAAGAATACTTAAAAAACCCAAAAAACTTATTTTAATTGTAAAAAAAAAAAAAATTACAACACTGTTTTGATTTTGAAGATACGAAGGAAAAAAAAGGCACAATGGAAATACCTACTGAGATATTAACAACATTGTCCTTATCTCAATACCACCCTAACTGGAGGAGAGGTGCAAGACAAGCCCTTTGCTCTTTTCTGTATAACTGAATTCCAATTAAGAGGGTGAACCATGATGATATTTGAATACAAAATTCCCTCATATAATTTTGAGAAAGATGCAGTGAAAAACAAATTCATTATAAAACTTTGAAAGGTAAAGTTTCTGCAATCATCTCCCATAGTTCTTTGCTGATTTATCTCATTCTAGTGCTCATTCTTAAACAAGTAAATGCAATTAATTCAGGGAGACATTTTAAAGGTGGCAGTGAAGCAAAAATTAAGTGCTCTGAGGTCCAGTTGGTTTGAACAAATTTCAGCTGTTAATATTTTCCTGAGGTTTTACACAGAACAATGGAGCTCCAGTATCTTACCAGTTCCATTTTTCTGATATATTTAAATGCTCAACAGCTGTGTTTATAGCTGTATGCAAAATCTTGGCTTGCTTATGATCTTTTTTTATTAAAGCAGAACCATTTTAAAAGAAAATAACATTTAAAAATATCTCATGAAAATATACTCATGAAAAAAGTGTCTACTTAGTTTGCTTTTACAATTTGGAATGTGACAGGAGGAATCTCCAAAGACTTTGTTATTAGATTTTATACAAAAATTTCATCTGTCTCAGGCCTTTTCAGCCCATGGCTAAGCATTTCCCTGGACAGAATCGAGTTCAGCATGAGATCTCTACAAGTTCAAAGCATTTTAAGTTTATTAAGCATAACTTTCTATTTGTATTGCCTTGTGGTTTTCACTTTTAGGGATGCAGCTTTTCCTGCTTAATCAAATGATGTCATATTACACAGTGATGTGCAGAACAAAGAAGAAATGGCTTTTAATTCTTTTTGGTTTTGCTGTGGATGTTCATATTGAGGTATTCTCTGTCTAAATATTTATTTCTCTCCCTCAGCTGCTGCCAGACTGCAGCTGAAATATTGGGAAATAGAGGAAATATTCACCACTGGGATTGAAATTTTGCTATTTTCCTGTGTCATTGGGTAATTATTACAAACATTGAGGGCTGTGAAGAACTCTTGTTTTGCTTGGATTTGGTATAGTTTTTATCAAGAGTGGCAAGGCAAATATACTCAAAATAATGATAAAATAAGTTGAAATAAAACCAAGAGGGTGACTTCTCTCAATCTGGCAGAGAAAAGGCCAAGAGTGGAAAGAGTGACAACCTGCAACCACTTGGGGAGTGGATTTGAAATGAACCTAAGCTCTACTTATTAATAAGGATATTGATTAATATTTAGGGCTATGAATTCTTAATTCCTTTCGTGTTCTTCAGAATGCAGCTTTGGATCAAAAGCGTTTGTTTGCTTTTTTTTTTTCCCCACATTCACATCTCTCTATTTTGCTCAAACAAGCAAAGCTGGAAAAAAACCCAGCCTGGGAAGGATGGCAGAGTGCCAGCGTGGCACACAGGGGGAAAACAAACTTAAAGTCATTGGGAAGCTTTAGGACTAATTCCACCAAAGAACAGACTTTTGAAGATGTTCCAGATAAAATCCTGGAACAGATCGTGATATTTTCATTTTTAATATGTATAATAAAATAAAAATACAGACATCCATTTCCATGCTGCAAAGATTTACTCCAGCTCTAAATTAACAATAACTGAGCAAGGCTGGGGAGCATTATTCCTTTTCCCTAAGAAACAAGAGCATAATTTTGGAGTTATTAAAACGAATGTCAGTGTATGACAATGAAACCTCACATCTGCAGCCGTGCAAATTGGACTGAAGCGAATATGGTGGGAAATCAATGATCCAGTATCTTGGATCTGATGTTGGTCACAAAAGGGTTTTTTTCTGCCATACATCCCTTGCTTAACACTGCCCTAGTCCAGGAGGTGGCCTGGAATATCTGAAACTGAGCCCAAAGGCAGCTGAATGTGAGAAATCTGCCTGGTATGTTGTGAAAATATCTCATTTATTGATAGCAGAAGTCAGGTGTTGCTAAGGTGGGAGAAAAGTTGAAAAAGCCAACTCTAAGAATTGCATGGTATTTCAAATAATGGAGGTTATACATTGATATTAATGTCATTTTGCAGCCTAAATTTATTTTCAAACTATATAGATACATCTCATGTTAATTTGGGGGGGAACTGTAGACNTCTGAAATCAAAAATGCTTCATAGACTTTCAGCATTTAAGTCCCATGGGAACTGTAAGAGAAAAGCATATTGGGGTTTCCTGGGTATTTTAGAAAAATTAGCTCACTTGTATGAACATTTTCTTCATTAAAATAAACTCTTTGATGAATATTACCTTTCTTCTGAAAACTCCAGCCAGTTTGCTAGAAACCCTGCCTGATTTCATGATAGTCTGAATCGGTCCATGGTAGCTCAATTTTTGGGCTGCTGCAGCTTCTATAATCAAAGTATCTGAACCCAAATTTGAAGAACAGAGGAAAGCCAGATTAAGCCAAATTCAGAATGGTGAAAATAATTTGGCCTATTGAGCATTTTGGTTAAAAAATTTTTAAAAAGAC
Source organism: Grantiella picta (assembly GCA_013397955.1). Taxonomy (NCBI): domain Eukaryota; kingdom Metazoa; phylum Chordata; class Aves; order Passeriformes; family Meliphagidae; genus Grantiella; species Grantiella picta. The sequence continues at coordinate 5,086,878 of VZRM01008322.1, forward strand.
ATAACACCCTTGAACTGAAGTTTTCATATGAAAAGAAATTCCGTTAAACAAGCCAGACAGTAATTTCATTAAATAATGGTAGTTGCATACTGTAACAACTTTAAAAAGTTTAAATCCCAGTAATCTTGGGATTTGAAGCCTCACAGCTGGGTAAATTCAGAGTAGATCTTTTTTGCATTGCTTGCCTACATAGAGCCATTCAGGAAAATAGAAGAACCTGCTGTGGTTCATGTGGATTCTCCTGCTCTGCCCTGGGTTTCTGGGAAGCAGCTGCCATACCAGAAAAATTAAATTCTTCACCTCTGGGAGCTTTTCACGAGCAGCTCAGAGAAATCCTAGAGCCATTTACACTCCATCCAGAGACTCCTCAAACTGCACTTGCTGCCCAAGTGAACGAAATTTGGAGAATGCTGAGTTTGGGAGCACAAAGAGCAGCTGTGAGTTGTGCTTTCAAAACACAATCTGGATCATAAAGTTGTTCCCTTGAAGTGTTAGTAATGCATCACGGTTTAGTGAAAAGTCAGAAATATATATTTTGTTCTGCAGCATGCTGGACCTTGTTTAAAACATCACAGGGCCATGGAATAAACTTGATTTCTCAGCTGTAGTCAAGGAAAAAAAAAGGCACAATTGACATCTCGTGAAGAGTGGTGTGAATTAGTAATAGAGGATGTGCTCAGTCAGGCTTTGAGAGGATCCTTCTGGAACATTATCTTGCTACTGGAACTCCTGTAGAGAAGTCACTTGTGTATGATGTATTTGTAATCCATGAGAAATAGTTTAATAAATTAAAAGCTTCATAAGTCTTCCTTAGTCTTTAATAATTAAAAGAATTTTTAATTTTCTTAGGAAGTAATGGGAATAGACAAAGCAGGCAATGGATGGAATAAATCAACATGATGAATTAATTAATGGTTCACGAGGGATCTTAAATTAGGTCACCTCTTAAAATATGTCAGCCAGTTATTTGCTTAAAGCTCATATTGGCCATACCTGGGAGAACTTTTCAAGCCTCAAAAGCTCTCCAGCAAAGGCCACCTAGAAACTGCTCAGGGGCATCATCTGGAAATAAGATTAATAAAAAGGCAAACTTGGTTCAATTTTGTTTGGAGAATTCACAATAAGCTGTGCACAATGTAGAAGCCACATACAGTACTTGACTCTGGATTAGTCCCACTTGGAGAAAAAAGTTCTCTCCAATCTTAACCCTGGACTTTCCAAGTGCACATCCACCATGGTTTTCCTGCCCTCCTGAGCCATTTCAGATCAAAAAAAAGCAACTGGGCAGGGTTGCAATGGTATTTGTGAGGCTTTTAGCTGTTGTCAGCATGTGACTGCCTTTGGAGTTACGACATGAAACCAGTTCTTATTAGCACAATGTAGGCAAGGAGGTATGAAAGACTCCTTAATTATTAATTTAATAGGATTCTCTTCCAAAGGAAAACTTGACTTAGCTTATTCTTTTAGCACTCTGGATATATTCATAAATGAACTCCAAAAGAATTGTATTTGTTACCTTATAATTGGATTTCTCGGGGGGTTTTTATGATTTTCTGTTCAGTTTCAAATGTATTTTTAACACCAGCTGTCTCACACAAGTGGGATGATGAGCATCATCCTGGGAATGGTCCTAGAAGTGCCGTGGAGAAGCACAAAATTCCATTTTGGTGCTTGGTTATTTGTGTCAGGAGGTACTTGGTTTTACCTGGAATTCCTCTCATTGAAATGGAAAGGGATTTTTGTGCTCTTGGCCTGTTGTATTCCAGTCTTATTCCAGGTGTTTCAGGAAGTGATTTTATACAGGTGGGTGTTTTTTGCCATTTTAAAATGCCAGCAGCAGTGTACAAACAAGGATTCTCTGGGATACATCTCCAAATCATCTTCATTGGCAATTATAAAAGGGTTTTTTTGAAATAAAAAAAATATGATTCAGGAGCCCAGGGTTTGTAGTTTCTGTGACCCAGAACTGAAACTGAGAATCAGCATTGCAGTAACGTGATTATTGTCTTGTAAACAGAGGGGAGGAACTGTGGGATGCTAAATTTTTGGTTTTGGAAAGCAAATAGCAATTTAAAAAATTTTATCCTGGCTCAACATAACAAGTAGAGCATTGGTGATTTAAATGGTGATTTGGTACCAATTCCTCTGTGTGTTTGAAAACTACAGAGTGTTGTTTCTTTGCTAGGATTTTGGCCCATATGGGATATTGCTCTCTAACCTACTTTTTAAAGGCAACTATATTCTTGCCTCTCAAGTGTGGAACAACTTCATGCTAGAAACATTCTCCTGAAAATCTTGTGGTTTTTATTACTGTAGCTTTCCTAGGAATTGTTCCCTTTTCTGAAACTTGATATATTTCTTGCTGCATATTTAAAAGTACACAGTATTTTTGGTCCCTCAACAGATGTTAGTGTTCTTCTGATCTCTTTCAGACATCTGGAAATAATGTCATTATGAAATGTAACTAATTCTCCATACCCAAAGTCTGCTCTGAAATCCTGCAGAGATACATCTGCTACATCTGCACTGTATTAGAAGTGATTCATTGAAAGTCTTCTAGACCTGGGCTGAGCTCTCAGCCGGTGTGAGCTGCCACAGCTTCCCTGGAGGTGCAGTTGAGTTTGCTCTGTGCTGTCAAACCTGCTCAGCACAAGGCTGGAGCTCTTGGGCAGTGCTGGTGCTGCAATATGTCACAAAGGAGTCCTCTGAGAATGGAGTTCTGGCGATGCCTCCTTTGTCCCAGCCAGCAGAATTGAGGGAGATATCCACCTAAAGCCATTGATTCCTCATTCTTTCCTTTTTGCGCCGTATTTTATAAAATCCATTCCTTTTTCCTACTCAGCAGCTGTTTCACTGCGTGTTGAGGGATCAGCCCTGCCCAGAGCAGTCCTAGGGTCAGGGCTGAGCCAGACCTTCCCCTCCCTGTTTAAAACAGCCTCACTCTCAGAACTTTGTTGTAGACATCACCGTCCCTTCGCCGATGGAGATGCAAATGAAAGGAGAACAAGAGTCGTGGGGACAGAGCAAAGTTCCCATCGCAGCCTGTCTCCAGCAGAGCCCTCCTGCTGCAGCTTCAGGAGAGCTTTGCTCACATCACTGTTTCTAGGCCAGCATCCAAAAGAATTGTTCCTCCTTTCCTGCTGGTGTTGGGGTTCTTTGGGAGCTTTTCTGACCGTGGGGTGGCTGAGGTCAGGAGGAGTCACCAAGCAGGAGCTGCTGCCTTTCTGGAGCAGAGGGAGCCAAAGCGAGCAAATCATCAGCAGACAAATTTTTAATGCCTCTGAATTTAAAAATTCCAGTAAATTTTGGAGACCCTTGCCTCTACTCTTGTTTCATTCCTAAGACCTTTTCTGAAGACAAATTTATGAAGCTGATATTTTCAGGCAATTACCTGAAATCCAAAACTCTTTCTACTTGATTTTTTTGCGTTTTGTAAATCAATGGTAGTAGAAACAGGTTCATTAATTTGATTTTTTAAAAAATCAATGAATACACTTAAAAACAACATAGCAAAATTTCTTTAGCTAATCTTAAGTGATATTAATAGGAGAGTGCACAAAATAATGTGGTTTAGTGGTTTTGTTGGGGATTTTTAGAATCTTTTTTCATAGGTTTTTATAAAAGCCTAGGTAAATGCAGAAATAGTGCAGTAACACTTCATATCCTGGAAGATGGAACAGAAGAAATGTGAAAGCAGTGGATACAAGGCTTTGCAGGGCACAGGAGAGTTGTGTCTATCCCACTTTTTTATGGGAACTTCTACAAGCAGATCTGTGCATATGCCTCACCAGACTGTCGTAGGGCTGAAAATTGTGTTTCACAGATACAGGGAGGTTTTGTTTGTAGGATTAATGTGTACCCTTGAATGTAAGGTAGTGCGGATGGGTTTTTAATGGCGTGTCTTGGTCATACTTCAGGAAGGCTAGAATTAGTTGGAATATCATAAGGGAATTGGCATAATTCATGGCAAAGTGCACTTTTTATAAACTATGCTTTCACTCTCTAGAAAATATGTCAGACTGCTATTCTAAAAGACGCTTTTTGTCAGCAGCAGTGATGGCAAGTGTATGAATCTGCTTCACTGAATATACCATTTAAAGTATATTTAAATTTAAAAGTAGAGAGGAATTTATATGCAAAACGATCGCTTTCAATAACTTATAATCAGAACAAAACCGCCGCTGATTACCGACATTCTGCAAAAGTAGTTCAAGGGCAGAAAGAGCAGAAATTTCTGCCGCTTGCAGATTTATTTAGTACTTAATCATGTGGGATTCATTTGTAAACAGATCGTTTAGAAAGCAGTTGGTGGAGGAGCTCTCTTTGTTTGATGCAAACCCACAAATGTCACCTCTGCCTCGCAGCCCCCGGCAGGCGCAGCGAGCTTCAAGGGCGTCGTCGGAGATGTGACATCAAGCACAGCTCTGACGAGGAGCTGCCAGGAAATTGGGGTTGACAGCTCATCACGAGAGCAAAGCCAGACAGAATGAGGCCCCGGCGAGGATGGCATGGAAGTCACTCACCGTGGTGCTTCTGAAGGTGACATCACTCGGGTGGCACCCAAATAGGATTTCGGAAATGAATTATTAATGGTTGTCAGCTCCTAAGGAAAACATAAATGGGGACCTGGGGATTACCTGCTGTCTGTGCAGCCTCTGGCTGAAGCAGGGATCTGGAATTAAACACAGATATTGCTCTCTTGTGTTGCTGTCACTGCTCCTGGAGTGGGAGAGGTTTTGAGGTTTTGCTGGGTGTTGCAGAGATTGCTCTTGCACAGATGTTTCCATCACAGAAAATATTTGGGTGGGTTTGTTGTTTTGGTTTGTTTTTCTAGATTTTACCAATTTGCATAGAAACCCCCCCAAAATCATGTTTGCAGTGTAGTATAGCTCATCATTCTATACTCAGCCCATCTGCAAAACACTAGTGAAAAAGAGCTGAGGAAAGCAATAATAATTACTCAAAACTGAAGGAATGAGAGAGTGGAGACACTACAAGGGAAGGAAGATTTTCTGACAATTTCAGATTTAATAACTCATATTTTACAAGTCATAGATGACCAAGCACACCCGATTTGTGTGATATATACTGTTCAAAAAGCCATCAAATGGCAAAGCCAGGATAACTCAGGATCATGCAGAACATCACAGAGTTGCAGGTCAGGGCTGGAATGCTGTTCCTTTTCTCTTTTCTTTCTTCCTGAGCTAGTTTAAAGGCTCTCGGACACTCATTTCCCTTCCCAGCATTTTCACAGTTCATTCATGATATCATTAACGACTTGTGGGGTTGCAATCTGACCACTGAATGAGTGAGGTTTAAAATAGCCCTGCAAAAGTTAAAAATAACCCCAGAGGTGATTAGTGAGATGTATAAATATGTAATAAAAAACCCAAAAATATGGTTCAGTTGGCTGCTGGGTTGATGGATTCCTCAGTTCACTCCTCAGTCCAATCTGTCATTGGAAAATAAAAATATTCCTTTCCCTTGTGAGGTAAATCCCCATATTGTCATTCTGCCTATCTGAGATGAGTTATAGATTGCACTGATTTTTCTTCCAGTTGGAATATTGAGTCTTACAAAAGCTGCTGTTTGATTAGAAAATGAAAAGAAAACAGACTGGTGAAATAATGCCCTAATCATAAAAATGAATGAATGAACACTGATACTATAAATTCATTTCAATACCAGATACAAATTTTACCCCATATATATAATTGTAACTCTAACTACATTAAAAAAAAAAAAAAAGAGATAGAGAGGTTAGAGGTGGAATTACAGAGGGGGGAAAAAAGGTAATTTGAGTACTTCATGTTTCTTCATAACTATTTTCCTGTGGATGAAGATACACTTGCTGTAGCCAAAGCACCTTGATGTTATGACTATTTTCCGATTGTGTGGCATAATGCCCTGAGATAAATGATTAATGTACATAGAGTGGTCGCTTCATTTGATATTGCCAACTTTTAGAAGACAAGTGAACTCTCTGCTTTAAATTTGTTTCTGCTTCTATTCGTTAATGAAAAATAATGAGCAGTTTTACGGAAATAAGCAGGAAACACATATATAATAATTAGACGTGAAGGCAGTTCTCTGGATAATTCTGAACAAAATGGGTTCAGAATACATAAATGGAGATATTTTACAAAACTACTTTTATTTTGTGCAGGCCTGAGTCTGGAAGGGATGCTTTATTCCCACGTTTTCTTTTGCTCATTTATTTGTAGCATCTGCTTGGTGGTCATTGACCAGATTGCTGGCACCAGCTTTGCCTGGCAGCACCATGGTGGCAGGAAATAAAGGGATTAAATGCCCAATTGAGGATTTCCTGAGTGTGGCAGGAGCTGGCAGACAACTCTTCACCTTTATTTGGAGAGGTCTCTGATCGTGTTACCTTCAGCAGATTTTTTACCCTGAACTCAGCTCAGTATCTCTCTGCCATGGATGTCTCAAGGTCACATAATTCTGCACCAGAACTTCTCATTGCAATCTTTTTGTGGTACACATGGAAAACGAAGCAGAAATCTTTTTGCATGTATGTGGTTATATTGGTTGAGACATCATGCTTGTCTGTAAAAATGGAAAGCTTGGAGGAGTATTACAGAATTAGATTTCTCTGTCAGGTGATGGGATGGAGCTTAATCAGAAAGCTGGCAGGTCAAACAGTATGAATTTGGTTAATGGTAATTACTGATTGATTAGGAAACAGGAGAGAAAGGGAGTGGATCTGCTCAAATTAAAAGTGGTCCACTGGTCTGGGTTTTACCTAAGGGCTCATATTCTATGTAAGAAGTGTAGAAGCCTGTGCTTTAAATGCTCAGCAGTGAACCATTTTATTATAGATGGGGTGTACATATTTGCATAAAAATAAAATTACAGGGATCCTGTTAAATTTATCTGAGAGCATGAAAAGCGGTCTTCTTGCAATAAAATGTTTTGAGAATGAGTAATAGCGCTGTTTAGATGAGATTCTAAAAGCCTTTAGGATTATCCAACTTCCATTTAAATTATGTAGTAACTGATGAGGCTGCTATCAGAATCAGATTTTTCTCTGCTTACTGATGCTAGACAGTTCTCCTCAGCATGGTGTCTTCAAGCTCTCACTTATTTAATGATTCATTGTTCCAGTCAAGAAGAAAAAAACTCAAAGCACAAAATAATTACCTGACAGCTTTTTAAAATTAACTCACTTGGGACTGAAAGATTGCAGCAATAAATTACATATTGTAGATTCATCCTTCTCCATTCCTGCTCACGCCTTTTTCTGTTGTGATGTTGATGTCATGAGTGATATAATCTGAAGGACTGAAGGTTGCCAGCAAAATTCCTCTGGATGAAGCCTTGATGAGATCCAACCCTGCACTTCATCTTTGGTCAGTAATCTGAACTGCTTTGGAGCAGGGCAGGCAGTTCTCAATCAGCAAAGAACTGAGCTTTGCCTTGTGAGGAAAGCCCTGCCTTGCTCTAGTTTAGCCAGCAGGAAAAATTCCTTTTTGTCCCAAAAGAACTCATTTATTTGCTGATCACATCAAAAATAGGGAAAACTAGGCCAGACCTCAGAGAATCACTGAATTAGAATTTTTTGAGCTGGAAGAGACCCAGAAGGATCTTCACATCCAACTCTTTAGTGAATGGCACTTACAAGGACTGAATCACAACGTTAACACCAGACTGTAACAAACTGAGGTGATCTCAGAGAGTCTGGATAAGGTTTGTAGAAACTTTACTGTAGGTGCTGACTGATCATGGAATTAGAGGAGCTTTGCCAGAGCCCTGAGAGCACCAACTGAGGGCACACCTCTGCCAGCCCTCCTGACCCCCTCGAAACTGGCTAACTTCCCCTGCAGAGGGAAGGAAAAGATGGGTTGTGGGGGGAAAAGATAAAATAATGAGAAAAAAAAGCTTGTTAAAAAAAAAAAACTGTGGAGGCTTCCTCAAGATGCTCTTAGAATTGTCCAGAGGTCAATCTTTTCTTTTCAAGTACCCATCTTAGGAAAGTACCAGAAAAAGGAAGTCCACAGGAAATGTCTTTCCTTTCGCAGCTCTCCAGTCCAGACGAAAGCAGATGTTCCCAGGAATGCATCAGTGCCACTGCTGGGTATCAATAATGCATTGCAGCAGGTGCTGCAGGCTATGGGAGTTTCAATATATTTGAACAGTCAGCTCCTGCCTTTTCTGAAGGAAGCTCTGAATTATGGATGGGAACAAACGATGCTTTCTGATGGCAACGTTTCAATACAAGAACAAATGCAGCTCTTCAGGAACACAGAGGCCATTGTGCAATATTTTCTCATGAAATACAAAACCCAAATTTGGATAATGAAGTGATCATTCATGATGAACTAAGTGTGTTCCCCTGGTTTTCTGATTATGGCAGAAAAATATGTCAATATTAATCTTCAGGTAACAACATTTTTGCTCCCAAGTTGGTCTGCAGAATTCACTGGCTGCCCACTTTATAAAATGGTCAGCAGCCAGTGAATCGATGCTGAGAAGCAATTCATAGCAGTCAGGATGGATTTGTATTACTGCTTAGCTGGGGGATGAGTTCCCTCAGAGGAAAAAGCTGCTCTTATTCTTTCAAGTGAGCTCCAGCCTGTACTAAAATAAACCTTTTCTCAAAGGAGAGGGTAGAGAAAATTCTTTAGAGAATCACTAATTCTGATCTACCTCAAGTCACTTCCATTTTCTTCCTGGAGCACACAGTGAATCATGTCGTGTGTGAGTCCTGTAACTACAGCATTCCAGGGCAAGGTGCCTGGGAATTGAGAGTAGTGTCTGTCTTTTATTCTGTGCTTGTAGTTCTGAGGCTCTAAAATATTTTAGAAAAAGAAATTTTTCTCAGCTGAAGAACTGCAGGAACCAAAGATGAAAAGCAGCGCTTCAGAGTGTTATTAGGAATAACATCAATAAATAGTTTTTCTTCCCAGACGTTCCTAAATCACATGTTATGATATTTCAAATTAGTCAGAAAAAAAAAAAAAAAGACTAAATTAAGGGAATTTCTTTTAAGGGCTTTAGATCAGGACCGAGTATGAAGCATCTCCTCTAATCAGGCATAAATAGGAATGGGGGTGGGTGGGGAAAAGATTGGAAAATGGCAACTAAAAACTCCACTGGGCTGTAGCTCTTGAAATATGGAAGAATCACAAAGACTAAAACAGCTACTTAATTTCTGTCAGCAACTGTTGCCTTCAGCATTTTGAAAGGAGCCCTATTTTTGGTAATAGTCAGCAATGCATTTGATGTATGCTAATTATCAGGCTGTCTCAGAGATATTTGGAGAAAACAGTATTACACGTAAAAAGATTAAATAGGAAAAATTCCAATTCTCAGTACTGCTGGTGATTTTGAATACTAGACAAACTGTCTGAGGTATGGCAGAGAAAAATACCAACACCTGTAATGCAGAACCATTGCTCAGGGACTTTGTCTGCTGAAGTCAGGGAACTTGGGAAATTTATCACATAAAATACTAAGTATCTCCCAAATCCAAAGAGATTTGACCTATGAAATTGCTAATACCATATCAAATTCGAGTACCAACAACTGGAAGATGGAAATACATAATGCAAATACATAAATGAGAAAAAGCACAAAATTGATGAGTTTACAAAGTTAACGTGTCCAGTTGGTGTTGGATTTCTTGGATAAGAAAAGTGCCTTTTGAAGTGAATACAGAGATTTTATTTATGTGATTTTCCAAAATACAACTCAAGGTTATGGGTACAAAATTATTTTTTAAACTGAAGAAGGATAAGTTTACATAAGTTAGGATTGATTATATGGTAGGCAAATATGGCTTACATTAAAATGCAGTTTCTCGGGCTAAATTAAAAAGTTCCTTTTTAAATATCTGTGTGTAATGTTTCCTTTATTAATTTGGCTTGACTTACATGAAAACATACAAAATAAGGTTTTTAAAAACATGGTGTTTTGAAGCATAAGTACAAAGACAATCCAGACTAAATATTCATAGTATTGAGGTAAAATTTAAAAACATTAAATGTGAGCTCTCCTGTTCCAAAGCTATGTCATAAGATCATTGCTAAAACTTTTGGCACACAATGAATTTTAGCCCACAGGCTTTCTTGTTTTCTTATTTATGTTTTTTATTCTAAAATCATCAGCAAATGAATTGAATCAAAACGATCTTACACAGCTTGAATATTGAAATTTTTACTGTTATCCCCGTTCCTCATTGTAACTTCACATAGCTCTCTTGGTTATCATTTTCATTAGCAGCAACTGCTGAGCAGAGCGAGGGTGAAAAATTGCTGAGTTCTTTTTTTCAGGAGTGCCAAAGCTGCCCTGGGTGAGCAGGCAGGTGCTGCTCTGTTGGTGCTGCAAAGTCCTTCAAGCCCTTCGACACAAAGGCAAAGGTTGAGAACAATCAATTGTCACTAAAACACCAGCTGGGCTTCAAACTGCTGCTGCTTGAACATTTCTAAAAATTACTGATGATTCAGTTTTTGGTAGAGAATAGATGGCCTGGGCTGAAGTGTCCTTTCCAGAGGTGTTGTTTGCAGTCACAAACACTCCCTTGCATGCACTTGGCATTTGGAATATTGCTTTGCTTTTAGGATATTGGAAGAGCTCAGGAGCTCCTCAGTGCAAGAGCACAACAAACTGAAAGAAGCTTTCATTGGCAGAAACTCACTAGCTTTGCTTTCACGGGATTGTATATCAGTCTTTGATGGTGCAAATTTTGATTTTTTTTCTTTTGGTTTATGCAAGTGAACAGTTTTGGTAAGAATGTTGGACAGTTTTTGATTCACAAAACTGTACTTGTTCATGAGCCTTAAAGCACAGGAAATCTGTGATACCTGCGAGTGAAGTGAACAGCCATGGCACAGCTGGAGGTAAATCAGATGGCACAAAAAGCTGATCCCAATCAGTGTGCTTGTAAATCAAATGTATTTACCCTTAGAACTTCCTACACTTGGCCACTGCTTGATAATGGGAAGGAGGAGAAACCCAAAGGACAGGAAGAAATGGATCATATTGGGTAGAGAGTTTTTTTTTCTGTAAGATGATGCTCAGATTGTAAGACAGAGATTTTAATTATTTTTTTTAATTGCCAATCAGAGTTTAACAATTCAATGAAAATATTAGCTTCCTGAAGGGTCTTTCTATTGGTTTACAAGATGTTAAATCTTATTCTTTCCCCACCCACAAACAAATAGAGGGATGGGGTGAAGCCTTTTAGATGTCTTGGAAAAATTGGGCTCATCACGGCCTAATCCTTAAAGGACTGTAAGAAATTGTGAAGATAATTGATAAATACAGCCAGAATGCCACATCTTGATGGTATATTAAAAAAAACCCAAATACCCAAAGGAAAACATTATCTTCACTTGACTGTCATTCGTTTGAGCAGTGCTGATACGCTTTATTTTGACCTATTTTCTGATGTGCTCTCAATATCAGAGTGCTGATAGCGAATATTTGTATTCATGGTTTGGCTGTGTGACTAATTGAAGAAATTTGTAATCTTCTCGTCTCTTGTTGGCATTACATTACATTGTTTCATATTAAATATGCTGCCTCTTTTAATCTGTGGGTTACAGATGCTTATTTCTTTCCACATTCATGGTGGTATTATCCTATTAAGGGTATTTGTGATTTATTATTGCCTTTGTAAGGCCATCTCACAACAATATGCACTGCCACGTTCGCCTGCAAAAAAGGAATTTGTTTGACTAATATAAAACATGTTTATGGACTGCTGGGCTAACTTATCAAAATGCCTGTTGGAGAGGCAGTTATTAGAGATTTTTCTGCCTGATGGGGATTTAATGGTAGCAAACCTAGGAGAGAATTCCCAAAGGCTCGGCAGTGACCTCAGTCCTCCCCTTAACTCCTATCAGAACTTCTGGGTCTTCAAAACTTAATTAAAAAAATAAATAAATTAAAAGAAACCTACCAAAACTCAGAAGCCAATTAAAAAAATAAAAAGAGTTTTTATAATGGTTGGCCAAGAGGACATGTACAATAGTTTGTAAATTTAGTAAGATCAGAACTGCTTCTTTTGTTTCTAAGTTAGTTCATGGCAGATCACAGTACTCTGGGATCCAGTCAGTATGAGCAGGAATGGGTAAAAAGAATTAATTTCCTAATTATTTTTTGAACTCTTTAAAACTTGCTTATTTTTGTGGATAATGTGAAACTTTAGCATTGAAAAACATAATTTTACCAAGGTGTTATTAACGCATAAAGGAAATACTTCCTTTAAAATTTATTTAAACTTTTTTTTTCCTCTTTAAAGTACCTTTTGAGTATAGAAAAATACAATAGATATAAAGGCAAGAAACTGAAATAATCTTAAATCCAGTCAAGCAACAAGCCACGAGGGTCTGGCCACTCTAGCTCTTTCTGAGCACAGAAAAGCAAGCAGTGTAAGGCAGAATAAATAATTTACAGCACAGACTGTCCCCTAAGATGCAGTCAGTTTTCAGGAGGTGTCAGATAGCAGATACTTGTTCTGATTTAGAATAGAGCACAGCAGGATCCAGGCAAGCATTTGCTGCTGAACAATAATCACACAGGAGACTACACAGTCCCAGGAGAGTTTCTCCTGTTATCTCCAACAAAGCACGTTTAAAGGGATGTGAGAGACACGGGTTGGTTCTGTTCTCAGAACTGCAAAACTTGCTGTGGCTTCGCTTAGGAGACAAAGCTGAGCTTTCTGCTCAGGATTGCTGGGTTCAGCCCTGGAACTGCCGCAGCCTGTGCCACCTCACCCTGGGACAGAAACTCTGCAAGGGCTGTGTGAACTCCCCCTGCCCTCTGCACCTTTGCTGCAGCTAAAAACACACGTTTGCTGTCAGAAATCACAGCGGTGGCTTCTTCAGACCTCTGCCTGGGGGTTGGCAGAGTAGGTCTGAAACAGTGAAATGAGGATGTAATTAATCAGCTTCAGAACTTCCTGTTTGTATCTAAATAATGGGATTTCCAAGAATTCTCACTCTTTTACCACGGATAAATAAAGCTGTCGTAAAAGATAACGGAGCATTTTTCTGTCTTTAGCTTTAAGGATCATCTAGCAGAATAATTTTCATATCTGCCTCTTATGTTTCTCTGAATTTTATGCAAAATTTTGAATATTATAAAGGGAACTTTCTCAGCAGAAGAACAACAGGCGCGGAAATATTTAGAGTTTGAAGAGTCAGTGTGTAACAGATGCTTTGCAAAAATTAAGTGTTTGGGCATATTTCAGAATTGATCAAAATACTGTTAGTTTTCCACTAAATCTGAAATTTCAACAGACTGTGATGCCAAGCATTTGTCAGTGAAATTAGCTCAGTGCAACCATTGGCTCTGTATTTTTTTCTGTCAGAAAACAGTGAAGACCAACAAAATTTTAATTAGCATTCGTACTTAAATTTAGTCTGAATTAATGATCAGTGAGAGAAACAAATGTGCTTGTGGTCTATTTCGGTACATTACACAGAGGATTTTATTCATAATTTTTCATCAAAAGTATACTTTATCTGTTGCTTGGACTACTTGAGGACTTTGCCATGTCATGGTTAATGATGTTCATGAAGGGATTAGCATGTCTAAAAATACACTTTGGAAATGATTTTGTCACAAATTTGCTATTAAAAAAATAAATTAAACCTGGCATGTCGAGTGAATTGTAGTTTGTTGGGTTTAGATTAATAAACACATAGGAAGTGTTATAGTCAGGCATTTAGTAGTTCTAAGGCCTATTCATTCCTCCTAGAGGTAATTTTAATTTCTTCTCACACGGGAGTTAAGTATTATAACGGATAGTTTTCATAAGGCTCTGTGCAGCAATAATGCGAATATCGAACATTAGAATGCTAAAGATAGTTTCAAACCAGGCAGGAATGACTCTTGAGCCATCACTCTCTGCAAACCTGGTGGGTAGGTTTAGAAATCGTGGTTTGAAGCTCTGGCCAAGGCACAGAGCAGTTCAGCAGTTTGTCTGTGATTTGTGCTCACCTGGACATCCCAAAGCACAGAAAAAAGAATCCACTCTGCAAACCTGGCCTGAGGAGTTTTGGAGATGCCCAATTTCCTTACCCTGCTGAGGATACTTGGAGAAGCTATTTGACCTTCATTTACCAATAATTTGAGTATATCAGAACAAATGAGAAAGGTATTAAATGTCATGGGGCTTTGCCTCTGCAGCAGGATTCATACTGCAGGAGCCTTTACTCCTAATTACCTGGAATTCCAGCTGCAATTCGCTTCATGGACAGCTTTGTGACTTCGTTCCTTGGGGTTGTGTTGTTTTGTTCATCATATGCTGAAACAATTCTCTCCTGGCACTTAATATGCTGTGACATTTGAGGAGAAAACATTCTTATTTAGACTGAGGAACAACTGGGAATATCCTGCTCAGAATAACTTGCTTTGCAGCCTAGCCTTTTGCTTACTCTTTAATTAGGAGGCTAATTGTCATTGTCTCCCTGATTTTTATCTCTTGTTTTTCTTCAGAAGATGCTTGGGAGGTGGGGGAGGAATAGGACACACACCACACCTGTATCTCTCCCATTTAGATAACTTTTAGACCTTCAAATAACTTAATTGTTGTCTTTGCCCATCCAGGTCTTCATTTAAATAATGAACTTTTGTAAGTTCTGTCTTCATGAAATGTCAGACTGTCCTGGTGTCCCATATCCTGAACAGATACGTATTTAGGGCTCTGAGATCTCATATTTTTCAGCTAGAGCCATGTAAGACAGACAGCTCCCTGTTGACTAAACATCTAGGAGGCTCATGTTTAATTGTTCTCTCCAGCTGTGATGAACAGCTCTGAGCAGCATTTCTGTTTCATCAAACTCCACTTAAAGGGAAATCAGAGCACTTGGGGCTCTCAGTTGCTGCTCCTCTGCGCAAAGCTCCCTCTTTTTCCCTCTCACTCTGATGCATTTTCTCCTTTCCCAGTGCAGAGCACCAGGGATTTTTCTTTGCACAAACCTTCCCTCTGCTGCTGCTGCCAAGCAGCCAAGAGGAAAGAGGAGCAACCAGTGAGAGAAAGGGATGTGATGTATTATAGGGAGAGATCCAGGTAGTGCTGGCTTCAGCTGGGAGAGTTAGTTCTCTTCCCAGTAGCTGTTACTGTGCTGTATTTTGGATTTAGGATAGGGATAACGTTGGTAGGACACTGATGTTTTAGTTGTTGCTGAGTAATTTCAGCTCTGTTGTAGCTTTTCAATTTCCCAAGCTCTGCCTGTGAGAAGAAACCCAGAGGCAGCCTGGCCAGGACAGCTGATCCAGCCTGGCCAAAGGGATATTCCAGACCATGGGATGTGATGTCCAGTGCAGAAACTGGGAGAGTTGGCCAGGGAGGAAGGGCTGATTGCTGCTCAGGGACTGCCTGGGCATCGATAAACAGGTGGTGAGCCCATGAGGAATAGTACTTTGGGCCAAAAAGGTTTTAAATCTCTTTACATGTTTTCTAGGCAATACCAGGATGGATGTGTCAAAAATAATCAAATTATTCTAAATGACCTGGTTGTTCTAGTACAGCAGGTCACAGGTTCTCCGAATTTTAGGAGAGAATTTATATTTCACCAAAAATCAGAACACTGCAAATGTGCAATTGTATACATATATACAACACAACTTATAAAATTTGTCCTTTTGTTATAACCAAAACTCATTGTTTTATCTGTTATCCATTGGTGTGTGTTGGATGCAAAGGTTTACATATCTAAAGCAATGATTTTTCTCTATTTTAATATAATTTTGAAGTGGCTTGCTTCAGGTAGATAAGAGGTTGTGTTGTCATCCTGCCATCTTCATCCTAATTCAGGCTGATTTTTCTTGCTCCCTTCCCACTTGGGTGGGAATATTTTAAATAGAGTATTTATACAACCTGTCTATCCAGATAGGATAAGCCTGAATATCTGCCTGTGTCTCCTCCTGCACTCGTGATCAGAGGTGCACTTAATAGCTCTGAAAATCAGGCCTAAGGAACTCATTAGAATGCCAGTTCCCTTGAAGTATTCTCTGGGAAAGATAGTTTAGAGAAGGGCTTGAAAATATGACATTTAAAACTAGTCTCCCACTGAGCCATATTAGCATTAGCTTTGAACACAATTGTGGTTTATTCCACGTGTGTCTGACAGTTCCCTGGAAGACAGTAGCTTGCCTGTGAAGCTGCACTTCGGCATGCTCTGGGTACTCCTCTGCATTTTTATATCCTCTCCCTGCTTCTCCTGTGCAGCCACTCCAAACACAAATTCAGCACTCATCATTGCAATAAAAATAATGCCTTTTGTCATCCCAGAGCTCCTGATCAGGGTCAGCTCTTCCAGCAGCCTGGTGCATGGGGGAGCTGAGATGGGAAGGCTTGGTGAGGAGTCTGGAGAGCATCAACCTCAAAATAACCCTCGCAGTGTGCAAATCTGTGCCAAAATAAAAAGCACATTCTGTCAGGAAATCAATAATTCCCTTTCCCTGTATTCATACCTCCAGTGATGCCAACTGATGCTGACCCTCTGCACCTTCTGCCAAGAGCAGAGTTGAGTTCACTTGGTGGAGAACATTTGCATCCAGCAGCCTGGGGTACACCTTGGGATGTGCAGGAGGGTTGGACCCAGGAGCGAGAGGGGGAAGGAAAGCCAGGTGAGCTTCTCCGCATTCCCTGACAAATCCAGTCTGGACTCATGGGCTGAGCAGCTGCACCTGAGTCAGACTGTCAGAGGGATGGAGAGGTCCTTGTGAGTGATCCCTCCTGATTCTTCTCACTCATCTGGGCTCTTCCTCAAGTGGCAAAGCACTCTGAGTGCAGCAGCTGTGGGGTTTTGGGTGCAACAAACAACGGATGTGATGCAGGAATGGACTTGGTGTGTAAGAGTCACTGTCCAGTGATGATGAAATATTCCTGCGCTATCAACACTGTTCTCAGCACCAATCCAAACCACAGCCTCATAACAGCTATGGGAACAAAGTTAACTCCAACCAAAACCAGCACAGTTAATGATGACAACAGAAATCATTTATGGCTGGTGTAGAAGAAAGGTGGTGTGGGGAATGAGAGAGTTTCTGGGAAATGCTAATCAGCTACATTGTCTTAAAACAACCTAAAATCTGGATTGTGATTGACTAATCAGTAAAAATTAGGGGGAAGAAATAGAAAGAAAATTTTTACTGAAAAGAATCTATTCAATTTTCATTTCCCACGTGCTGAAAAGTTGTTAAACTCTCTGTATGCTTAAATAGACTCATCAGATAGATAAATTGTATGGATGTGTTAATTGGAATCCCAGGTCACTTATTCTATTTGATTTGTTAGAAGTGATATCGTGGATATAATTTGTACTGAGGTTGTTTTTACCTCTCCTCAGGTACTTCCATTTGGCCAGGATTAACAAGAAATTATATCTGGTTATATTTCCCTCAGTTGTGTTTTCCTTTCCTTTCTTCATACGATTACACATTTCTCTCTTCTTCCATGGCCTCAACCTGTGTTGTCAATTAAGAGCAGATACAGAACTTAAAACACTGGAAAGAAACAGAAGAAACAATGGAATATAAAGTACTTAGGGAAAGTGGAGTCTTCCATGTCCCTGAGAGGAGAGGTAAAGCTTAGAGCACAGACACTACAGAATATTTTGTCAGAAGTGTCTATTCCTTTGTCCATAACCAGAGAAGAAGAGCTGCAGAATGCTAGAATGACTCAGCTGAAGAACAGAAATTATTTGTTGATGAGGAAAAAAAGGATTTTTTTTTCTGTTCTCTATGTACAAATTTGCTTTTAGTTGAATGCTGAAAAAAAAAAAAGGAAAAAAAGCCTATTTTATCAGTGGGAGATTGAACCTTTGGTAACACAGATGTAAATATTAATGAATAGAAGATTTTTTGTAGACACAGACTAATCTCAGAATCGTGAGTTTTAACCCTGTCATTAAGGGAGGATCTTGAAATTGAAATTGCAGAATAGGAGATGCTTTTTGAAAGGATTTCTCCAGTTAAGGCATTGACAATGTTGCATCATCTCTCATATTTAGTGCTTTTGAATAACAAAACAAAATGGCTCACAGAAAACAAAAAGCTGTTACTGCCAGCTGGTAGAACTCTAGGACTGACATCGTATGTTATGCTTCCTTAAAATATAAATATTTTAAAAATTTATCTCAGTTTGGCATCAGTGATTACATGGCAAATATTTAATTTCTAGCCACAGAACCTGATGTGGGAACCCGAATCCTGGCATTTCTACACTGAATAGTTGTTGGAAGGTATCTCAGTTTGCATGCCATGAGTTTAGGGTTTTTTCTTCTTTCCTTGCATTGCAAGAGGAGCATTTCCCCATGCTGGATCTTAATATGCAAAGAATGAGGCAACGTCTTGCAGGGCCTGATGGTTTCTGACCTGTCTCTAAGCTTTTAAACTCTGCGAGGGTTGGGTAGTACAGGAAATAAGCATGAGATAGGATTAGCAACCATTGAGAAGAAAAGGAATCTGATTGATGAATTCAAAAGGTGGAATAGCTGCAGGGTCAGTTACTGTCAAACAGAATGGGAATTATGCCAAAGAACGAGTTTCTTAAGATCTGGGGGAATTAGTGAAAAGCAATAGACCTTCAGGTACCTTTCTCCTCCTATCAGTTTTAAAACCCAGTTAATTTAGCATTCTTTTCTGATCCTGACAGCTCCACCGCAGGCAGTGTCACCACTGGCAGACTTCATAGGTGTTCAAATAGCATCCTGAGGAAGGCTAGAGAAACACAGAACTGAATGGATGGCACTTGCAGCTAACCAAGAAACTCCTTACCCAGCACACTGTGTCTCAACAAAGCTGCCCATGGCCAGGGTGTCCCCAGGCCAGGTGAAGCAACACGAGAAATGTTCCATTGAATTTATCATATTTCCCAAAAATCAGTGCCTGGCGCTCTCAGCACCAGCTGCTGTTTGTCTGGCAGAGTGAGGAACAACCTGAGCCACCTTGCTGTGACATCCTGGGGACCCCAGAGCTGCTCAGCCCTTCTGGCTGCCAGCCTCGTGCTCCTGACGGGAGAATGTGGATTTGTCAGGGAATCACCTGAGCAACAGAAATAGCCTCGACCTGTGGGGCTCTCTGCACTCTCCCTGGGATTGTATTTCCTTGCCTTATTTAACTCTGTGAGGGAAAAAAAAAAATTGGAAGGCTTAGAGATTTTTTAGCTAAATAAGGATCTATATTTTTCTGGCAACATATGGGAAAAGAACACCTAGGGGTTTTTCTGTCAGCATGACCCCAGGATTGTGTCAAAATTCCATCCTTGGAAGGAGTATGTTTACCTTCCCTCAGTTTTAAAAAGGGGTTTTTTTTTAATTTTTTATGACACAGACAAAGAAAAGAATTATTTTTGATTAACTAATTCATTGATTAATTTATTGATTAATGATACTAAAGTTTTGAACTTGGAGGA
>VZRM01008323.1:0-29164 GCA_013397955.1 Grantiella picta
CTGCAAAAACTCATAAGGCTTCTTTCTCCCATGCAAGACACCCACCATGGCCTACAGAATTGAAATTAGAAATAAAATCCTAGAATAAGATAATTGTGACATCTCTATTGTTTTGTCTCACAAAAATGATGTAATATTTTCTTAAGTCAAAACAGCATCAGCGTCAGTTATGTAGTGGTAGTTGAATTAGAATGTAGCAAAATTAAAGTCCAGTGGAACTTAGTAACTAAGCTTTGAGGCCTGTTTTGTTCAGCCATGCCTCTTGGTTCATTTCATTTCCATGAAGACAATGACAATTCACTCACGCTTTGTGCTCTGTGGCAGCGTGCTGAGTCAGCACTTTACTCATACCTACCTCAGAACTTCCACTGACATCATCCCGAGAAAAGGTTGGCTGGATGCTAGCTAAGGACCTCAGCATTTAGCTCTCAGTGATGACAAGTCCATTAGTGCATATGTAGGTATTGTATGGATAGAACTGTACTGACACCAAATGTCAGTGAAGTGCAAGGCTAGGAGCAGGAACAAGACTAAGAGCAGGAATTACACTGTAGTTCTACTGTAGTCCTACACAAGCTTGATCTTTAAGGGTAAGTTAACAGTTGCTGCTTTTTAGCTTGTCACATCAGAGTGGAAAGTGGCAGAGCTCTAGGCAGAGTGTTCATTTTTGGTTATGACATGCCCTGAATTTCTGAGATGTGATTTTGTCAAGGCTGCAGATGATTTCTAAAATTGTTTGGATTTTCCTAAAGATCTCAAATAAAAACAATTTAATTAGTGAAACTGTTGGTTGGGGGTGTTTTTAAAGCAAGGTTATTTTATGATTCCTAATTAATTCATTACCTTTTCATGCAAAGTCATTCCTTCTTCACTTAATATTGCCTCTCAACTTCATCTAATGTTTAGGTGTGTCCAAAAAAACCCACCCCAACATCCCTGAAAGAATTTATTTGCCTCTGTTTTTTGATCCCACAATGTGAAATTGTGTTTGCTAATGCTAGCCAGTAGTTTTTGTCCTGAAAAGAAGCATGAAGTTTCTGGTATATCAGAGTTAGCACAAAAGAATTTTGTGATAGGAAAGAATGATAGTAAGAAAAAAGGGAGAACAAGACCTTGGAGTGTGTTTGCCCAAACCTGTTTTTTTTTATCTCCTGGGGCTTCCGAAGCCCAATAACAATGCAAGGTGCCACCTAATGCAAAGATCAGACCAGTTATCTTGATAAGGCTTACCTATTGAAAAATTGCTGAAGTATCTAATTACAGTGATTGTTAGCTGCATTCCAGGTTATTAGCTATGACAGCAAAGTTATCAGTTAAGTTTTAAAAAGCCAGTCAACTAATTAGTTCAGGAGAACTATTCAAAACACTGTCCTTGAGGTTGTTAGAATTAAATTTTTAACATACATAGCCTGCATTTCAAATTTAAATTCTAGTGTAGCTTGCTCTGCACAAATTGGCAAATGCCAGGACCTTGCAGTATTGTAGAGTGGACCAGAAGCCCTCTTGTCCTAAAGTTGATGAAAGAGTTCATTGTAATTTTAGTCAGTCACAAGAGGCAGCTGAGGTTGGGTGGACAAAGAGAAAGTGCTACAGAGGAATGACTGATGAGTCTATTAAATCCAGACGTCAGACACACATTCACACTGATACATTTCTGAGCTGCCTGTCTTCCCTAATGAGGTCTCAGCAGAGGTGTCATCAGTAGTGAGCTCTGTAGTGCCTCAGGGGCTGCATCTCTCTATTGCCTTGACATTCAGTCAGTACACAGCATAGTGGAAAAAAGCTACCTGTCACCTTTATCAACTTAGCCTGTGGTACAAGCACTCACAAACTGTTTTTACATTAGCATTTCTGTCATTGCTATCAACAAATGAGGGAGAAGACATCAGAGACGATTTCTTCAGAATGCAAGAAGTGGA
Source organism: Grantiella picta (assembly GCA_013397955.1). Lineage (NCBI taxonomy): Eukaryota > Metazoa > Chordata > Aves > Passeriformes > Meliphagidae > Grantiella > Grantiella picta. The sequence goes on from VZRM01008323.1 coordinate 1,920, forward strand.
CAAAACCAGAGGCTTATTTTTCCCCTTAACCTCTTGACTCCTTTCTATTATCTTTATGCTGAGCTACTGTCTCTTCTGGTGTAGTTCCTTTCTACCTAAGAATTGCTTTGGCTGGAAAATAACCTGGCATGGCAATTTTAAACTCCTGTCATCATCATTCTTCCACTCTGAGCCCCACAGAACAAATTATATTTTATGTAAAGTTGTTTTGCTAATGTAGGTGCTGCTACTTTGCTGGGGGACGCAGAAGCAAGTTTGGTACAACATCTTGCTGTTACTCAAATAGTGAATACGGGCTGTAGTTTGGACCTGTGGTAAAGATTCCTCCCTTCCCTGCTTTTCACCCTCATCAAGCTGCAAGCAGGAATCTAAGAAGCCAAAGATGTCAAAACAGTTTATCTTTGACATGGGAACTTGGAATCATAGAATCACAGAATATGCTGAGTTGGAAGAGACGCATCAGGACTGTTGAGTCCAATTCCCAGCCCTGCACAGGACACCCCGAGGATCACACCATGACAGCATTGTCCAAATGCTTCTTGAACTCTGTCAGGCTGGTGACCACTTCCCTGGGGAGCCTGTTCCAGTGCCCAACCACCCTCTGGGTGAAACACTTTTTCCTGATATCCAACCTAAGCTTCCCCCAGCTCAGTTTCACACTGTTTTCTTGAGTCCTTCAGTGGTCACCACCACAGAGAACAGATCAGTGTCTGCCCCTCCTCTTCCTCTCATGAGGAAGTTGTAACTGCAATGAGGTCTCTCCTCAGTCTTCTCTTCTCCAGGCTGAACAGACCAAGTGACCTCAGCTCCTCCTCACACAGCTTCCCCTCAATGTCCTTCACTGTCCTCTTGGCCCTCCTTTGGACTCTAATAACTTAATGTCTTTCTTATATTGTGTTATCCAAAGCTGCGCATAGGATTCAAGGAAAGTATCTGCCATTACACTTTTGTCATAACTCATTGTTAATTACAGGCATTCTGCCTTTGTGTTGTTATTTTTGGATGAAATCTTGCCCCTTTTTTGGAGTGTCCCCTGTAGACAAGCCCTTAGGTGACTCTTGCTAATAACCTAATTTCTATGACTCCACAAAGGCCCCAAGCAGGACCTGTAGATCAGTTTCTACTTGAAGTTTGATCCAATAAGAGAAGTTTTAATGTAAAACCCTCCTAAGGGAGGGATGAGTCTTGCATAGTCTAGCAGCTGTCCCTGACCTTGCTTATTGAAAGAAAATGACCCATAAGAAAGCTGATAGAAAAAGAAGCGTTTTAGTCACAAAATATTTATTATTAAAGATGTAGTTTTACTTCATGGTAAGAATGGAACTTACAATTTGACCTCCTGTTTTTAAAGCCAAGAAAAGAAACAGTCTTAGCTGCTTTTATTATTAAAGGACTATTATTGTATGTTAATAAAGAAGCTTAGGAAGGAAGATACATAAAAATATAGTGAACTATATCCGGATGTAATACGAGGCTTAGGCACATGTGAACGAGTCCAATGTGATCCAATTAACTATGGCAGCCTGTCAGCTGAAGTTACTATATGGGACTGCATGTATGCCTCAATTGCTCAGATAATTGCTCAGTTTGTGTATGTCAGTTGATAAAGATCACTAACCTAGGAATATAATAAGTAACTTACTGAAATTCTGTGTAAACAAATGTACATCTCTTTTTAAACAAATGTACTTGTGCAAAATAATGCATGTTGTGTGTTCAAAAAATACGTTTTTTCTTCCCAAATTATCTATTTTATGTTAATTTCATATATATAAAAATTTTGGACTTGTAGTTAATGACCTGAAAGTATCAATTCAGTCACTGTGGATTTGTACAAATGCATTATTGTACCATCAGTGAATTGGCGAATATTTTGATGAAATTGCAGCTACTTCAAATTCTAAACTGTAAAGACCGGCTAGGTGAATTTACATGGGCATGTGCCTCTGCCATCTGGGACTAATTGTTACCAGACATTTATCACAGGGCTTGTACAATCAGATTCAATTTGTTTGCTGTACCTCAAGGATATGAGATAAGTGTTTGTCCTTCCTTTCTACTGACGTGTTGAAGTAGATGCTTTTTGAGGTACCCTCTGAGAGATTTTTTTTTCCACCTGCCAGAGTCATAGGATCTTCAGGCCAAAGGGCACCAGGGAAGAGAAACTCAAGCATAGCCAGATGCCACAGTGATGTAGCACAGTACCCACTGCTATTTCATAGGAATAGTTTGGTTTACAGATGGGGATAAAACTGCTAATTGCATCAAAAGTCACTGACAATCAGGGTCACTAGAACACAGTTGTGGCTACTTTGCTCTGCCCTGACAGCACCAGTCACCCTCACAGGCAGAGAACTAGCTTAGTGGCTGCCTGTGCAGAATTGTCTTACTGCTTCCAGATGAACCCTCTGTCTCCAACTTCCCCGTTTTTTCCAGTGATAAGTGTAGATAAGGTCTGGCACCCTTCCTCTGCACAGGGCTGCTCTCGCTGCTGGCAGGAAACCTCTTCCCATTACAGGTGTGCTGAGAACGAGATTTCAGTATTTCAAAAGCTGATGCAATTTCAAACTGGAATTGAGAATAATACTGACTATTCTTGAAGCAGGTCTTTCCCACAGCTGGCAGGCTTAATTTATGGTGATAAAATAAAAGCCATATTCCCTAAGTTTGTTTGTGGAAAAGGTTGCCTGAGATTGCCACAACCTCAGTAAACTGAACATCCATTTTCTCTACTTACCTTCATCCATCCAAAAAGGCAAATTATTCTGAAAAACCAAATTTTTCACTTGGAAATAACTTAGCTTGGTTTGACACACTTAATTTTGATAAATACAAGCTGACTGTTTCTTACTGTGTTTATGTCTCCAGATGCTTATACACAGGATGTTTCATATTTTGTTGTGGTATCACTCCAGGTATTAAACTTGGACTGACTAGCCTACAATTTTCCATATTTTCCTTTTCCCTTTCTGTGGGAGAGCACTATAGTCATTCTCGTCAGTCCTCTTTGTGTCCTCAGAGTAGTTCAGATTGTTTCAATTATTTCTTAATCTTCCAAGATGGATTTCAGCGAGCTCCATTATCATGCACATGTGTCACAACTAAGTATCTGCTATCTGTTCTCTCCTGATTCTAGCTGGTGTTCCACACCACTGAAATGTGTTAAGAATCTGATCACAGATACTCTTTTAATGAAGGCTCAGGCACTGAACACTTTGTCCTTTTACATTCCTTCATAAATTTTTCACCATTCCTGCTTAAGACCAGTGAAATGTTCTTGGTCTTGTATCCTGACTGTATTTATAAAAGCTTTTCTCACTTTCTTTAATGTCCTTTGCTGGTCACATCTCATTTTATGCCTCAGATCTTCTGATGTTATCTGTAAGCACTTTATGTTCAGTGAGTGTCTGTGTTTCCATTTTTAAACAGTTAATTTTTGATTTTCAGGTCATTAGTAAGCTATTGATGTTCTTGATATAGAGCATTTACAATATATCTTATCTCTCCTCCACAGAGGAATAACCTGTGATTGTTTCAATACAGAACACTGCTATATTCTATTCCAAAAATGGCAGAAGATTATTTCAAGATTGTCTGAACCTTTTTTCCAATTTTATTTTATAAAACAGAAATCACAGCAAATCAATCCTATTTCAGAAGAATGTGGATTTTGACTGACTGCATACAAGACTCAAATAAGATTTCATCAAACTTTTTGCAGTCAACTGCTATTTTAATACCAGTGCTTCAAAAATGTATAGCATCCATATGAAGACGGGAAAGAGGAAATAAAAACAGTCTGAATATATCTAATATGAGCAGAACATCAGATAATGCTCCATTACAGCAATGCTATTGAAGACTTACTGACAATTGATATCTGGCAGAGAAAGCCGTTCTTGCCTTCTGCAGGATAAAATTGCATGTGGGAGATCCATATCAAGGAACAATCATTCTGCCCTAAGGCATTTCCATGGGTAATGCAGATCATTAGGACTTTGGTACCAGATGGCATAGCTGTAAAACCTTTTCTATATGCCCTAGTTATCCCTGATAATCTGCCAGGTCTGGTTTATATGTGAACTGTGTACCCTTTTTCTGGAAAACTTGGGGTTTTTGTTTTTAGCTAAGGTGGTGAATTTTCTCATAAATAAAAAGTGAATAAAGTCTAAGAATGCCAAAATCATTCAATGAGAACTGTCAAAATAGTGGAAGATGCCTTTTTTGGAAAGAGTAGAGCTTAGGCCCAATAGATGTATATCTGATTTTTACATATTAATTGTCTTTGGAATTCTTTCCTGATATTCTGTATTTCTTAATTTAGATAGACTGTAACTCTAACATGTTAACATCTGTATTAGATCCCTATTCTGGAGGTTCACTTTACTGCTGAACTTAACTACAGGGATGGAGCTGTCACAGGCTCTGACCCACCATGGACCCTGTGCCTCAATTTGGCATGGCAGAGTGTTTCCTCATTTGCTTTCCTTTGGGTCTGTGGAGCCCCACAGTCCAGCTGTCCTCAGCTCTGAGATCTGCGCTGACTCCCCAGCTAGGTTAAGGTCATTCTCCCACAGAATATCTCTACCCTTACCTTCATAGATACCCTGCTTAATAATTACATCTTTCAAAGACTGGAAGTTTCATTAGGTTTTGCACATCTTTATAAAAGCTCTTTTAAATTTGAATCATTTTGCCAGTAGATACAGTACATGAGATGTGCAGCTCTAAAGACGGCCCGTGGCCAAAACCTGCAAAATAACCCCTAAGTTTTGCTGTCTCATTTAAGAAAACATTTGACTCTAATGATAGAGTCTTCAACAAATAGAGCCTTCCTACTCCTTTGGCTAATTCCAGAATTTTGTCTAAGACTGATTTCCCCGAGGATTTTCTTCTTGCCACTCTGCCACTTCCAATTCTCTGGATGGTTACAGCAGATAAGCATCATTAGCAAATCAATAGCGTTTGGCAGGCTGTCTTCATTTTCCTGCTAGGGCAGCATTATGCTGTCACCAATAGTCCATCAGTACTCTCAGATTTCACAGTAGACACTGAGGCACAGCGCCCATCTCTTCTAAATGAACTGTGTGATCCAGCTGGATCTAGTCTTCTTGAAAAAGCAGATCCTATGGCTCATTTTGGTGACTGGGGGGAGATGAATGCCATCGAATCTGCTGGTGCGCCAGAAGTCCTGGCAGTGACAGAAGAAAATGAAATATATATGGGCACTTGTGCTGTGCAGCTTGGCAGGGCAGGATGGTGTTAAGGGCCCAGGGCAGTGCACTCTGGAAAGCTGTGGCGATTGACAGCAGTGCACTCTGAGCGGGCTCCAGTGGGTTAGTTCTCCTTTCAGGCTGTGCACAGTACATGAGCCAAATGCTGAGCTCTTCTGATGTAATCAGAAGTATAGAGTAACAAACTTGAGTAAGCTTATAGCCATATGGACAGTTGATAAAGTCAGACCAAGTATATTGGTTTATACAGATAGCTCAGGCTGTCAGGAGAGCACTGTATGACTGACAGAAAGCAAAGGATATTTTTCTCACAGACAATCAGTTGTTTGATAGAAAATAAATACTTCCAAAACACACAATACTCCTGACAGGGAATATATTATGTGTCTAAAATTAGTTAGAATGAACCTAACTTAAAAACTGAAAATATTAATATGACTGAGATGTGAGCAGTAAGTGTTAATGATGTACAATTCTGCTAATTTTTAGATTAGTTATATACTGTGACTTATATCTCTAAAAGTACAAAAGTAGAAGAGATGTTCTCAGTCAGCCTGATGAGGTGATGGTACATAGCTTCCTGCAATTCTAACAGGCATTCCAGGACAGGACGTGTTTGACACGTGCTTTGCTAAGATGCTGGATGAGCTGGAGGAACCTGCAATTCCCGCCTCTTCTCCCGTGGTGGTCTTGCCTCTCACCAAGGTGGCTGTCCTTCATCCAGCGACAGCAGCAGTGACAGCTCCTCCAATAACGATGGCTCATGGGACAACTCTGAGAAGGAACAAGTGCAGCACTTCCTGGAGCTCCAGGAGCAAGTACTGCATCTGGGGCGGTGGGTTTGGGATGGCCTGTGGGTCCTTCTGGAGCTTGGTGACCTTGGGGTCATAGCTCAAAGTCATGTTCTTTCCAGTTGTGTAACAGTGACTGTCAGCTGCCAAGGGCTCCAGAACTGTTTGGTTTCAAGTAAAACACAAAGAAATTGGTGCTCTTCAGGGTGGTCCTTCCTATTAAGACACGGGATTTGGCTCCCAGTGGCAGGAATTTGCTGCCTACACTTGGGTGAGGTCTTAACAGTTGGACTTGGAGACATGGTTTGGGTGTGGTGATAGGGGTGTTGGGTTGATGTTGGGCTTCATGATCATGAAGATCTCTTCCAAGCCAGATGATTCTGTGATTCTGTGACTCATGGTATGATAGATACAGTCACTTCTGAGGGCATTTGGTTTTTATTCAGGGACTCAGCTTTTTGGATGCATTTGAGGCAGACTGACATGCTTGTAATCTGGTGTGTCTTAACTCTGAACTTTAAACCAGCTGTGTCAGCTCACTGCTCAAAGCAGCTGAAAATATCAGACTGTCATATAGTTTAGTCCAGATGGGACTCAGATGAGTTTCTTAGAACAGTTGACATGTCAAATGAAAAAAACCTTGCAGATAATCAGAAAAAGATTGAAAGATCAAATTAAAAAATAAATAGAGGAAGAAATTTGAACCCTTTTGCATTTCTCTGACTGTAGTGTATTTACTTTTCTTAGCTACCTTGGATTGACTGGTCTTTTTGTATTATACTGCACCCCAACCCTACTATGTGTTAAAATACTTAGCTATTAAAAATGTATTTAGATATAAAAGTTATGTAAATGCTTAAGACAAATACCAAGGCTGCAGGCAGAAAGATTCTGTCTGATTGCCAGGGTTACACATTGTGGAAGCAAAGCTAAACTGGGGATTAACATGAGAGAAATGTAAGCATAGAGAGTAAGGTATTGAAGGAAATGAAAAGAATGATTACATAAAGTTGGAAAATACAACAATACTGAAAACATCCCTTATGGATGAGTTTTGTTTTAGGTCAGTATCTAGAATTTATGCTGAAGCTGGTCAGAGTCATCTGGTTCTGTGAGTATTGCTCAGCCTTGATTTAAATAATACAAGGTTCCACTGATCTTGATAAATTTCTGATTTTGTAGATTATTGACTTTGCTCTTAGTTATGCTTGATTATTTTTTGGGAGAGTTTAGCTATGGCTGCTAATACAGTTTAGTGCAATGCTGTTAAATTTTTTGTGTTCCTCTGCAAAAACTGCATTGTGCTGATACTAAAATGCTCTTCCCTGGCCCCAAACAGTTTCCACTCTCTGAGTGGGCACTTTGAATTAATTGTGATGGTACTCTGATATCCCTGGACTGTAACTAGAGATTAGCAAAGGGAAGGCAAGGGGTTTAGGCATGGTTGGATTAGATACGATGGGCAGAATATGCCACATAATTATATTTCTAATAAAAAGGCTGAAGTATGGGTCTCTCCACTGGCTATAGAAAATCACCTGCAGGAAACATGAACAGTGTGCATTCCAGCCCTTCCTGACTGGAGCCATCACTTCTCCATAGAGCTATATTATTCATCATGGATAGAGCTCCTCCAAATAAAGTCCCCCAGGCTGTGCAAGTGGTACATAATGAAACCATAACAGTTCTGTTGAGCCTACAGGTACTTAATTGTATGACTGAGATGTACTACTACCTTTCACAAATTTCACAGTCTACTTGTACTTGAAAAGGCCCCTATATAATGAGTTTTAAATCTGGTGCCCATTGCTGCTATTCAACTTGACTCTGGATTCATTGTTCTCTTGTGCAAAGGGAAAGAAACAAGAAACAGTGACTGACCTCAAAAATATCCTTCATGATTTGTATATAAACCCTGTACCCCCTTAGTTATCACTGAATTTCACAGGGAAAGAAATAAGAATACTTCAAATGGATTTTGTTACTTGAAAGAACCAAACCTCTTAGGATTATCTGACTTGGTTGGCTTTCCCTCACTTCAGAATCTCTAGAGCTGATTTTTTTTCAGTTTGTAGCTGTTAGATGATTAGTCTTGATCACTTTAGAAAGCAGTGTGGGATTTTTCACCACAAAGCCAGTCTCCAAGTTTTTGGCTCTTTTTTATGTATAATAGAAGCTGGTAAGAACTGCAGTTGAAAGGAAGGAAGAAAAATAATGAGAGTATAAATAAAATGAAAATTTATTCTTTAGATTCTCTTTGTAATGCAAGTTTGAAACAATTTTAACAGAGCATTTAAAGAGATAGGAAATGAGAAAGTGGACAAAATATTGAAAATTTTTTGTTCTTGAGTTATTTTTGACAAAAATGCAAAAGCAAGGACGAAATCTTTTTTATAGTTTAGAAATTATTTTTTCCCCTCTACTATGCATTTCTTGGTTTTTAATCAAGCATACTGAGGAAATTATGGTGAGGAAATCATGGTGAGCTAGTGAAAGGACTTGCTTTTGTTCTGTTTTAAACACTTTGGTGTTTTGTGTTGCCTGTTTTCAACATAACACAGAATGGGTCAGGTTGCAATGTCTGGTCCAACCTCCCTGCACAAGCAGGGTCATCCCAGAGCACACAGCACAGGATTGCATCCAGATGGTTCTGAAATGTCTCCAGTGAGGGAGACTCCACAGCCTCTCTGGGCAACCAGAGTTACCTGCATGTGGGTCAGCTGCACAACAAAGCTTTTCCTCATGTTCAAGTGGAACATCTTGTGCACTATTTTCTGCTGCTGCCTTTTGTCCTATTACTTGGCACCACATGAAGAGCTTGACTCTTGTCTTCTTGATCAAAAACATTTAGTTGGGGGAAAAGGTCTAATCATTGTTTTCACTGTTAAAGGCCCAACACTCCACCCCATAAAGGAAATGCTGAAAAATCTCCCCCAAGTAGGAACAGTTCGTACCTGGCATTTTGATATGTTCAAGGTGGTAATAATATGTAATACCTTAATTTTATTTGTTGCAGAATAATTTGCTCCCTAATAGTTTGTCTTTCACACTTCACTAATTGAAAATGGAATAAAATCATTTTTTTCTCTTTTGTAAATCAGTATAAAAGGCCTACACTATCCACATTAAAATTACAACTATTTACTTGGCTTTTCCTACCCTCTTCAGCGTGAATTAAGTGGACTGAAACATGCTTGCTGGGTCTGGAGTCTTGTTAGATATCGCTAGATATCAGGTATGCTTAGCATTTGATTAAGATGTACTTAAAGTAAATGTAGGATGCTGCTAAAACTCTACCAATGTTGTAGCTTTTTCTCTAATCAGTGTAGTACCAATTCTCCAGAATACTGCAGGATGTGCTCCACAAGACACAAAAATACTCAGGTCAGTAATGGCTCCAGATGAGCACAAAGACTACCTCTTCTTCCCTAGGAACAGAGCCATCAGCTTGATAAATGTGCGCATTTCTAACTTCTGTAACTCTGTCCTGCTTGTGTGCACTTACCACTATTTCAGTGGATCACAGCATTGTTTTCCCTACCACGTAACACCTTGTGGAGTGGCAATGTGAGCTATTAAATGGGCTGTTGCTATTCATCTCTGTGGAAGCAACATGCTTGTTAGATGAAGTTACTTGAGAATTTTTAAAGTGCACTGGAATCATTTGGGAGTGTAAAGCTCTCAAGCAGTATAAATATTTTTGTAAATTACTGGAGTCTGACATCTCTGATGCTATTCTGATTATTTTCAAAAGATATCTACAAAACAGTATTTCTCTGAATTAGTCTTTTCTCCTAGTTACAACTTATTAAAATAGTACTTTGTCACAAAATTTTGTTTCTAGAATTTCTATGCTTCTCCTGGGGTAATACCAGTTTGTACCTCTGCAGTCTCTGACACTGTTGTTATTCCTACTCTTGAATTTCCCTGCTTCTCCAGCCTCTGCTAGAGCTGCATTCAGGAGATGTTCAAACAAATTACTGACCAGACTTCTTGAGGCAACGTGTCCGGGTTTTTTAAGTTTAATTTTTCTTTTTCCTTAGGTTTATCCCAAAAGATGAATGACTCTTATATTACTCTTTTTTTCTTGAGGCTGATGATAGTCTGGATTGTATCCTGTTGGGATGGAGTGGTGATGGGAGAAATGTGCTGTAAAGTGCGAGAGACTAATTTTTCTCTGGTGGTTTCTTAGATATGGCTAAACTGATGCAAGCAAACAATATTTTTCCCTTCCAACCATTTCCATCCCCTATCCCCTTCCTTACTAGCACCAGGCTTCTTCCTTGGCAGCGTGTAAGATGAGCTTTCTTCTCAGTGGCTGTGAGCAGCTTCAGGTGCTTGGACAGTGAAAGCACTGTGTAACCTCCCAAATAGCCTGCATATATCCCACCCAATCCAGCTGTGGTAGAGCCATTATTTTCAATATTGTCAGCAAATGCTGGGAAGCACTTATTGACTGAGAGAGTTAAATTGCTCTCACAAGCTGTTGCAAAACCAACTTCTGACTGCTTCAGCTCTGAGTGTGGAAGCCTTACCAATATGAGTGAGGGTGAAGTAGATGAGCCTGTACAAAGCTTTATAAAGGAACTTGTATATTTCTAAAGTAAACAAAAGTGCCTAGAACATTTTCTGAAGACCTCTCCATAACCCAATGTCTCACCTGTATTAATGTGCATCAGGAGCTCAAGCCATTTTCCTGTGCACTCTGTGTGGTGTGTTAAGGAAGCTTAGCCAGTGCAAGCAGCTAGGCTGGAGTGAACTACTGGCCATCAAAAAGATTTAGGTTGCTTTAAATAGACTTGTGGGAATCTGAAATACTTTAATCACCTAGCTTGCAGCAAAGCTTTTGCAGTGTCTGGATTTATTTATATTCTTCTCACATCCTCCAGAGCAAAAGATAATGATAACATTTCCTTCTACCCCACTAACTTTACATAATTATTGTACAAAGGTTTTTGCACATGTCCCCAGACTTAAAGCATGGTGACAGGACTGCCTGTGCAGAACAGAAGATCTATTCACTGGAGTAAATAGGAAGTGAGGAGTCAGGATTAGATACATATTTTATGAATAAGCAATATGTGGAAAACAATTACTGTCGTTAAAGAGTAGGTGGTTCATTAAATTTTGAAGTCGAAGAATTTGAAACTATCCATTAGCTATGGCATGGTAGGTTTGTCCTGGCCTTGGACAAGGGTAATGGTGAGGTGGAAATCTCCTTGCCCTGAGGAAGGCACAATGTATATGATAGACATTACATAATAACTGCATCCTCAGTATCCACCACAGACATTGTTTTGGATGTTTCAATGACCTTGTTGCAATCCCAACTCAGGGGCTTTTGTGGTTACCATGATTTGAACTTGAACTGCATGTTTGCCTGATACAGGAAAGGGTTGGATGGAGCTCTGATCAACCCAGTTCAGGGTCCCAGTGCCTGAACTCTCAGCAAAGCACACACTGCCCTGCCTTTCCTGCTTCCTAACATGGACCGCTGGGCTTAGCAGCAGGCAAACATGGATGAGGAGCTTTTTGTCAGGGCATTAAGAGGCCTTACAGGCCCCAACCTACCCAATTTGGGGTCTCACTCATCCCACCAACAGCCCATGTCAGCCTCCTGGGGCCATCAGCCCCTGTGCCAGTGATGCCACACCCCTGCTCTGCTCAGCCGTAGGTCCTGCTGAGCCAGGGCTGCTCCTGGTGTCCCCAGTGTCCTGCCTCTGTCTGGGGCAGTGGGATCAGCTCAGGCTGCCCTGGGACACCTTACACCTCAGGGAGCAGTCAGCTGTGGCTGCACCCCACTGTGTCCTGTCAGTCCCACTTCCAGCTCACACTGGGTTTTCTTAAAAAAATGTGAAATGCAGCTGGGTATTTCTTTTTATCAGAAAGGTCAATATAAAGCACATTAGGGAATACTCTTTCATGACTTACAGGCAGAGAGGTCTCCCTGTAGGATGAAAAAAGTGTCCTGCGGGGCTAGCCCCAGTTTTAACTTGCATATCTGTATAAAATATGTCAATGTCTTATTTCAAAACCCCCAACCCAGCTGTTTCCTCCACATATTTTTCACTTAATTGATTTTTAATTTAAGTTTTTCTTTAGTATATGACATCCACAAAAGTTTGAAATTTTAATCCCCAAGAGGCATCTTTGAGTGAGGCATGTCAGACTCCTGCTGACGGTAAAGAAACACCTGGAGTTACTGATTGTCTTGATCTGGGCATTTTTTGGGTGGCCACACAGGCCTGTTAGAGAGCTGCCAAATTGACAGAAGAGAGCAGACTCTCCTGCGTAGAATACTTCTGAGATTTTGCTGCTTCTCTGAAGTCAGAAAGCAGAGACCTCTGAATACAGCTCTCCTACTAGGCAGGTTCCCAGTCTCTTACAGAGGTAAATCTGTAATTCACAATGTCTGAGTCTTGGTCTTGAACACCCCAAAGTCTTGTGGGCTAAAGTACAGAAATAGTATTTCAGTTTGAATTCTGTGTTTTCATGGTATTCAGCTCTAAGTGTAAAAACATCAGTAGTCAGAAGACACCTCCTACTCAAATAGTCATATTCATGTAATCACAAGGACACAGAGGAAAAAAGTCACTTGATTTGGAAGAGTTTTCTATTAATTTTCAATGCATCTTGGGCACAAACAATGGTGGGTATTTTGATATACATACACACATATGTTAACATCCTACCACCTCTGTTAAAATACCCAAGAGACACTTTTAATGGTGTAAATGTAGTTCCATGTACATACATAGCCTGAAATGACACTAAACTTAAGGTGAAGAACAAACAGCTTTAAAAAAGAATCATACTGTTAAGGCTCTTTGTGGACCAAATACAGGTTATCTTCTTTCTGCAAGGAACTACAGGTTCAACCAGGAGCTTCAGCAATGTCAAGAATTACTCAGCAGCAAGATATTTTTTTTATAAGGGCAAATGAAAAAAAAGATTGGATTTGACTGACATGTACTTAAAGTTGTATATCATACTTCTGGTAAATGCAGAAGTGGAGATGAAACTGTTATGTAGATTTCTGACTTCCTTTCCCTCTTCCCAAGACAGCCTGGACAATTCATGCAGCTAAGCTGGTGGTCCACATGACTGCTTTGTTTTGCACAAGTGCATCATGCCCTGCTCTATCCCAACTCATGCTAAACTCAGTTGATACGAATGTAATGGTCCAGGATCTCTTTGCATGGGAACTTCCTGTAACACACTGAATGGTAAAAAGAGCCTGGTAAAATTTTTGGTATAAAAAGTATTTTTTTGTATAAAAGAGATTTTTTTTGGTATTAAGTATTTTTGGTATGAAAGAGATCAGTAAAATTCAAGTAAAAAAAAAAGAATACAAATTTGCACTGGTCTGAAAGTAATGAATTTCCAAATGTTTCTATTATGGCTTCAAATTTCATGATTTGACCTTGGAAGACGCCTTCTCCCAAAACTGACATTTTATCCCATTTTATCAGTTATTGAGACCTATCTATTTCCTAGAATTTTTCTCAATGTCCCAGTGTTGTGTTAGGTTAACAGAATTTTAAAAATGCAGCAGTTAACTGCTTTCCATACAGCTATAAAACCAAATGTGGTGTTAGAAAGGATGAATAGGGCCCACATTCAGCTGCTGTTTGTGTATTAATTTGCAATAAAGAAATAAAATTTTATATGCACTTGCAAAAACAAGTTGCATAAAAAAAGCTTCTTAGATTTCCTATGTTTATTACCCTTTAGCCAAGATTTTTAGAATATGCAGTGCCTATGTGCAAGATACAGTAGGGGGCTTTGTGTTTATCATTAATCTGTTTGAAATCTGGACATTTGTAGTGTTCATGATTAAAAACTCTCAGTGTTGTCTTGTCTATTACATTCTGTTTCTCAAAATGGCAGAGGTTCACAGAATTAGTATCAGACATCTGTTGGTCTGATACAAACCGGGACTGATAAGTCCTTCACATACAGAAGCAGATATCTGCATTTGTCACAGTTCTGCACAAAGATCACATCGTTGGGTCTTTCAATGACAAGAGGAGCTAGACCCAGCAGCAGTCATTCACTTGCCTGACCCGTCTGTTTTGTTCGCCATTTAGTGGTAAAAAAATAAAAGGGCATTGTAACGACCTGGTTAATGTATTTATTGATCTCAGATACCTGAAAGCATCCGAGGCATGTGCAGCTTCTGTATTAGTGTGAGTTCATCAAACTGATAGTTCTTCATCTGGAAACTGGTGTGGGTCTCAGCTTTGTGTCTGTGTGTGCACATGCATGCACATTGCATCTGCAGTGTTATATACACAGTTTATTTGACATTTGCCAACATTTCTCAATACTGAGATTATTATTTTGGGACCATGAAGAATAAAGAGGTAAATCATGGCTTAAAAGCTGCACTGCATGGTGTGCACTGCTTAAAATGGCCCTCTTACTCTTTGTTCATTTGACATAATACTGATAGAAATTCTCAAATGTGATCTGTAACAGAGAGCAGTATTAGGTGTATCACTATCAAAGGTAGATTTCTTATGCTACATTTTTATTCAAATTTATTGAAAAGGCCTGAAAATTTCAAATGCTTTTGCATATGTATTAACATTTAAGAGCCAGATGAGAATTCTGTCTGGCTGTTCTGACTTAGTGCATGGAATGACTAATGGGATGAAAATCAGGAAATCTGGGCTTATATCCACATTTTGTTGCTTGTTTGTCCGTCTAATTTTTTTTTAATCTGTTTATGCCTTAGTTTCTCCTTCTCTAAAAAGAGGAACATTTCACTTGTTCATATTTGTAAGGTATTTTAATGCATCAACTAAATTTGGTCCATCAATGGAAAGTTTTATTTATCATCTCTTGTTCAGTGCCTGCTGCTCATGGACATTTGGGAAATGGATTAATCAGATGCAGGTGCACGGGTGCATTTGTGAGATTATTTCTGTTCAAGAACTAATTAAAAAACCTCAACATATTTCTGAAGATGTTGAAAGAAAAAATAATGTAAAATTTAACAAAGTACTAAAGTCTCAAGAGTGTAATGAGCAAATCTTGAGGAATTTAACAAGTTAAATACACATGATAAAGTTGACCAGCTTTGCACCTCAGTTCCTTTGTCTTCAGAATGGGGATTGGGGAAATTAATGGCTTCCCAATAAAGCAGCAAGAATTCAATCATATCTACCCTGTGTGTCAAAGATGTAAACAAATTGATAATAATATCTTTGGGTTTTTTTAAAGTCACAGTAAGATGGCAGTAAGGAACTGAGTCTTCCTTAAAAAAAAAGGTGTCTTCAAATGCATGCATATTTACAAAACAATTATTGGCTTCTCCAGGTGATTTGTTCCCTTTGATATCCATGACAGAAATTATGCAGACTTTTCTGGAAATAGGATCTGATTATTTTTCTGATATGTCTAAATCTAATTATGTTGGTTTTTGGAATTCATATGGGTAACAGTTGGCAGTACTCAGACAGATTTATGGACCCTGACAACACCCAGATGTATACGAGGAACAGCAGACAAGCAGCAAAGGCTGCAAGTGAATATATATACTGAAAGTCAGAGGATACAGTTCATCAAAGCAATTGAAGAAATTTGGATGAAAATCCAGTGACCTTCCCGCCATTGGCTCCTTTTGACAAGTGGCAGACATCTGTCCTACCCTTCCTGCCACCTTGCTGCAGTCCTGCAAACACACATCGAGCTGTAGAAATGAAAGTGTCGGGAAATTCCAGCCCAGTCCATTTGGGAGTTAACTCATGGAGCAGGTGCATTTTATTACAGCTAGTTTCACGTAGTGATAATGAGCAGCCACGTGGCATTGCAACCTACTCCTTATTTAGAGCACAAAACAGCTTTATTCCTGCAAGGGCAGAGCCAAATGTTTTATAGCAAACAGTCTACACATTTCAAATGAGCTGTTTCTATAATTCTGGCAATTTATAGTAAGAACTGAATCGCGTAATTATAGGTAAGGAAGTGGTGGTGTTGGGAGGAGAGATGATGGAAGTGTTTGTCAGTAAACAAGCAGAGCTGAGGGCTTGCATCCTCCTCCTGCTGGAACTCCACAACATTCCCAGAAGCCATTGAAGGAAGTCTTTGAAACGTGACACACGACGAATGTGTTCTAGACACAAGCATGTAGCATAAAATGGAGTTGGAGTGTGCCTGGCCCATAATTAGCTCAGGAGATAGGGACTGGGGTCCTCTGACTGGAGCTCAAGGCTGGCAGATGGCTGTAGCCATGTAAGTAGCTCTTAATAGATTACTTTGGAAAATGAAATAAAAATATGTTAGAAGTAGGGAGCAACAAGGTTTTTCTTTTTTTTGCTGTGGCAGCTCTGGTTTACATTGATAAGATAGCTATACTGAGCTGTTTTCTTCTTTTCACACTGAGGAAAATTTGAGGAAGGCTGTGCTGTGGGCATGCACAGGTGCTCTGGTGTCTTGTCTTGCATACAGTAAGAAATATTTTAACAATCACTTGCTCCTGCACAATATATAGAAGGGAATTTTGTTTATTTGATTATATATATTTGTATGGAGAGCATGAAACTAGAAACTGTTATTTGGACATGTCTCAGGATATGCTATGTAGACAGACAATGTAATATGTTGCATAAAATGTTGCACCAGTTGTACTGCAACCCGTGGTACTCCTCTCTGAAATTATTTTTTGTGTCACTATCTCCTGTCTCATTAGTAAGAAGTTAATATGAATATGTTTATAATGTGCAGAAGGGGCTTTTCACTGGTGTGAAGCAATTATGTATAATCCACATTGCACTGGGCGTTCAGCCAGCCAGGGTTGTAGGCAAGTGCCATATGTCATTTCTCAAGTACATGATACATCATTGCTTGAGACCCAAGCATATTTCACCGCACACATTGCCCATCCATTTCTTGTTTTTATCTGTGGTTTCTGCATTGCAAGCTCTCTGCCTTCTGTTCTCTTAGGGAATCACTGTGCTGATTATGGATACTATCAGCACAACCAAGAGTGGAAATTATGCCATATCCTCATTTCATGTAAAATTGAAGGTTACATTTCTGAGATTGATCTGTTATTATGCTGCCCAGAAGAATTCTGCAAACCCAAGGAACAATACAGCATCTTCATTAGCAGATTAGAAAGAGTAACCCTCAAAGCAGTTACTGAAAAGGATAATTTTTTCCCTCTGGTCTACATTTTCAGGTGTCTGGTATATTCTATATGCTAAAGAGATAACAGCTCTGCTTTATCTGCCTATTTATTCCTCTTGCAAAGTGCCTCTTTAAGAGGCTTTTCCCTTCATTTGAAGGTTTATGACATTATGAATGACCAAGTGGTTATTTACTTCTCAATCAGAAAATGAATCCATTAAAATGGACCAAACAAACGGGACTATGACATTTTGAAATGGAATTATTTCACACTGAAATCAGAGCTGGATTTCTGCATGGGTTGTTCCACTGTATCTTCAATAAAATACACTTTGTGGGTATGTGCGACTGAAAAGGGTGATGAGTTACCATTGCAGTCTCGGAGACAGAAGATTTTAAGCCAGTGACTGTGTGGTGATTATTTTCTTGCAAGATATTGGAAACTCAGATTTGGTGCTACCCTTTTCAGCAAGATCAATCCCATGCTTTCTGGTTTTCCTCTTCTTGTACAGGTAAGCCTCTGATTGACCTGTTGCACTTTGCATAAATAATTAACCAGTTCCTGAATCTGGGATTTGAGGTGCTTTCTTGAAGGTAGAATGTGATTCTTTCTTACAGTCTGGCTCCATGGCTAGAAAATCTTGTACCATCACTGGCATCACCCTCCCAGTTGTGCTGTGGATGTAGTCCTGGAAATCTGACCAAAATTATCTAGCGGGTTCACTGGGGATGTAGTGATAGTCTAGGGAATGGATGAAACAGTGTTGCTAACTTATAATTATCTTAGTCATGAGCAGATTGTACTCTAAAAGACACTAATAAAGCTAAGGCAACTGGAAGACTTCAGACTATTAATATGGTTGCATACCTCCTGTGTGTCATTTTCTCTTTATTTTTCTGTGTGAAGGAGTTGGTTGTCTGAATTTTGTGCATAGCTGTTAACACATACAGTGGAGGAGGAGCTCTGAAGAATGAGAAGTTAGAGATGCCAGTTATTGTGAGACTGCGTAGCTGCTTCATGCTTTGAGCAAAGGCAAAAAATAATCCCGTTTGGCTTTTACCCCCCGTTTTGCAGGGCCCTGCCTTCGCCAAGGACTGACAGTGACCCAGGGAAGCAGAGTATTTATTATCCAATGAGCAGAGGTAGCCCTGGTAAGAACCAGCAGCACTTCTGGTACCACTGTTTGCAGATTACTTGGAGATGACTAGTAAAAATTCCCAAGCCATACAGCCCTGAAGGAAAGGGATTATTACAATTACTTCATGTTTTCTCTTTTGAGAAGACCTCAGATGGAATCTCAAGAACAGACATTCCCTGGGTACTGGTATGTTTTAAAAAGCATTTGGGCATCCTATTTCACAAGGAACGGTCCTTATTAGGTAATTTGTACAGATTTGGTGAGTGCAGGGAGGTACCTGTGTTTGAGATTGCTGTTGACGCTGCCAATGATAACAGTTTGCAAGGTGCAAGTTACTTGAATGGAGGAAGAAATGTTAATGGAGTCTTAATTTGCAGTTTTGAATGGACTTTATATTAATCATAATATTGACTTTCTAATACTTTTCTACTAAATCTATCTTGTACACTTTTAAAATCAAGTTCAAGGAAAGTACAAGTACAATTGGAGAAAGAGTATTATAATTAAGATCATTGTTTCAAAGCAGTTAAAAGAGGCTAGATTTCTGGATCAGTTCTACTTTGATCTGGAAGTTCCATGTAGCTCAAATACAACTCACTTCTAGTAGAAAGAAAATTGATAGACCTCTGCTTCTCTCCTTTTTAAGTCACTGTTCCATGCTTTGCAATAGAAACTATATATTTGTTGAAACATTAAAACTGCCCCCACTTCTGGTTTTGCTAAAGACTAAAACATGTTCGCTTTAGGACACACTTTAGAACAGCACTTTTCCTCACCAGAGTGTCCTTAGTTGTAGGTTGAGGATGATAGCATTCCTTTATTTCAGTATTACAAAGATTAATTTCTTAACATTCATTGCACTTGGGCTGAAGATTCCATTGAAATGCAACCCTTGCCACACTCATGCTAAGGGGCAGATGGTATTTAGCACTGCACATGGTGGGGTTTATGCATTCTTACTAAGAATGTGGCCCAAGACCTGTCCTCTCAGCTGGACTTGGCTGTTCTTCCTCATCATCCTTTCCCTTCAGGAGTGCTTGGTTGTGAATCTCAGTCTTCAATTGCAGTCTGTATCCCCATTTGCAGCAAAAGAAATGAACCCTGAACTCAATTCCTGCAGTCATGTGTCTGAACTACTTCACTGAGTGTGCCCTTACATTCCCTGCTAATTTACTGGTAACCATCAGCTCCTCTTCTGGTGTAGAGTACCACTGCTAGGGGAGGGAAGTAACAAATCTGAGCAATGTCAGCCAAAGACTCCAAATTTTATTTTGCTACTTCGCTGCACAGGAACAAGACATAGTCTTGTTTTAGTCAGTAAAGGTATCTTCCAGATGGAAATTCAGTGCTGGTGATATGCTGGGTTCTTATCCTTAGCTTAATTTTAAATACATAAACTGGCATGTCAAAATGTAAGTAAAAGCAAGATCTGAGACTGCTATTATTAGGTTTTTAAGCCTATATCCCAAGTTTGAGTTCAGTGCAGGACAGAAGATATCCAAATCTAAATATATTAGTGTTTTACTTGTCATTGATGAAAATGTTAGACATTTTCTTTTCAGAATATGGGCTCTGCATCAGTAGAAGTCATTAGCAGTAAACTCCTTTACTTTATGCAATGTCATTTGCTGCTGGATTTGCATACATTTTTCTTATGACTCTACCTGTCAGCTGCCATGGTTTCTGCAGTATTTTCATATTTCACTGTTCACAGTTAAGAAGGCTTATGAGATCTTGGATCATTTATCAGTATTCGGTGTGGAATTTCATTATTCCAGGATGGATTATGGAGGCACAAACTGTTATTCTAATGGCTTCATTGCAAGTGGCTAACAATGTCATACCAGGGACATTTTGTGTAACTGTACAGCATGTTTAAAAAATATGATGTGGGGTGTGCAGTGGGCAAGACACCAACGTTTGTTTTATTTGTATTCTAGGACACAAGGGTATTAAGGAGAAATGAAATGGCAGCTGCAGCTGTTGTAGGCATTCCCCAAAGGGATAGAGCTAATAGGATATATGTCTTCATCCACAGCTGAGTTAATTTTGAGAGCAGAGGATGAAAAATGAAACTAAACACATACAACAAAATATTGGATAATGGGGGTGGGAGGAAGTAGCCACCCTCACTAATCTGTGACATCGTTGTGATAAAAAAAGAAATCTTTCCATTAGAAATCTGAAAAGAGAAGATTTTGTGAGGCAGCTGAAGTATTAGTCTGTCTTAAAAAAAGAACATTTTGCGGAACTGTATGTCTAATGGACAGTTTAAAATCTACAGATACTGTACATATAGAGTACTGGAAAAACATTGCTGAAAAATTTAAAATCTTTTTTAGGCCTGACATCAAAGATTGTATTTTCTATGTTTATGCTGTAGATGAAATGTGGTGATAGCAATACAATCCCCAAAATCTACAAGAGAAATTTAGCCTTTAGCCAGGCCCTAACTTCATTCTGACTAGATTTATATTCCGCATTTCTTCTAATATGGTGTCATTTTTTTTAAAGGAGTGGAAGGTAACTTTTCATTTTTGTCTTTGAGAAGCTTTCAGTCTGTCTCCTAGATCTCAGGGTTTATTTCTCTCTGGAAATTTGCCAGGTGCAATACTGTGGAGAAAAATGCCTCAAACCTTTCTCTAATCTTTACTTATCTCTCCCACACAAAGAGCATGATTCACAGCAAAATGTCCTCACGTGCAATGATTTCTCCCCTGCACACTGATGGACTTCAATATCTTGAAGGTGCATCTTTGCTAGCAATTCTGAAAAAGGGTAATCTCCCAGAGGAGCAGATTCACAAGCAGTGATGATGTCATGCGTGTTACATAGGCAAGACTCTGTTTTATGACTTGGTATGCTAATATTACACAGAAAAGGTCTAGAAAAAAGCATGTCCATCTACAGCCTGGCTCTTTGAGGCACAGTCAGCCTAATACACCATTCTGTCCCTTGAGACCCTTTTGGAAGCAGACTGATACTTAAGGGGCACAGCAACCTTGTCCTCTAAGGTTTCTAACTACAGGATTTCCTTTTTGTCTCCATGGTCTGTCTCTATAAAGCTATGGAAATGCCACGTTCTGCAATATTCAGGTCTTTACATAGAGCTGTCAAAGTAGTCTTGGGCAGAGTTAAAACAACAGATGTATTTCCAGAATCAAATTGTAGTTTATTTTGTGAAGTATAATTTCATTTATTTGCTATGGTGAACAAAAATGTTTGCCCATGCTCATTTGATCAAACTATGGGGTATTGGGTTTTAATTTCATTTTTTTAGATATCAAGAATGCATTGATTCAATGCCATTTTGGGTCAGTTTTTTCTTCTGTTTGGTCCCTGTGGAGATAGTGTTGAAACTAAGAGTATTTCAACTCTGGTGCTAAGAGCTTTTAGAAAGAGAAGTCATGCTGGACCAGGAAGCTCATATTTTCCTTTGGTTCCCTTCCAGCTTTAGAAACATGTCATGCTGGCTAACAGGAAAGTTTTACATTGGTATTAACATTTTTCATTCAATGTTTTTCCTCACCATTGTCACTTTCTCCATCAGCATAATTCATTGTACTAATTACAATATAATTAGTTATCCTAAGTTCCATATTAAACCACGTGTATTTCCATCTGTTCTGCAGAAAAAAAAAATTAAGAAAAAGATATGCACCTTAAAAGTAATCTCTGTAGATCTGAGGCAATATTCTAAGGGATCAGCAGGTAGAGCTGCGGAGTGGGGCTAACCCAACAGGGAGAAGAGGGGGTGTTTCTGATTTCACTGAGGCATGCGCAGAGCTGCTCTGCACCATGGAAACTCTTATCTCAGTCCCTGCAGTGGAAGCAGTGAAGGATGAGGTTGTTTAAATGACACAAATTATCTCTCCGTTGGAGTGTGAGGCTGAGTTTTTCAAGGCCAGTGATCAGAGGCTGCAGTAGCTCCGTGTCAGCAGCAGCTCCTGCAGCAGTACTCGACATTGCATGGACAAAGCCTCCCACATGCACACACTTTACAAGCTAACCACTTGTTTTTCTGCAGCTAAATCAAAACTCTTTGAAGGGCAAGAAGGCAAGGGAGAGGAACAACGAAGTAAAGAGAGAAAGCAATCAGTAATCCCATAATACTTCTCTTGTATTCTGGTAAATTGCTTCTTGAATTTAATGGAGCCAAGTCTGGATTCTGGGTAGCAAGAGAGTTGTGCCCAGGTATCTGAATGTAAAACTCAGTGTACACGCCATACTAAATTGAGAGCAAATCGTGATGCAATCCCTCTTCTTAAACATTCTTGTTTAAAAGAAGAGTGTATCAAGACCAATCAATTACTGATGTAGCACCTGCTTGGTTTTGCACCCTGCTTACCAGTTACTGTTTTATTAATTCATTCTAATGAGATAATGGAAGATCATAGCAAACCTAGCCACTTTTGGCACCTCAAGCGCTT
This sequence comes from Grantiella picta, assembly GCA_013397955.1. Taxonomy (NCBI): domain Eukaryota; kingdom Metazoa; phylum Chordata; class Aves; order Passeriformes; family Meliphagidae; genus Grantiella; species Grantiella picta. The sequence goes on from VZRM01008323.1 coordinate 24,650, forward strand.
CTCCTGCCCTCGTGGTGCTTCACAGGTAATTGACAGTGACACAGCAGTGTCTTTGAACAGGGAGTTACTTGTTCATATTAGAAAGTGCTTTCAAGAGAAGGAGTCCTTTGATAAAACATACTAAAATTAAAATTTCTTTTCTCCTGGGAGGATGGAGGAGCTCACCCACCTTGCTTCATTCCCAATGCAACACTGGCTGTGCTGCGGAGGCCAGGAACTCTGTCAAACAATAAATGCTGGAAGACTGGAGCCAGAGCAGCCGTCTGGAATGAAGGTGTAGTGCTGGCAGAGGGGAAGGTGAATCCTGCTAAATGCTCATAAGATTCTTTAGGGCATGGGAAGAAAACTAACAGAGCAGAGAGTGATTTCGGCCTGAATGTGATCAGTTCTCTGCTTTCCCCCACTAATTGCTGAATAATTTGGGCAAAGGTTTTAAAGCATGAGGGGTTTGGTTTCATTGTTCTTTTGGTTTCTTTTCATTAGCTGGTGATTTTATAAAATAAAATTTGGGGTTAAAGCAATCAAGGACTCTTGTGGTCAAATTTTCGCTGCTTTGCTACTGGCTCAGCCATTGGCTTTGTGTGTAATGGCGAGCAACATCATCCATTGAATTCTTCAGGTTTTTCATAGTAATTATCATCCTGTGAATCACAGCATAATACAGTGTAGCTTCTTGGAAATCATTAGGACCAGGCTTTACTCAAAATGAGAACTGATTATTTTACTCAAACAACATGTGTGATGAAGTAATGAATGAAGTCATAAAATCTATATGAACTTTTTGCTTGAAAATAGCCTTCATATTATGTTGTGTTTAATGTTTCGGCTTTTCCTTAAGGGAAAATAGAAGGGAAAAGTGTTTTAAAACTGATTAAGTCCCTCTAGTATATTTGGTGATAGCTATAACTTCCACAGCTAGAAATTATCTTTGTGCCCATGGCAGGAGGAATCAGGTGTAGGTAACATCAGCTGCCAGATTTATCTGGTGCTTTTTCTGTGAACGTGTTTTCAAATGACAGTAACCCAGCATTTTAGAGAATGCTTGCCTTGCCAAAGAGTGCAGCATGATGAGAATGGAAGTCTAGAACAAAGCCGCTGATGCTACGGATCAGCTGTCCACATTATACACCTTTCAGGGGATTTCACTCCAGTCTGTTTCTAGATCTGTTTCTAGTCTTGAGATCTGAGTTCCTGTTAGTGGTTCATCCGCTGATCCACAGAATCCAGGCTGTGTGTGCCAAGACAAATTTCTGGTGTGACCAAAACCACAGTAAAGTGAGAATTACTAGGAGATCACTTCCAAAGAGCCCTTCTGCTCTGAACTTAAAGACTAGTGTGATACACCCTTCAGTGGATACTGAATTAGCAGTGAGTATTTGTGGAACATACCCATTAGAGGACTGTGTCTTCTGTGCTAAGTGTAGAGGAAGTATCTTCAAAAACAGCCTCTGCACTTTAAACCTCCCCTAAGGCCTCTGAAGCAGAGGAAATCTGCATTTATCTGCCATCTCAGTTAATTCAAACAGCAGTTATTTGGAACAAATCATAATCACTCCTTCCCGTAATGATCACAGATATTCAGATTGCCAGATGGATCTGAATGAGCGATAGCCTAATTATGGCTCACCAAAATAATAATAAAAATCTTGACTGGAAATATTTCTGCCTCTCATCTACAGTTAGTGATAAAAAAGAACAACATAGAGAAATGTTCTGAGGAATGAGATCTCAGACTGCTATGCAGTATTTGAGCCATGGATTTCCCCACATGGAGCCTTAATATGGTGTAGCAGAAAAGTGTGATATTTGTATAGAAGGTATATGCGACAGAATTATCAATCATGCCCATGTATGTTCAGTGTTTATACAGTTTCCCCCAAAGACCTTTGACTCGGTAGCCTAATTAGAAGTACCTGCTCATTGATTAATTGCTAGTATTTATGTTCAAAACTCATCAGTTCTCATAGTGACAAATAAGCAAGACCATTGAACGAAGAATATTCATAGAGTATGAAATATGACCTTTTCAACAACGGCAGTATGAGCTACAACAGCAGTAAGCAAAATGTCTTGGGGTTGGCTAGAAATCTACACAAAATCCAGTATTGCCAATGGCTTTGCACCTTCTGCTTTATTTGTCTGATTTGATAGAGTGTTTACTTTCATTGCAATGATGGAGTTTCTTAGCAGCTTCTGTTGCTGTGTCTGCTTTAGATGAAAAATATCTGGTTTCACTGGAAATTCTTTATTTTCTGTGAGAATTATCATACTCTGAGACACACCAAGAATGGGGGAAACTTTCATACTCATTATAGAACATCATTTGTGATAAAGTTTTTGGAAGAATGAGAGGTGGGAAAATCACTACAAACAATGGGCCAGTGAGTGTCTCTGTGTTGTTGAACGGCAGAGGAGCCAATGAGGACTTCAGAGAAATACAGCTTTTTTTTGTTTGTTTGTTTTTGGTTTTTTGGGGGGGGTTTTTTGTTTGGGTTTTTTTTTTTTTTTTGGCTAGCTTGATAAAAATATAACTCTGAGAGCAAACTTCCAGACTTATCCAGACACAGAGGACAGAGCAATGCATGGAATAATAGTCAATGAGACAGACTGAATATTCCAGAGGGTTTGGGTTTTTTGCAAATTAAGTACCTGTGTCGTGAATCAAAGGCAATAAGTATATCTTCAAGGTGCTAATACATAAGACGGCTGTATCTAAATGCAGTACTGATGTCTACAGGATGTAAGTGTGCATAAATAATTAAATAATCTGTCCATCTTGTCAAGTGGTGCATGTATTGCTCTTGGCCATATTAACAATACAGAGGGTGTAGGCTGGAGGCGAGAGGAAACTGCTGTTTCTGGATAACCCTGCTGTACTCCTGGACAGGGGGAGCTTTCCTCAGTGGAGATATTATCACACGCTCATCTCAGCAGACTGTCTTTCAAGCCTCAGTGAGCCCTAGGGCTCCTCAACAAGAAAGAAGGCTGACAATAAAGCACCGGTTTCTTAGGCAAGCTCTCTGTCTTTGCTATCTTACCTGCACACATTAATTGTCCTGCCATTTCAGGAATAAGTCCTTTTGTATAATTCAATTTCAGGTGCTGTCTAGGTATGGGAGGTTGCTGGCATATATATAAGGAAACCAAAATGTCTTCTCTGTTCTGAGACAGTAGACAGAAATAATGAGTCATTTGTCCGTTCTGTTAAACAGAAGCTAAGATCTTCTGATTTCAGGGGTTCACAAAGACACAAAAGTCTTATCTTTTTATTTTTCCTCTTTTTTTTCGTTCTTCTAATTTGCTCTTTTTATCTTAGTTACATGACAGCCACTTTAAGCCTCGGGCTCCTTCATGTCTCTGTAAAACAGCTATAAAAAGATTGCAGTCTAACTTTTCTCATCAACAAAAATCCCCTTCATCAGATAAATTACTACCTTGACCAATCCTGTGAATGAGAGCTAGCACCCTGGGAAGGGGATGAGAAATGTGAGGACATTTGCAGCGGCAGGGTAGATTCTTCATATAAGATATCATCCACCTTGCCTTGCTGACATTGCCCTCTCCATACTGCAGAAGCAGCTCTACTGCAGTTTGACTAACATGGGATATCCCATCTTGAGAGCCTCATATCCCAAGGTCACACTAATAACAGACGCAAACCACGAGCTTCTTTTGTTTCTCTGCTGTGCTTCTCAGGGATGGAAACTTTTGCTAGTAGAACTTTTCTGTGATATGCTGATGTTTCAATATCCTTAGGACATCGCAAGGAACAGTGAAAATGCATTGCCTATAGCCATAACCAAAATCCATATCTCAGAGGAATTCTCAAAATTATACATTTTGCTAAGTGATATACTTCACTCTAAGAACAGCTTCAAGTAAGAAGACAATCATGTTCCTCTTGCAGCTCTCCCCGGTTTGCCAGTCCTCAGGCATAGCAGCTCAGGCCCACATGTCTCTTGTGAACCCTCTTCCCTGCTGTTCTGTGCCCCAAACTCGGGGGAAAAAAGGTGCAGAAAGGGCAAATGAGGTCATCAGCTCAGTTTCCATTTGAGAGGTAAGAGAAGGGCAGAGCAAGGGGAGCCCTTATAAATGAATTTTGGTTGGCAGTGTTTGCACTGCTACTGCACAGGGATGGTTCTGCCAGCTCTTCCTAGGCTTTATACTTCAGTGGTGAAAAATTGCTAGAGGTCAAAATTTGTCATTGGAAAGCTAATCCTACAACGGCAGAGGTTTAGTTGTAAGGTGCACTGTGGTATTTGTCCATCTGTACTTTAAGAGTCTCTAGATCTTGAAAAGCCATAGGTGTGATTCCTTCTGATGTTGGACACCCCCCGATATCCAAATGAATTTGAAGGAGAGTGAAGCAATACCTTATGACTCATTCTCCAGGTTTAGGGCAATTTGACCATGATTAATCATTTTCAACACCCTTTGCAATGTATACTGTGATGCCAGTTCACAGACTCACAGAATCACAGAATCACCAGGTTGGAAGAGACCTCTAAGATCATC
>VZRM01008323.1:29704-115710 GCA_013397955.1 Grantiella picta
TTCCAGGTCTCTCTGCAGAGCCCTCCTACCCTCCAACAGATCGACACATGCTCCCAGCTTAGTGTCATCTGCAAATTTACTAATGAAAGACTCAATACCCTCATCCATGTCATCAATAAAAATATTAAACAGGTTCACCAGTTGTTTCCCACCCAGTGAACTGTAAAGTTCCTGATGTTGGGAGATCTGAGCTCTCTAATAGGCAAGACACACTCTTGGGAAGGCACTAGAAAATGCCCATTGTAGCAGTTGGTGGAATCTGAGAAAAGTATCTGAGACTTACTTGTCTCAAAATTTTTAATGAGGATGCATTTCTATTCCCTTCATTCCTCTACAACCCTATCGTAAATTGAGAATGAGGATGCAGTAACACTTAATGACTATTTCACTACATATCTTCATGTAAACGAGAAAAAAATGTACTTCAGAAATTTTGACTAATAAAAAATGCATGTAATTTATTAGCTATTCTAATGAATCATGTTGCTGTGAGAGTTCTGAAAAGGCATAAATTGTCTTCTGGTTCAAAATCAAGTATATTATCATATATGAGGGCTTGTTAGTATCTGTGAGCACAGGATTTCTAATTGGTCTATGAAAAGGAAGTGTTGAGTCTTCATAAAATATCTTCAAGGCAGGTTGCTTTTGTCAGTTACACTGAAAGGAGAGAGGCTGAGGAGCAAGAGGGCTAGGAAACTTGCTCATTTGCTTAAGTTTGAAGAGAAAGACAGCACTTCTGCTTTTTAGTCTTTTATTTTGACATGCATTTCCAGCAATTTTAAAGTGTGGCCTAATGTACCCCACTAGCATTGAAATGTTTTCCTGTCTTAGAGATCCAGGAGGTATAAGTTAAGGCATGGAAATTCACCTCCCAGGTTTAGTTGTGGCTGTCAGCTCGTGGAACAGTTGTGGGTTGGAACACTTCTGATCCTTGCTCTAGAGCAGAACACCAACCACATCCTGGGCTGCCTCAAAAGCAGTGTGGCCAGCAGGTCAGTGAAGGTGACTGTCCCCCTCTACTCCATCTGGGGACACCCCAAGTCGAGTACTATACCCAGCTTTGGGGATCCCAGCACAGGAAGGATTTGGTCCTTTTGGAACAAGTCCAGAGGAGGACCAGAGAGGTGATCAGAGGTCTCAAACACCTCTCCTCTGGAGACAGGCTGAGAGAGTTGGGGTTGTTCAGCCTGAAGAAGAGAAGGTTGTGGGGGCACCTTATAGAGTCTTCCAGTACCTAAAGAGGCCTGAAAGAGAGATGGAGAGGGACATTTTACAAGGGTAGGTAGGAATAAGGACAAGGAGTAATGGCTTTAAACTGAAAAATGGCAGGTTAAGATTAGATATTAGCAAGAAATTCTTTACTGCGAGGGTGGAGAGGCACTGGATGTTGCCCAGAGAAGCTCTGGTGCCCCAACACTGGAAGTGTTCAAAGCCAGATTGGATGAGACTTGGAGCAACCTGGACTAGCAGAAGATGTCCCTGCCCATGGCAGGGTGGGGGGTGGAAATAGAAGGTCTTTGAAGTGTCTTCCAAAGCAAACCATTCTATGATTCTCTGATTCTCTGCGTTGTGCTGCTAGAGCAGTCTATCCCTCTGAAGTGGCCACGCTGCTTTCCCCTTGCAATTATGATGGTAAGAAAATGAAATAAATTAGAACCATAGAGATGGAGTTAGGAATATTTCCAAGCCACCATGTCTAGGTGTGGGCTGAATGTGTCATCTCAGGGTGACCATTCCTAGTTGTTTGCCAGCAGGTTTCTTCAGGATTTCCAGACAGCATTGCCTGCACTCTAGCCTCACCACCCTGGGCTAGAGGCCAAGTACAGATTCCCCTGTTTTCACTACTGCTCTTTTTAATCTTTTCTTCTGAATTATCCACATTTTCTACTAAAGCAAGTGGAAGGTGTATAGGATCAAGCCACGTGTGCTTCAAGCCCTAGAGCTGGAGCCCATATTCAGAATCAGGTACTTGGCATTAGGTTTCACTCCAAACAAATAGAAATTGCAGTTCAAATTATGCTGATAAGGTCATCACTGCTCCAGAAGGATTCCTGGAGAGATGGTTCCCCTGAGGTGGGCTTCTCACCTGTGAACACCTGGTGTGATCATACTGTCATTAGAAGATCCCTTACTGATCCAGTGTGTATGAAAACAGAAACCTTCCATGAAAAAATTGACATTTAGGCAGGTGATTTTCCCTCTGATTGTATGACTGGCAATAGGTGAGTTGTTGCTATGTGTTGCACTGCAGAGTATGTCTGGTCCAAGATTTCTTCCTCTACAGATGATTGGAAATTAATGTCCGTTACAGTCACAGGACTGAAGATAAAATTAGAACTTGACAATATTTCATTCAAATAGATCCAGATCAAGGGCCAAATTCCCAGCTAATTTATGCAAGGTTAACTTTGAGATTATAGTTAAATAATTAAAAAGTCCTCTTAAAGACTGTTATCTCTATTATCACTTAAACCAAAGTATATTGTTATCTTGTTATTGAAAAAACCATTTCACCGTACTTATGTATCATTGCTCATCTTTGGCTAGCACCACGCCTGACAACATCTTGTCTCACACACCAACTCATGCCATAACCACTTGATCTCACCTTCAGCTTTATCCTCTCTGATGACTCTGCTGTGTTTAACAAAACATGTCTTTCCCTTTTCTTTAAAAAAAAACCAACACCACAACACAAACCCCGCACAAAACCTTGTCTAAAAACAGGTTTAAAGGAAATCTCTACATTTTAATGAAGAGTACTCCTGTTGTGATTTCAGCCTTACTATTCAATTATGTGTTCCTATAATCACCATAATATGGATATGATATATGCATAAATTGAAATAAGTTAGGTGGCACTGTCAGGGCATTTATTTAATCTATAAATCTTTTATCTATTCAAAGACTTTTTCCCCTTGGGGTCTTGGCTTTTCAAGCTTTAACTGTTTCCAAAGAGATGGTGCAGCCTAACTGTCATGGTTGAATAGAAGAAGTACAGGAGGTTTTACAGCAAGTACCTTGTTGGTATCTACATGTCTGTGGATAGGAGTCAACCCTATAATACCATTTTACATTTCCTAGGACTTGCTGCCTGGCCTCCATTTGACTCCATTGATATTGTCCTGGGTTCCCAAGGTCTGTAGATGTTTAAGCAAGTGAATCCAATGCTTCAGACACAGTACATGGAGCAGTGCTATTCATGCTACAGACCATGAGGATGGGCCCTGACGAAGGTATGGTAAAAAGAAAATCAAAGGAGCTTTGCAGGGGCATCTTGGGAAAATATTCTGAGATATCAAGGTTAAGGAAAGCAGTCCTGCTTGAACCACGCCTGAAATCATAGGGGTGAGTGAAGTTAAGAAATTAGGAGGATTACAGGTCTGTGTTGTTGTTCCTGACCCTGTGTGTTGTTCCTGACCTTGATTCTGAAGGACTTACTCTCCTGTCATGTTATTATCCAGCAACAGCTGTTGACCTCTCAGTCAAACAGGACTGATGCTTTTCCCTTGTTTTCGTCAGGGAGCACCACTTTTTAAGGTACCACGGAAGAGAAAGAAAATTTAATATCATCCTGTATAATTTTTATTCTTTGGAATTACAGGCAGTAAGCATAGTCTGAATTGACTTAATTCCTCATCTGGATGTCCATCTGGATTTCTAGGAGAAATACAAACTCTGATTGTAACAGACTGGCTGGGAAATCCAAATACTAATTTTATATTTCATGAAGATATATGCGCTCTCTTGTGCCTGGACCAAAGCTTTGTCTCTCAGAAAGTTCTTATTCAGTGCTTATCATCCAACCAGAGATGTACACCTCAAAAATCACATTTTCTGGTGTGTTTGTTATGCTGAAGTGTCATGGAACCAGGAATAGTTACTGAATGACAGGTCAGGAAATTACTTCTAGACAAACATAAAAATATGTCCTTTTTCTTTTAAGAGACAGGACATGCTGAGACTGTCATTCAAGTCCTTGTAAGTAAGGAACACTCAGACATACTATTTACTGCTTATGTCGTGTCTGAGTCTTCCCCATACTGAAATGATCCTGCTTAAGCATTACAGTTAATATGCCAGTTAGTTCTTTACTTACCTGGCAGAAGCACTGTCAACTGACGTTATGCATGAATAATGCAACAAACCTAAAACCATGCCCTCTGGCAAAAAAACCCCAACTTTCCAAGGCAAATTGGATGAATCATAGATAAAAATGTTTAGAATATTTTAAAGTATGCCTGAAACCACCCCTGCATAAGCTTCCTTTAGCAAATCAGAAACTATTGTAGGATTATGAAAGCTAGGCAAGTTCTTCAAAGTCAGGTATTACTGACTGCTACTTAACTAGATGACGTCAAAATGACTTGTCAAATAGGTAGGGGAAGAAACTCGGGGAAAACTGGCATTAACTGAGGTCTTCATGACTGCACCTTTGTTCCAGCATAGGGAAATAAACAGCATAGAAACTTGGTGGTTAGTGTTTTTTGGCAGTATTTCGATGGCCATGGGCATTGCCCAGGAATCTAATGCCCCAATGAGCCTCTGTTTCACATGCACATTTCTACATGTGAGTCCTGCTGGCAAGGGATGAATTCTGCCAGGTATCAGACTTCACCCTGAAAAGTGAAGAGGTTGAATTAATTTCTTTGGTCTTGCTTTGCCTGCCATCCTTGCAACACTGAATAAGCTGGCATGTTGTAATTATCTGTAGGAGGAGACAAACACGACTACATGAGCAGATAGGTCTTTTGAGGCACTGAATTTCTGAAAAGCAAGAAGAGCAGCAAATACCTTCTCTCTGCACTGTGCACACTCCTGCCTTTGAGGAAAGGAGGAAAGAAGAGTCAACACAACACGCATTTTTTTAGGTAAGCTTATTTCACTGTAAAAATATTCAAGTCATGACAATGTTATACAATCACATTAAGAAAAGTATTGTTCCTATTTCAAAGACTGTCTCATGAGGATGAACAATTGTAAAATCCTCCCTGTGCTTTTTTAAGGGAAACTATCCACAAAAGAAGGGAGAAGAAAGGAGTTAGCTGCACTAGTAGCTGGCTGCACTCATCTTTCAGCCCTGTTGTTCTCTAGGAGGTGGAGAGGTTGGCAGTGGGGACTGTTGTTTTGCTGTGCTCTAAAGGGACACTGAGCATGATGTGCTAACCTGGAGAAGCCATGTCAGCTTGCACGTATACTTCACAGAGGTTTTCTTTATCAGCAGAAAATTTTGACCAGTCTTTTTGATGTTTGAAGTCATGGGGAAAACATCGTGTTCCTTCTGAATCTAAGAAAATGCACAGTAATGTGCATATGTTGGGTAGTTCATGGGTGCTACACAAAAGTTTCCTCTTGCCTTTGCAACACAGTTAAGTATGATGCTGCGGTGGAGAAAGGCACTGATGTAGATTCCTGTTCCAGCAATAAATATTGAATGTTCTTTATGCCTTGCCCAGAAGAGAAGGTGAGTTTAAGTGTATTTCTTGAAGCATGTAGAAAGCACTTCTGTACATCACCAGTACCCATCATCATAAAGCTGCAGCTTTAGGCAGTACTTTTTTCTTGATGATCATAATTCAAAGCTACAAAGAGTTTTTTTAAGACAATCTGACAACAGTAGCAAAAGCTTAGCAGGAGAAGGAGCTCTTAGGTGCCCTAGAGCTTTCTTTTGAGCAGGAAATCAAGAGAGGTGTCATGTCCTGACTTCCTTGTATTTGGTGATTTCCCCAACCTTGCAACACAGTCCAAGAGAAGAAATACTAGCTGTGTCCATCTGCAAGATAACATTAAAGGAAATAACAGGGATAAATATTTTTCGAAATGACATCTAGGATGCAAATTCTTTCAATACTTATCAGTAGCAATGCTGTGTCCCACTAATTCTAAAATCAGTCTTCTGCCTAAGTAAATAGCCATAATTTCTGGAAGTGTTTGCAGACAGTGACTGATATTCAGAATGTGGGATAGATCTAGTACCTTCTGTGAAGAGACATGTATTTTGCTTGAGTTGATTTGATGGGATGTGCATCAGGGCTTGTGCTGTTGGGTCAGTACTGAAGCAGCACTGTCCACTTTGATGCCCTCATACTCTGGCTTCTGGGGTTTCAGAACAAATTAATGCATCTCATCAGCTAGGAGAGATGTTGGTCCAGAGTCTTCTGGGAGGATTTCCTCCCAGCTGTTCTGGAGCTGATATCTTGTGAAATTTGCTGAGTCTCTGAACTGTTTAAAGTGCTAAGACTGTCTAGTAAATGCTAGACAAAAATTGCAAGTGGGGGATCCCCCCCAGTCCTGAGTTATGGGGCTGACAGCAATGAGTTTGTCATAACAATGCACTTCATCTAAGCAGAATTAGTTCTTTTTCTTGTGTATGTTCGGGCACGGGAGCAGTTCAGTTTTTTTCTGTTTGTGCGAAAAGTGGCTCAAAGCCAAAAAAAATGAAAACTACACTGCATGTTGAACATGTTGGGGTGCATGTGGTTGCATTTGGAATGTGACCACACTGCATTCATGCTCTGAATATTACGCATTGTGCTCCTTCTTCCGCCAAGAAGCAGCTAAAAGTAATTTTTTTCTCAGTTGTTGGTTTTGTTTACGATACTGAAGGTATGCAGTTGATTACTGAAAATGTTTATTAAATCCCATTGCAGTGGGACAATTAAGTTGTTCCATGCCAGTGAGAGACTGCATACTCAAAGCAGCTGCGGTGCAGCAGAGGAACATTCCCAACAGCTGGAAGCCCAGGTATTCTGTCCTCTCCAGAATTAAACTGTACTCCAGATTGCTGTACTGAGGAAAGTGATATTGTACAAGCAGGACATCATTCCACATTTTCATCATTTCCCTTTTCAAGGATATTACAGGTGCCTGTTCTGCAGTCCTATTTCAAAAGCAACCTATGTGCAAGACACACCCAAACAGCAGGAGTTTCTATCTCCTGACTGTGCTGTAGCAGATGATTTCTTTGGAATCTTCATGCACAAAATGCAGCTGAATACACTGAGATTCCTATCTCATATCCCCTGCAGATCCACGGGCTAGGAATGAAGAGAGAAGATATTATTATGTGATTTCTCACTGCAGCTCTGGCTGCCTTGTGCTTCACTTGTGATGATTCATGAGGTCTCTCCTCGTGGCACAGTACTAATCTAGGAGTTCCAGACAAAACCATAAACACTGGCATTAGGACAACTGACCCCATAAGGGCACATGATAATCTTCAGCACAATGGCAGTAATTGCCAGCCGCTTCTCTGGTTTTTGTGGAAAAAAACATACGTTTAGACAAGGCATGTATGCTTTGTTTGGCCACAAAAGCATTTAGAATCATGCCTGACGTGACAGCAGTGTTCAACGTGTTAAAATAATCTCCTTCTATTCAGGAACTTGGCACAGATCTCATTACCTACTGCATCAGGTCACATCAGCGTGTGCTGTGTGACATGATGTGACACAGCTTGAAAGCAACTGACACAGCATTGCCTCTCCCCACCACAGAGACATATACTGGATGCCCAGGCAACAACTGGTGCAGTTATTAAATCCTCTCTGTTACCTGCAGTTAGGCAAGTGACCCATGCTCTGAAGCATCTTAATTTAATAGCAAATTGCTATGTTTGTGCCACCTTGAAGGAAGGGTTTTCTTACAGGGCACCTCCACTGCCATTGCATCAGAAACTCATGTTGGGCTGTTGAGAGCTGATGCACAGCTGAGTGCTTCAGAGATGGTCCAGCAGTGAGTGTGGGAAGCCTGAGCTTGCTTCAGGGTGTGCCAGGTCATTCCCACTGACTTAGGCAGTTATAGTCCTCTACAAAAATATTCAAATGGCAGGTATAAAACCAAAAGCTTTGTGGCTCTCCACATGTATTGAGAGCTTTGCACTAACTTCTTAAACCATAATGTTAAACCATTGCAGAAAATAAATTTTGTGAAAACTGGGTGAAGAGGGCACCTTTCAAAAGTAAAAAGCTTAGGAAACTCATTGAGATAATGAGCTCTCGGTGATTAACCCAATCACTGTTGAGGTCGCCAGCAGTATTAGAGCCATAATCCCATGATTTAGATTATTGTATAGTTTTGTATTCCAGTAACTTCTAGGTTGTATGCTTTTATGTTACGTCTTACTCTTGTTTGATGGTGTGTAAGACCTCACCAGAAATCAAGGGTAAATTTATTCAGATAGGTAACAGAGAAGATTGTATCTGCCCCTATCACATGAAGTTATTTCCTGACTCTGTACAATTTCAGAGTCTGGAAACTCTGGTGAAATTGTAAAATACAAAAAAAGAGTGCTCCTGCATTTGCCTCTCCAGGCAGCGTGCGTGCCTCTGTGCAGCATCCTGCTGCCAGCCCTTGTTTTGGCCTCTGGAGGTGATGAAAGGAAGTTGGCAGTTTTCTAATCATGACTATCAAGTTCAGAGCAGAGGAAGAACAAAGATGGGGAGCCATTGGAGAGCTAATGTTGGGCTACTGCAATGGCTCTGGTGACTATTTTACATTGAAGAACAAATTGGAGCTTCATAGCTGGAAGCTGGAAGAGGCTTGTGGAGGAATTGCTCTGAGAGCCTGAGGAGACCTAGTGACTGAATGCGCATGTAAAGCAGAGTAATGATGCAGTCTCCATGGCAGCATCTCAGAACTGTACAGTAATATTTTGAAATGTAATATAGGTTCTAATTTTTCGGTCTTAACCCATCAAATCAGTTTTACTATAAATACCCACACTATCCAGTCTCTGAAAGAACTAAGGCTGACAGTTATTTTAAGACTGTCCAACCAAAGACAAAATTGCAATTTATATTCCCTGCCAAAATACACTCCCTCAATTAGGAGGACAGAAGGATTTTTATTTTGGGCAGGCAAAATCGAGGAAATACAGAGATTACAGGAGGAACGTGATCTTTACTTCCTCATACATTTGGATTATGGTAAGCTTCACTTGTCAACATCTGAGAACACTGAAACTCTATGGGCATGTACATAGGAATGCTTGTTATGGCCACACCACCAACCAACTCAGGGCACAAAAGGGTTTCTGAATCTGTCTAAAGCCACCAGTGTTCACCATGGTATGTAACTCAGAGCACATCTGAAAAGGCAGTGGCTGCTGTTTGCAGGAAACAAACAACAGGGTTAAACACACACCTAGTGAAACAAGGGACCCCAAGGGCTTTGCTGAACCCACTAGTGTGTCAGTACGTGCCTTTGTGTCTGAGGAAGCAGATGTTGCTCCAAGCAGGTAACTGGGAGCATGCATGAACACTCAAGGGAGCAACTGAATGTCCTCAGTGATGGTTGTCTGCTCTCCATAATAACAGCTGGATTCCATGCAGTATAACAGCTTGACTGAGAAAAGATGTTCTAATGGAATATCAGTTGTGATCTGTGTCTCCACCTGACTTTATTCTCTGTTGAGGAAATTCACAATAATCCTATGGGAGCTGCTGAGAAGTTGTCAAAATTGTCAATTATTAAAGAATGGCAAGCATGGGGGTGGTTAATGAAGTTGTGTTGAATAGTGTGGGACCTGACCATGTAAATGATATGGAATAAGGGGTGGAATGTGCTGGTTTTGGCTGGGGTTGAGTTAATTTTCTTCACAGGGCCTAATATGGAGCTATGTTGTGGATTTGGCTGAACACAGTGTTGGTAATAAAGAGATATTTTTGTTATTGCTGAGCAGGGCTTGCACAGAGCCAAGGCCTTTTCTGCTTTCCTACTGCCACTCTGGTAAGGAAAATGGGGAAGTATTGGAAAATGGGAAGAGACATAGCTGGGACAGGTGACCCAAACTGACCAAAGGGATATTACATACCATATGGCATTATGTTAAGTATATAAAGTGAAGGGAAGAGGGTGGTGAGAGGGATGTTTGGAGTGATGGTGCTTCTCTTCCCAAGTCACCATTACCTGTAAAGGGGCCCTGCTCTTGTGGAGATGGCTGAACATCCATTCACTGCCCACGGGAAACAGTGAATTAATTCCTTGGTGTGCTGTGCTTGGTGTGTGTGGCTTTTGCCTTCCCTATTAAACTGTCTTTACCTCAACCCATGAGTTTTCCAGCTTTTATCCTTCCAATTCTCTCTCTGATGCTGCTGTGGGGGAGTGAGTGTGGGGCTTGGCTGCCAGCTGGGGTGAAACCACAACACAAGCTATCGTTGGAAAATGTGCCCTTATTCATCACTGTGCAAATATAATTATTATGCAAAGAGCTATAATTAAATTTGAAGTTATTTGCATTTGTGGTACATCTCTATATACAGATACTACTGTGTCTGAAATATTTGCTTCATCATCCCAGACTAGATTTTCTAACCCGACTCACATTTTTTACCTTCCATGCAGAGCACTTGCATATCTTAACCCTGGACTGCTCTTGCAGATTGGGTGCTTTGAAAGCCAGATATGAAAATGCTTGGACAGACATAAAGTAGTGTCCCCTATAAACACCAGAAACCCAGTCTTATCCTCTGATGGAAAGCAATTGGCTACAGTCTGTCAGTCAGCTCTGAACCATGCTAGAATTACTAATTAAAAAAATCAAGTTACTCGTGCTCTTGGCAAGTTACATGTATTGCCATCTGTAGTAGCAGATATATCAGTGGTGCCAGGATTTCTTCAGAAATTGAGAGCATTTTTTTCTTTCCAATATCCACAGAAACACTGAGGTGTTGCTAGCAGCTTTGCTGCTAATTAGGCTTACAACTAAAGCAAAATGAAATAAATAAATATACCATGAGATAATTGCAAGATGCTAAGAATGTTAAGTAAATAGAATAATCAATACACAAGTATTTCTAAGTCTCTGTGGAAACTGGAGACTGATTTTCAAATGGAGATACCAACTCAGTGATGCAGGTGCTGTGCCTGAGCCAAGGATCCACTGAGTACTCACCGCTCCTTTCCAGTGCAGTCAGTGTTTGCAGGATTAGGCCCATTTGTGGAGGGCTGGCAATTAAATGAGAAAGAAGGGTTTGGCAGATGTTTGTCTGTGTGATATGCTGGGATTCAGTCCATCCAGTATCAAGCTGCAGGCTCTGGATAAAACATGGCGTCTGGATAAGAAAGAGCAGGAAAATGCACAGCTGTTTCAAGGCAGCGTGGCAATCATTGCCCAAATTCAGGGACCAGTGTGGGCTATGATGCTTTAGAGGATGTCCCTTGGTCTCCCAGAGGTCCCATGTTTTTCTGCTAGCCCTGTGCAGCTGCTCCAGCCCAGCAGCACCATGTCCCAAGCCCCAGGCCAGGAGGGGTGAAATGCAAGCACATGGTGAAAAGTGAAGCACAGCCTGATAACATGGAGGTCACTGACTGGGGTGTGGGGGCAGCACAGATGACCAGCAGCACCAGCTGATAGCTTTTACCTGAGGAGAAGAGGGAGGAGGAGGGGGAGGAGGAAGAAAGCTCATGGTACTGCATTTAAACGTGAGCCAAATGCTCACCCACGGTCATATCCAGGCAGAAAATTTAGATGTGGTCTTCAGTCTTTTCTATTTGTACCACAGATGGTGAATATATTACCCAGCTTGTCCCATTTTTTCAGCTGTGACTGTGTAAGTTTTCTACACATATTCCTGCCTTTGCAGAGGCTCATAGTGCAGGTGCTAATTCTCCCCAAAACCTGAGATGATTGGGAGCTACAGTCACACCCTTAGGGATGGAAAAAGTGAGGCATATTGGAAAGTGGGAAGGTCACAATTTCAAAAACAACTCCATGTCCCTCCTGGTCATTAATAAGCCCTATTTTTAAAATCTTCTTTCTCTACAGGGGTTGATTCCACCTTGTTATTTGTACAGCATCTGGTATCATCAAGTACAAGTGTGGAACGCTTGGCATTACCATTGTTTAAATGCTTAAAAAAATATTCTTAATTAAACAAGTTTTTTTTTCTCTCTGTTTATATCTTAAGATCATCTCCCTGACATGTTTTATAATTAAAATATATATAGCAGAAACAATGATTAATTAGAAAAGATTACAGGTTTGTGTCTTTCTATATAAAACATTAAAAATTGTGCAAAAAGCAAAGATACTTCACAGTTCTAGAAATACAATTCCATATTATTTCTTAATCTTCAGGTCAATCTGGAGCACTAATATGCTCAGTCAGAAAAAACAGTTGATCAAAGGAAACCTTAGCTCCCACTTTAACATTAAAACCTTAAAAAACACTATGTTGTTTTAAAATTAGCAGGCAAACCCTAGAGGTAAGTACAAAACACCACAGTTTCATATGGGACTGAATTTAGTATGATAATATCGTATGAAATACAATGCGGAAAAAAATCAATAATAATTTTCAAAAAATCCTTTTCTAAAAAATGCTGCCCATTCTAGGTTTGTACATATTTTAGGAAGGGATTTATTGTTCGCCAAAGAAAAGCTGTGAAAATTTATTCCAGGTTTTAGCTGTTGAAAGCATAGTGGAGAATTCAAGGGAGATGAATATATGCATTTTTGGTCGGCGGGGGCTTTTCTCATGTGTGATTTGTGAGCCTTAGAGAATTGTTTATTTTAGGACAAGTCAAGGACTGAATCACAGGGAGTCACTTTTTATTTTGTTTTAGTTGGCTTCTCTCTGGAGAGATGCCAGGACTGGCAGGACTCCGTTCTGAGGCTGGTGCTGCTGGCTGCCTCTCGGTGCCTGAGCAGCTCCCAGCCCCGCAGCTCCAGGTACCACTGCTGCAGCGGGGAGGGACAGCAGCCTGTGCCATTGGGCCTCCTAATTAATTCGTGGTGCTTCGGTGTCCTCCTTTCCAGGCACCAGCCATTCCAGCAGCTCCTCTGGATCCCGTGCAGGATGGTGGGGATGGTGTTGGGCACTTCCCTGTGTGTCTCTCTGCCCTCCCTGCAAAGCCAGGAGGAGAGGAGACACTGCTGCTGCCCTGTCCATGCCTCCTGCACCCTCCCTGCTGTGACCACCCTCTGCCCTTCGCAGAAGCCTCTGACACCCTGTATGCCCATCTCTGCTGCCTTGCAGCTACAGATGAGCACCCTTCTTGGCCTGGCCAGGGGCAGCAGCTTTTTGCCCACAGTGCTGTGGGTGGCATAAGAAATTCCTCCTGCTTCCCGATCCATGCAGGCTTCCCCGGTGAAATCAATCAGGGCCCATTGACCCCAAGTTCCCTACAGACCCAGGGCGCCTGGCCCGGGTGGGGTTTGCATTTTTGGCGTGCATGGTCCCGCTCTGGGCTTTGGGCTCTGGCAACAGCTCTGGGAGAATTGGCTGCGTTTGGAGTTCCATGTCTCTGGTGGAGATGCAGCATTTAAGCATTAATTTGTTCTGCATGAATTTGCACAGGAGGCAAACACAGAGGTCAGATTCTGCCGCGTTGAATCATGAGGGCCTCTTAGTTCTGCCTGCCTGCCTGCCTGCTGATCAAGGTTAATAAGAGCTGGCAAGCTCCAGAGGCCCAGTTACACTGCTTTAAAATCTTTCAAAGGCAACACTGAATATCACCAGTAAAATCAACTGCGTTGGTCTCACTGGAGTTACATTTGCTTGCCTCAGTTGTCAGTTTATCTATTAATAAACAGATAAGCCTGTTGCTGAAATAAACCACCTCTCTTAGGTCGATATTGATTTAGGCTGAAACTGCATTGAAATGGGGATTGAAAGCATTTGAATAACTGTTGACTTGTGTTGCACTTTTTATATTGCACCTTCAACATCTGCAGTGCAAAGAAAGTTTTAGAATTTAATTATATCTTACTCTGCTGTGGCTGACACCAGACACACGTGTGACATGAGGACTGAAGAGATCAGTCTTCCCTTCCCAACAGAGATCTTGCAAAAAAATCTGTCATTAAACAGAATTCTTGCTCCATCAAATCACTCTGTGCAGAAACTTCAGTATGGCTCAAAGAGACAGCCCTGTGCTTCACACCTGAGCTGAACTCCTCGAGCCTGCATTACTGAGCTGCAGACCCGTGATCCAGTCCATTTTCTCATGATGACAGCAGCATTCAAGTTCAAGAGCCCTATAACCATTTCCTGTGTCCTGCACACTCAAAAGTCACAAGCCCCTAAGCTCTTGCTACTGAAGTTTTTGGTGTTCTGCTACTGCCCCTGCCTAAAATAGCTTCCTTGGTACATGGCTGGACATCTGCATGCTTATGTCACTTCTGCACTTGGATTAGAAATCGGAATCTCTTCAATTTAATCCCCATGAACCATGCATCCACTGCCTGGCATAGCTAGTACAGGTAACTCCTGTCCTGAGGGCAGGATAAAATTTAGACTGATTTAATTTCAAATCAGTGGCAGTGTTGCTGAGTGAAGAATGGGGAGAAATCATCCACATTTTCTAGAGATTGTAATGACAATTTTAATATTGTCTGTGCTTTAAAAGAAATTAAAAGAAATGCACTGCCTGTTCTGAAAAAGATAGCTCAGATGTTTAAGTCCAAAGTGGAGGCTGAGCTTTGAATGCCAGGTTTGCATAGACACTAATCTTAGGTGACAGAGAAATGCCTTTCAGGGGTGAAAATCAGATTTCTGTCATCCCTTCTCAACATTTCTGCCTTGGAGGATTCCCGTCCTCAGCCTAGTCTCTAGCAGGAATCCTGCTGGGAGGTGTTTCAGAGTCCCACTGCACCTCAGCAGAGCCCATCTGTGTAAAGTCAGCCAGGTCTTGCATCCAGAGGACAGGGAAGATAGCAGCAAAAAACCATGTGGGAATTCCCAACAGAGTACCTAAGGGCCAGCTGCCCTCATGCTGACAACAAGGTAGGGCAAGAGGATAATCCTCTGGGCTGCATGAGGCTGTGAGGTGTATTTGCACCTGCTGGGCAGAAATAGCAGCACCAAGAGATTGCAGAGGGCCGATGCTCTGGGCAGGGATTCATTCTGTTGGGTTAGCTGCTGTCTGCTGACCTGTCCTCTAAGCCTCTGGGCTGTCTGCTGGCTGTCAGATACTGATCTAAAAGAAGGCATATGAACCCCAAAATATTTTTTCTCCCAGCATTCACAGGCACTGCCATCACAGCAAAGGCTCTGCAGCAATGTTAGGTTAACAAGAGCCCGAGTGGGAGGGAGCAGGGCAGCGCTTTGCACTCAGTGCTAATGCTTTTGCTTAAGCATAATCCAGCTGAAGGTCTTTTCAGTACAGCAGAGTTCAGTGGAGGACTAGCTGAGTGTGCTGGTTCAGAGGGCACTAATGCAATTGTGTGATTAATTTACGTCTGCGCTTTTGTGTGCTGTGCAGGCTGCGGTCAGTGGCGATGGGCAGAGGGATGCAGTCCCTCCTCCAGTGCTCCCTGGCCTCTGACAAAGATGACTGCTGGCCCCTGAGATGTCTCTTTCGGAGCGGGCATGAGTCACTGCCCCTGGGTAAACAGTGAATTCTATGATGACACTCACGTTTGAAAGACAGTGAGGTGGAACAAATAAGGTAATTTCTTAATAAATATTTATTTCAGGGAAACATATTAGGCTTAATCCTTTTTCCACTGATGTTAATAGAAGTTATGCATTGACAAAAGGCGCTGCAGCATTTTTAACATATTTTGACATCTGTGGATGAAAGGTTCTAAATAATAGCTAAGGATTATGTATTCCTCAGTGGGAACATGAGTTAGCCTGGTGGATAAATTAATAAACACATTGTTATGTAAGCATGGTAAAATGCTGCTGATGCTTCATGATTAAACTTGACATGCTGACAAAAGGAAGCTGAGGATTTGGTTTATTTTACTTTATTATACACTTTTAAAAAATTTATTTTTAAAAAATTTCATACTTGTAAGGCTTGCTTGAAAAATCTCCAAGTACTTTCAGTTTAAAGACATTTCCAAATGGACACAGATATATTCAGCTCTGTTTCACAGGTAGAGAAATTGAGGTATGCAGAAGATCGCTGAAACTTCAGTGTCATGGGATCTGTGAACTACAGGCTGCACCCCTGGTCATTACAATGGTACAGAAAGTGGTATTTAATTGTGCTCATCATGCAAAAACCTCAAAATGGTCTCACAAAAAGAAAGGGATCTACCTGGTGCAAAAATTTCAGAAAGCAGATGTTCTTTGGGTTTAGATATTTAATAATGGCCAAGAAAATTTACCCTGCACTCAGTTGTGGTGTATCTTATGTTTTACCCTAAGCATCACCATGAATGCTGCAAGCTTGGAAGACCCCAGGGCCTTTTTCAGATCTGTGGGTGTGACACAGCTTTCTGTCTCAGAGGGTTTGATCATTAATCCCACCCAGCTGCATTTGCCCCTGGACACTGTGCAGCATTGCTGGTGGGTGCTAAAGCCTGTCCTTGCACTGCAGCCCAATATTGTAGGTCTGCTTAGTGCCACTCTAATAAAGCCAAAGACCTTTCATTCTCTCTCCCTCATTTCATCGAGATCCTGATCTTATCACAAGCATTTGTAGAGTGGTCCTCATCGTGGTACGAGAATCATTTAGATAACATGCTTGATCCCAAAACTGAACTATCTAGCACCTGAAAGTGATAACTAGTGATAACACATCTACAGGTGTTAGACTGTGGTATGTAACAGATGGGTGTTTGCTACTAAATGTTGGAGAGCCTAATATGGAGTATTTATAACAAATAATTTTTTTTAATATTTGTAAATATAATTATATACTTATAACCAATTATAATTACAAATTATCATGGAAATGGTTCTTTTTCCAGGTGTGGCCTACATAATTTCTGCAAAGGAAGCCCATAGAAATGACTAAGTGTGAAATTAGTTATCACCAACTTCCAGTGCTTTTGTCTTAGTGTGATATTGTATTTTCTATACTTTCAGCAACTCCAAAATTATTCTCCTGGACTTGGACAAAGTAAAGATTAAAAGGTCAGTTTTCAGCAGGTGATAGTTTTCTTCGGAGCTGAAGAAAATTTGTGTTTTGGTTTTGTTTTTTGGATTTTTTTCCTTTTTCCTTCAAATTTAGTGATTTGTAAGTGAAAGAGTTTAGCACTCTGCCTTCTGTCACTGGAATCCTGCTCTGTAAATACTACTTTTGATGTCCATGCAGGAAGCTGTCAGCCTCTTTAGAGGTTTTTTTGTAATGGCTTTATACAATGTAGATGTACTTTTGTCTACAAAGTCACCTTGTAGAAGGTGACAAAAAACCAGTCATATTAGAAAAATTATCCTTGGGAAATAAGGTCTGTCTAGTACTGGTGCTCAGGGATCTGCTTGTTCCCTGCCTTTCTGAACTGTTTTATCCATTTAGATGACTCATGAGGACAAGGACTGTCTCACAGACTGTCCCTACCTAGCACAGGCAGTGCCAGGCTCAGCTGAGTCAAGGGCTCTTCCACATCAAAGGCAATTCTGCACTGATGGAACCTCCTAGCTATCAAACAATAACATGCAGATCAATCATCGATAACTAATCTTCCTTTTCTTCTCTCAGATACAGATAATGGAGATTCTGCCTTCCGTTACTCCTCTGGTATTAATAAGAAGAATTATTTAATACCACAGGAAATGAAGCCAAAGATGAGACTGAAAGTTATTTCAACATAGTGAAGACTTTGATTCTTCTGCGAGTCCCTTATACCTAAGACTTAATGCACAAAGAAAGGGTGATGTCAGTGTAATGGGCTGGTATTTCTAGCTTGCACTGCATTTGCTTGGAGGTAAGGAAGTATAAAAACCAAGGGTGGGATAAAACTGGGCATTTCTGTATTGTCTCTTTACAGGAGAGGGGGATGCCCTCCCAAATGCATCTTGTCTTCATCTCACCATTGCAATCATTGATGTCAAAAGCTTTCATTGCCAGGTTTTCATGTGTGAAGGGAATGTCTGGCACAGCTAGAGATGCCTCCTGGAGGTCACAGCCTGTGGGTTGCTGCAGACAGTCAAGGCCCAGCTGTCCGGTTTTGTCTCAGCATTTAAACACACACTCTATTTGTTGTGGGGTGTTTCTCTTTCGACACAAAAGCTGCAGAGAGCAGTGATTCCCTTCTCATGGTACAGCAGCTACTGTGCACCTTGCTTCCCTGCATCATGCTCTCTTTATTCCTTTCCAAAACTATTGCAGACAGAAAGCAACTAGAAATACTAAGAAATATTGTTAGTAGGATAACCTCTGTGCTACTGACCTCTTCCCAGTCTTGGGGGACCAAACAAGTCTCCTGCTCAGCCCTGCCAAGAGTAACATCTGCCTGCGTGACACCAGTCTATTGTCAGCCCAGCGTGTGATGCTCCTCTGCCATTATTGTCTCTCTGTCTCTCCATTTCCCACCTCCATGTCTTTCCCTCTCCCACCAGCTCCTTTCCCACAGAAGCCCCATCTGGTCTCTCTGCATGCCACTTTCCTGCTCTCCCTTTCCCAGAGCTCCCACCCAGCCTCTTTTGCACCGGGCTGGCGCTCAGCCTGACGGCTGCAGTGACCTTTCAAGCGCATGCAGTGCCGTGTGTGCTGTGGAAACATGCTCCCCTCCACGTGTCAGCACAGCCACAGCCTCATAAACTTTTGACCCTTGCTTCGTCCTCTGCCATCCCCAGCAGAACCAATGGCAGCTTTAGTTACCGCTGTCTGGAGACTGCCAGGGAACACAGCATTGCAGCTCTGATTACACTTAGATGGAAGAAAAATACTCTGAAGGCAACAGCTGCTATTTCATTTTTTGCTGCATTTTTTTCTAGGCTGTTTCTCCTCTTCTGTGGTTTTTTTTTTTTAATTGTTATTATTTGTCTTTAGGCTGCTACTCAGGAGCCAGCTGTGAAAGGCTATATCCCTTGAGTAATTCAGCATGGTGCTTCCTGAGTTGTGTAAGAAATCCCTGTTATGAGTGAAGGAAGAGCACAGAAACAGAGAAAGGTGGTTGCAGTCCTTCTGGGAGAGTGGAGAAAAGGCAGAAGCAGCAAGTCCATATGTCTAAATGGAGATTTAATGACAGAAATTATACCTTCCCTGAGTCCAGCAAAAAAAAAAAATCCTCCCCCCAGTTGAAAGCTGCACAAAACACTGTCCATTGCTTTTTTCCTACTAGTAAATAAATGAAAAAAAAACAACAAAACTTCCCAATGAGTTCCAGTGCAACCTTCAGTGCTCCAGTCAGTCAGTGGTTTGCTTTTCCTATTTCCAGCACTGCAGTTGTGCTCTAACAGTTTCTAAGTTTCAAAGCCTTGCTTAGAAAATATTTTCAAAAGCATTGTCCTTTCATACAATATATTTGTAACACAATAATTTTCTTAACAGCTCTCTCACGTAATTATATCAGCCTCAATAAGTGATTTGTTTGAACAGCCTCTCACAGCAACTTGAATAATCTCATGAGGTTTGGCTATGCTCCTTTATCCTCCTCTCCTTGTTCCTTTTCCCTGTTTAACCAGAGCATTAATAGGGAGGCTGAAACTCAGGTAAGGTCCTTCTGCTTCAAAGTCTTTGACAGAGGATAGTGAGATAGCCTTCCTGCAACCAGCAGTTTCAAGACATGTTTCCCAGTAACAGAAACCTCTTTTAGTTGCTTCTTTCTTGGACTCTGGTTCTGCTTCCATTAAAACCTTCAGCTCCTTAGCTATTGTGGGTGCTGCCAAGCAAAAGTCATGGAGATACAAACAGCCCTACTGAGTGCATCTTCATGAGGAAGGCTAAACCAGAGAAAGGCTAAGCCCAAGGAATGGCACACATGCTTCTCCTTACCTGGATTTAACGCCTAGATGGCTCCCAGCCTCTCCTACCAGGTGTAGCAAGCCATAGTTCCCACAGACCTGGTGGTATCTTGGTGGTCCCCAGGGGCTCTCTTTTGCCCTCAATGAGAAAACAAGCTCAGATTTCATTTGAAACCAAATATACAGAATGTTTCTTGCTGCTACAGAAGACAGAAAGCTCCAGAATACCTAGAATATCACAGATCCAAACAGCTTTCTATTTGCAGTTGCTTGATTTTTGGAGGCGAGGCTGACTCAGGACTTTTTGTGCTTGACTTGGCAAAGCCCACCAGCTTTCACCAGCCTCAGCCTCCAAATACTTGCCTGCTTCACTTCAGACGTGTATCCCTGCAATGCAGATTATAGGGAGGACACATTTCTTTATTTCTTTCTTTTCTCCTGGTAAAATGTTTGCCTTTTGTGTAGTTCAATGACTGTATTTTTGTGTGGTTTTGAAATGCAGGTTGATTCTGCAGAGAGAGCAGCACACAGCATTCAATTTTTGAACTGCCTATTTAACTCCATCCGTACTCTGTAGCCTTGAAACAAATGTGCCACATCACAGCATAAACTCAGTGCGAAGAAATAAGACTAATTCTAGTTACTGGATTTAACAAATGGTGTTTACAAAGTAGTTGTTTGATTCTTTTAATTTCTTGTCATATCCTGTTCCATTTAAACTTGATATCCTATTTTTTAACAGAACAAGTGCCACAACTTTTAATGACTGTGACTCAGTATCTCATTACCCTAAAAAAATCAACAAAAAAGTTTGAAGCTTATTGTCAGCTTTCATGAGAGAACTTGCAGACAGAGCAGGAAAGTGCAGTCAGGTTCAGGAACCTGATGAGGAATACAGAGAAATGTTAAATTATTACTTATGCATTATTAAAAATAAGTCACACTTCTATAGCTCCTCTCAGATAATGAACTCAAATCCATTTATAATTAATTTCACAACCCCATGTAGGTGAAGGAACTATGCCTCATTGGTTTTATGAGAAAAGAGCTGAGACTTTGACACGTGAAATGTTTAAAGTGATGTAATACCAGGGAATTTTCCTCACTGGACATTCCAACAGGTACTTGAGGTGAGCAGGCATCTGGGTTGTTTTTCTAGGTTTTAGTTTCTGGAGCTGTGACTGTCTGTCTGTCTGTCCTGGATTTGGTTGGATTGTGATCCAATGGGGACTTCGGATTTGCTCAGTGAGGTACTGACCCAGCACCTGTCACTCCATGGGAATTGGGCCATTGAATTCATCATCCTGAAACTTGGAGTTGCCAAAAAGATATTTCATAGTGCAGTGCTGTGACAGGATGCTGAGGGCTCCTGTCACTGTTGTTGAAACCTGAAAAATCCTAGTGCTGCACAGCACAGGCAAAAAAAGGCCGTAACAAATGGCTGATCATGGATGGGAGAGCCACAACTGCTGAGGCTGGATGCTGTTGTGCCATGTGCTGACAGGAAGCAGAAGGGCTGACTTGTCTGATCTGCTGACATGTGGCAAGGAAAGCATTCAGCTGCTGCTGAACCCAATGGAAAATTAAAATCCTACCCCAAATGATTTTCTGACATGGTATATTCCCAGAAAAAGCAATGACATTACTGGCGCACTGACAATAACATGAACGTTACACGTAACACAACCAAGTGTTCTATCAGAGCTGAAGTCAACTGTGCAGCCCAAATTACTTCCACTTTTGTAGACTGCATTGCAGAGTGCTGTGGGAAGCAGTATTTTGGGAAGCATAATGAGTAGATAATCTGAGCCCTGTGAATGCGGGAGAACGTGACTTGCCCTTTCCCCTGCACTGCTTGGGTTTGCAAATGGCAGATATGTTATTTTCCTAGCTTTCAGCCTTATTTTACTTCTCATGGGCAATTGAATCAAGTTGCACTGTACCTGTGGTATCCTATGACTGTGTCCCTTATTGGGCAATGGCGACCCTTCTGTGAAACAACACATCTAAACCTTTCCTTACCTCACTGCCCTTGCCCAAATGAAGGTATTCTGTGGTTGGTACCTTCTGCATCTGCTCACGGCATCACACAGGGAGCAGCAGTGAGATCCTGAAGGCAGAGAATGCTATTTTTGGTTCTGTACTCTAAATGTGAGCCTTTCTTCCTTCCTCCTAAAATCGTGTTTATTATCAGATCATGTTTCAAAGACGCAATGAATTTCTGCATTTAAAACACTTCTCCAGAAAGTGGTGGGCTTTCTTGATAAAGAGGCAGGTAGGAAGAACCTGTTCCATTTCAAATCTCTGAAAATAAAGATCCTGTCAAATTATATTGCTTCCTTCTCATGTTGCTGCTATTTAAGCTGTTCCAGAGGCTTGTTCTGACTGTATTTGGCAAGAGGTGCACAGAAGTTGTGTCCAGTGTTGGTCCGTGAGGGGCCCAGGGAGTGTCAAGAAGAGGATGATCATGATGAATGCCATCTTCTCCTGGGTCCAGCAGGTTTCCTCCAAGAACTGAGACCCAGATGGTGAGAATAGGTGATTTTCTATTCATATAGCAGTAGAAAAGCTGTCAGGACTGCAGCTGCTGATGGATGAACTCCGTTTCTTTCAAGGGTTTTCTGTTTTCTGACCATAAGTTTTAGCTGCACTAAAAAAACAATTTCGTTCCTCAAAGCACCATCCTTTCCACAGGAAAATTTTTGTCAGCTCTTCTGCGTTCTTCTGTTGACTAAGGGGTTACGTATGCTGCAAAACCTGCCCATGAAATGGATCATATGAATCATAGAATCATCAAGGTTGGAAGATACCACCAAGATCATTGAGTCCAACCCTCAATCGAGCACCACCATAATCATTCCTAAACCACATGCCTAAATGCCACACCCAGAGGCCTCTTGAACACTTCCAGAGATGGAGACCCCACCACATCACTGGGCAGCTTATTCCAATGCTTAACCACTTTCAGTGACAAATTTTTTTTTTTTTTAATATCCAATCTGAACTTCCCCTGGTGCAACTTAAAGCCATTTCCTCTTGTTCTTTCACTTGGAATATAACAGAAGAGACCATCCCCCAACTCACCACAGCCTTCTTTCAAATAGTTATAGAAAGCAATAAGGTCTCCCCTGAGCCTGCTTTTCTCCAGATTAAACATCCCCATGAGGAACTGAGCTGGTCCTCCTGAAACATGTTTTCTAGACCCTTCACCAGCTTCCCTCACCAGCTGGACACACTCCAGCAGCTCATTGTCTTGTCACGAGGGGTCCAGAACTGAACACAGCAGTCCATGTGCAGCCCCACCAGTGCTGAGTACAGGGGGACATCCCTGCCCTGGTCCTGCTGGCCACACTATTGCTGATCCAGGCCAGGATGCTATTGGCCTTCTTGGCCACTTGGGCACACATTGGCTCATGTTCACCTGCTCCCAAGAAATCCCAAGTCTCTTTCTGTTGAGCAGCTCTCAAGCCACTCTTCTCCAAGCCTATAGAGCTGCATGGGGTTGTTGGGACCCAAGTGCAGGGCCTGGCACTTTGCCTTATTGAACCTCACCAGGTGTCCTCAGCCCATCAATCCAGCCTGTCCAATGTATTTAGAGAAACTTTATTTTTTCTTTAAGACAAGTAGCCAAATGAAGTTCCAGTTTGGCTTTGGCACTTCTAATTTTCTCCCTAATAACCTCACAATAACCTTGTCGTTCCCCTGAGGTTACCTGCCTCTCCTCCCAGAGGTGGTACACTGTCTTTCTCCCTGAGCTCCAGCCTAAGTTCTCTGAAGAATTAATGAATACTGTGGCATTCTCTCTGTGTGGATTTGGAAGAGCATGAAGAGAAGAAATCTGTGCCAAGTAATGGCCATATGAATAATTTCTTTGACACAAAACTATTTTGTATCTTTACAAAGTCTTGTATCCCTATGAAAGCAGAAGTTACCCAGGCAGCCCATTTTGCCTCTGGGGCAGTATGCTCTTTTCCTATATTTGTTTCTTATTTTTCTAGAAACAGTCTTGTTTACTATATCAGGATTCATCTGTTATAATCACTTGTTAGAAGTTTTCTGATTTCACCAGCAATTATTTTTCCATCCTGCACTACACATTTCCAGAATGAACAATAGACTATATATTCTGTATTTTGTAATAAAGATATGGCAAGAAAACATTTATGTCTTTTTGAATGAATGGAATGGATGTAAGATCTAAACAACAGAATGAGGTATGGGTTTGGGATTTGATTGTAATTTTAGCAAATGAAACATGACTTTAGGATTAGAAGGGAAATATTTGCTGAAAATAAGAAAAGGTTACCTCAACTTTTTGGAATTGCAAGATGGTATTCAAAAGAGGTATTTTTATACCCACCAGGGAGCCATACAGGGTTTATGCAGATTTGACATTTTCTTCTTTCTTCTCTGTTTGTATCTGGAGCCCAGGTTGAACAAGCTCCTTTGTGTTTGCTCTCTCTAAATATCCTCGTCTGGGCAGCTGTTGATTCAGGCCCTGTGAATAAATAAAATGAAGAGGACTTCCTGTATGTTTGAAAAAGAAATGCTATTTTCTGAACCCCAGCTTGCCATTTGTGGTGTTAGCATTATCTTATTAAACAAACAAATGGCCTCATTTCCCTCCTCACAAGCATATTAGCTTTGCACTTCCAAAAGCTGCAGCAAGTGAACTTTGCTGACATTAATGGGAGGTGACGGCAGGCGAGGGAAGATGTTGCCTTTGTCCAAGAGGAGGAGAAGCTCTGTGAGCCCAGTGTGCCTGCAGCGCTCCAGCTTCATGCACAGATTTTATTCTCAGTGCTTGTGAGTGTTACTGAGGGAAATCAAAGACAAAATCCTTTAAGAATTCTGTCCTGTCACCCCCCTGCACACTGCCTCTTGCCATTGCTTAGGGAGGACTATCCATGTGTAAACCTCAGTGGTCACTGGGTGCAAGCATTG
The DNA here is from genome assembly GCA_013397955.1 of Grantiella picta. Lineage (NCBI taxonomy): Eukaryota > Metazoa > Chordata > Aves > Passeriformes > Meliphagidae > Grantiella > Grantiella picta. Next base: position 54,235 of record VZRM01008323.1, read on the forward strand.
AAAAATGGGGTCAGCTGATAGAGAATGCATTCATTTATAATAATTATAGTAGCAGTAACAATTCCATTAGCCTTATTTTACACATGTAGAAATGGATACATGGAAAAGCACAATTTGCTGAAACTGGGGGAACACCAGCTGGGCCTGGGATGCAGGTCCTCCCCCTTCCAGGTCTCTCTTCTAATGACTAGACCAAATTTAGTGATCCCAACATGCAATTGTTACCTGATATTCTTTATTAAATGTGACTGAAACTTGTCAGGGGAGCCTGACACAGCTCTTTGAGGTTCAGGTATCGTCACTGAACCTCGTTAATATTTGTTCTGCCTCTTGAGAAGCATCAGGCCATTTGGATGAACGTTCCTGCCCTGGCAGCTCAGTGGCTGTGATTGTATCACTTGGCCCACACAAGCCCTGTTTCACATCCTGTTAACATGATTGAAGGCTGCTGCACTTATCTCCATCTTGTACCAGTGTTTTAGCTCCTGCTCCTTTTGGGCAGCCCAGCAATGGACAGGAAGGTGACAAAAAGGATAAAATCACAGAGACAATATACCACAATGTAAGGAGATATGAGAGCTGTAAAACAGAAAGTGGAATGGATGCTGTGGCTTCACCAGATATGGAAGAAGCCTGGGAAATGCTATGTAAGTCATATTTACCAATATGCTCTGCGGACATATTACCCCATGGCTGTAAATATGAAGAGCACATTGAAGCCCCAGTCTTCAGGGTTTGTGTGGGTTGTGGGAGCTCCCTGGCTGGGTAGCTGCTCTGCTGCAGTGAACATGCACTGTGGAGGAGATGGGGCTGGAAGGTGTCCAGATTGCACGTCTCATGCTTAGCAGAGCTGATTAGACAGGGCTGGTGTGAAGTCAGGGAACATTATCATAAGCAATCTCTATCATCACCATGCATTTTAGAAACTGCAGACATTTTCAGAGTTGTGCAGTTTCCAGCATGTTAGAGCAGGAGGCAGTTGAGACAGATAAAAGTAAATACTGCTCATGTCTACAGCTGTGGTCTTCTCAACCTCCAGAACACAAGAAAAGGACATCAGATTAAATACAGGTTATCAGGACAAAAAATGCTGAAATTCCTGTTAGTCAGCATGATCAATGAAATGAAATTTCATTTACTTTCCAAATGTATGCACTGGACAAACCCAAAGCCTCCAGGTGACAAGCCCAGACAAAATGGACTGTTCTCATTTATCTTCAAGTAAATGGCAAATCTGAACCACTTCCAGAGTTATTGGTAGCTGTGTTGCAAAGCTGGCCCTGGCATGGTGACAGCTCGAGTGGATAGAGCTGAAGCCTGTCTAAGGAGTGTATTTTTTTGGGAAAAGTCAGGCTAACACAGTTAGCAGCTGGAAGAGTAAAGGACTATTTTTGGGGTCATATAGACCAAATTGCCTGAAAACAGAACATTAAGTCACAGAGAGTGCAAGTGCAGCAAGGCAGGATGAACACATCCTGAGAGAAAAGATGAAACTAGGTCATAAAATCTGAGAAAACAGGAGATACCACACTTCTCATTCATTAGGAATTCCCAGGTTGCTTGGCATCTCAGATCAAGTGTCTGGTCCAGGGATGGATTTCACAGGGGCCAGAATGATTCCCATTTTCAGCTCACTTTTAGAGAAAACTCAGATATTGCAAGTATTATTGCAGAAACTGAAGGAATTTCTTACATTAGAGTGCCTGTCATGTGCCAGCCTGGTCCAGCCACACAGCTGGGTAACTCCTGGGAGAGAGGGACAGCTCTCTTTCCTTTCCTCTGCGGCAGCAGTGTGCCAGCCAAGGGAAGTGGCAGCCTCCAAGCCTTTGGGAGATATGCAAAGCCCTGGGGCACCCACATCTTCTTAACAACTTTCTTTCAAAGGAAAAGCAAGCCTTAAAACAAGGTCCTGGGCTGTCTGTTAAAGTTTTTATCAAGTGTACCTTTAGCTACTTAAAGCTCAATTAAAATCTGCCTTGAAGCTCATTCATGTAAGAGAGCAGTTCTGACTGCAGCTGGAAGCACCACAGGGTGGTTGACTTCTCCTTGCCTGGTGAGTACCCTCATTTCTCAGCAGCTATGAGGAGCTATTATATCTATGGTTTCTCTGCTGTAGGCAGTTTCATCACCTAAGTAGAGATGAAAGCATTGGTACAAACCCCTGAAATCAGGATTGATGAAAATAATTGTTCTACCATACAGGTATTAGCAACTGATGGGAAGCACACCACTGACTACCTGCTATGGATATGTGTGGAAAAAAGAGCATGAAAGAAGCCCTCATCTTGCTTGTATTAAGCTCCTTTGCTATTGTTAAAACAGATTTGTTATACTCAGCATGTCTGGTGATATGAACTCCTGAAGGGACAGAAAGACGTTATGACCATGTCTAGCACTGACTTTCAAATGTCCATGGTCACAAAGACAAGGATGGCACTACTCCCAGGGGAATGGCACTCAGCGCATCCATTAAAGACTAATAGACTTGTGGTAAACCACAGACTGATTGAAGCCTGTCAAAGTATCTGTTGTGCTGCTCTAAACCTGAGCTAAAGTGGGACTTCCAGAGGAGAAAGGAAAATTTATTTATAGTATGTACATCTTAGAGTCTCACATAACAAGTGTTTGTTTTTCCTCAGGGTGCTTGAACAGATTTGTATGGGTAAGGTTTGTCTGTTTGCACATTGTTAGAAATGATATTGAGCTGGAACAGAACCTACTCTTGACAAAGTTAGCTATGTTGCTATGGGGAAAACTCCGAGACACAAAGGTGCCTTTTAGTATTACATGAAAATATTGTTTCCAATCCAAGTAACACTTTTCCAGCTTTCTCTCATTCAAGAGATTTGTGCCTGAATTACCCTGTTTTCCCAGAAATGACAGATATTTAGCCTGAAGGGATTTTGCTTACAACTTCTGTTACTTTAAAATGTGTCATTGACTTATGTTGCAGCACAGTACTGTTCATCAAGATAACATGATACGAAGTTACAGGTGATGATGCGATACGAGCCACAGGTTACCCCAAGAAACAACTCTCTTTTCCCTTCAGAATCAAATACCTGTCATTACTCTGGTGCTTTTTTTTTTTTTTTTTGGAGTATTTTAAAGGAATATGGAATATGGAAAGGTGTCTGTTCTGGTAGTGGTGTTTTTTTCATTTTAAAGGCATTGGAGCATGTAAAGCTTCAACTTCATCAGAGTCACTTTTGGAGATGGCTGAGTATGTCTAACTATTTCATTAAAGATGATGTTGTATTCTGGTAGACCATAGAGACATAATGCCAGTGGTTTGAAAATTTGTGAACTTCGCTTGTAATTGCTTAAAAATTAATGCTTGATAAATCCATACTCATCAGCTAATAATGGTTATAAAGACTGTCATGGGTGTGGCTGAAAAGTGTAAAGTATGTCAGTCATTTCTAAGTAGTCACATTATATACTACTATATTAATAATTTTTTGCTAATGTATATATACCCCTGCAAAACAGGATCTCCCATTCCACCCACTTCTCCCAGTGTCCTGTTAAGACTGGGGTCTAAGGTACTCTTGGAGAGTTATTTGCTTCACTGTCTACAGCTACTCCCTGATTTAACGACACAGGTTTTTTGTAGATGTCTTCCACATATGCAAAAATTATATCCTATCCATGTACATGCTGCAGAGATTTTTGGTATACATGGTCATCTGCTTATTATACTATCTTCCCAGGATAAATATTGAATTTCAAATCTTACACTTATTCAAGTAGCTACCATTTAATACCTTAATAAATAAATGTTTGGTAATTACAGCATTTTTAAGCCTATCCATCAGACACTGCAGGATTGCAGGCAGAAGTCAGAAGCTTTCAAAGTTTTTCTACTGGGCTTCCCCTATCAGTGTCTCTGAAAGAGTAACAGGTACAACCTTGAAAGCTAGGGCAGATATGTGCATCTGGTTTTGTTCTACTGATTCAAAAAAAGAGTCGGAGACCGTATATTTTAGAAGAGCGTGTTTTTATCTGAACCCTGAAGTGTTGGTTTATGGCAATTCACAGTGCTATGTTTCTAAATTGGCTTTTAGGTGGTATCTCATGTACAATTAGACCAGTCTCTTGATGGAAGGTTTTATGACCCCTGGTTAGCATGATATAAATTTAGTGCTGGAAAGGAAAATTAGTTAGCATGTGTAATAGCTTTAAAGGTGCTTGGCATTATTAAAGTATATAGACTTAGAAAAATATGGAACTGTTAGTATAAAATGATACCAAAGCGAAAATGTAGAATCTTGGCAATTACTTTATGGTTATGTAAACTGAATAAGCTGAAAATGAGATGAAATTGTTGGGATAGTCTACTTGCTGGAACCAAGCTTCCTGGCTCTTAATGACTTTGCCCTTTCCAGAGTGCTGAGCAAGGTTTGCATCCTGCTGTTTCCTCCTGTGTGTCATTTCTAATGGCTTCAAGACTTATCTTTGTCACAATATAATTGGTTTCACTGGAAATGCCCGTCAAAAAGCAAGCAGGACATGGGGGAAAACCCCCACATTTGTATGGCTGATATATACTTATACTCAACATAATGAATTATGAGTTGGGAAAAGAGTTTTTTACAATGAACTCATTGACTTGATATTTTTAACGCATTTTGTACAGATTTAGTATCTAAATAGGAAATATTTTTCAACTAAATCTTTATGACCTTTTAGTAAACTAAACACAAGAAAGGAGAAGGCTCTGCACTAAGCAATTGCTGTAAGTAATCAACAGAAAGTACATATAGTACTTGTACAGATCCTTCAGTTACTCAGCATAATTCAGGGTATGTGTACTTGATTGTTTCGCAACAAAAATTGTTTCATGACATATCTTCCAGATTTAACCTGCTTACAGAGACTTCTGAGTATTTGCAGCTTCTGAGCACTCATTAACTCTAAAAACTCTGCTATTCAGGGAAAATAGTAAGGCCATCTTACCAGCAAAGGAATGAAAATGCTACAGGAAAGTGACTGGAGATACAAGTCTGTAAATGACTTGAATATCAAATTTTCTTAGCTTTTGCTTATTCATCTTCTAAGGCACAAAGAGAAACTTAGTTTTGTTTTTATTTGCAGAGAAAGGGGAATTCTGCATTCTACATTTGCTGTCTGCTCTCTTATTCCCTGTGATGGTGAGATAGCAGTACAGTACTAATCTCTGCACACTAAGAGTACTCCCTGGTTGAGGGTGGGTTAAGCCTGGAAGGACATGAATAAACTTGAAAGTATCCATCAGAAAGAAAACAAACATATGGTAGGTAGTGAGAGTGACTAAATACAGTATTTCACAAAATGCTTTAACTTTTCTGTACCAAAACTTGCTGCTGCTCCAGCAGGTAACTGCTAATCAAGTAAAAATGAGTTCATTAGGAGCTCCTGGCTTAAAACACCTGGCCTATGTTATACCAGAGATCAGAATAAATGACCCAAAAATCTCTCTCTCCAGCCTACAAAGACAGGAAGCAGTCAAACAAAAAAACCCACCACCAGCAGTAATAACAAAATCAGATCATCATCCAAAGTCATGCACTGACTGAACTGGCACCTAATGGCAAACTGTCTCTGTCCTGCCCAACTTCCAAAGCTGCTTTTTACAGCCAAAATGATCCACGACCCTTAAGTGTGAATTCTGATTAACTTCAGCCACAGTTTCGTGGCTGGTGCTGTGCTTATAACACCTAGCTGGTGCTGTGGCTGTAACAATCTTTAACAACCTTAACCTACATTATCACCTTTTAACTGGATTCATCCATTAGAAAGACCCCAGCAAGACAGATGGTCAAGAAGAAGGATGAAACTGATGGCAACAGCCATAAACTGTACAGACCTTTCCTGCAGGGACATGGAAACTTCAAGACCCCCCCCGACATCTGCTCTGAGCTTCCTTCCAGGCAGCTTTGTTGTGGATACGATCCCTACTGTAGATTAAAAAATTGTGGGGTTTTTAAATAGTATTTTATTCTCTGCTGTGAAGAGGCTTTGTAAATGCTGGCCAGACATACATGGAGCTGTGCTACAGATTAGAGGAAAAATGATTTCTGCATTACAGAAATGCTGCTTGCAATATTAAGGTCACAGCGTTCCGCCAGGATCCTGCTGCAGAGATGAGCACAGCCCCGCTGCGTTGTGTTGTGCAGTGTCGCCCTCAATTAACTGAAGGCACTCTGCCCCAGGGGCTGCCGATTCATCTGTTTGCTGCAGCTCACACCGAATTAACATACAACGAAATCGGAAGATTCTTCCAGGATGAACAGCCTGCTGATTCATCTGTTGTTGCACTGTGCTGCTGTACTCATTACCACATTTGATTTCATTTGTACAGTGCTAATTGTCAAAAATACACTGTCAGACCCTTGCTTTGGGGCATGAAAGATCAACAAAGCAAACTGCTCCTGCCTTTTGGGGCAATCAAAATACACCACATAAGAGAAATTTGGAATGGCTTGTGAATGCTGCAGAGTAGGGAGCTAAAAAGATTTTAATCCATGTTTGGAATGTCGCATTTTTTAGGGGTGGGGGCAGGGTTGAGGGTTTTTTAGTATCTAATTTGCAAAAGCATACTATGTGAAGGATTCCTTAACATATATGATCCTTTTCCCTTTCAATCTCCATACACTCTCCCATAATAAAAGAGTAATAAAGTCAGATCCATTTTCTAAGGGGCACCATTTGCTAAAAGAGAGTTACACAGATCATTAACCCAAGCAGTGAAAATACTAAGTGGCATTTTATAAGCACCTATGAGGAACTATCAAGCTGCCACACTTGATTAAAAACTGAAGTTGTATTACTCAGTTCTGTTCCAATTCATATAGAAATAATCTTATTTACTATGCAATTTTAAAATTACTTTGAGTTAATAATATAACATTAAAAACTTCTCAACAGTTGGGTTTAAACTGCTGAGACAGATTTTCTTATCTGGTACCTTTCTAAGTTTAGTAATGACAGCTGGGAAGACATAAATTCAGTAGATCAAAGGATGGAACTTCCCTATATATTGTTCCTTTTTGACAGCAAGTAAAATCTTATCTAATGAGAATTACTGGTAACTAAGATTCTCTTTTAAATAGTTTGTGATGAATTTCCAATAACATAAAATGAAAATGGACAAAATTCCATAAAAGATGCTGTATCTATTCAGCCAATAATGCTTTTGCACTTCACACCATGTGACACAGTTAATGACAGTGTTTCTGTCACCTACAGAATGCTCTGTGGAGGAACTTGTGGGCTCACTTCTCTAAGCTCCCCTGTATCCACCTTCACCAGCTACAACAGATGAGGGTGGAGAAGTAACAAATAGTAAAAGAAAAGACGGAAGATTCATAAGCATGTTTAGGATTGCCACTTAAGCCAAGACGTTCCCTTAATATATCAGAGAAACACGAAAAGATTTTGAAGGCCTGTTTCACTATGTGCCATTTCAGACTGCCTTAACATCCCACATTTCTTAAAGGTCTTTTAAAAAGGTCAAGCTGGGAATTCATGCAAATTTATTCCTTTTAGTTAAAACACAAAGTATGACAGAGAGTCTTCATTTGTTGTTAGTAGTAGCATTCTTATAGTTAGATTGATCCAAATATTTATTTAGCAACAGTGTTTATGTGGTGGCACATGTAATCACCCCATCAATGCCTTATACTCAGCTATTAGTTCTTAACTCTGTGTCCTGGATTAATGATAAAACTCACTCTCCTCCGAGAGCGAAGGGCTGTGACACCCCCTCCCCCACCCACAACAGAATTTCTTAGATGGAAGTGAAGAAAAAACTATTTATTTAACAAAACCACGCAAAGTGCCCTGCAAGGCACAGGGGAAGGGGAAATTCGAGGGAAAAAATAAAATAGTTATTAAACCTGATTGAAAAAAAAGTCTTTTTCCTCCGATGTAGCCTCTCCCCTCCTCACCCCCCGTTGGGGGCTGGGTGGAGCTCCCCACGAGCTCTGCAGTTCTCTGGCTCCCTTGGATCTTGGGGTGACAAAGCAGATCGAAGAAAAAGAGTCCAAACGAAGAAAAAAAATATGAAAAAATAAAAAGAAAAGGGAAAAAAAAAACCGAACTGGAACAGAGTCCACTCCGACAGCTGTCCAGCACGTGCAGTCTCTGCTGAGTGAAGAATCCTCCCCCGTGCCAGGCTTGGGGAAAAAGTTTTTCAAAACAACCCGCGTTTCTCTCTGCAGCTGAACGTAGTTAAAGTGACAGGACCACATTTTTTTTTTTTGGCATATAAACCAACGATAGGGGATAATGGATTATCATAACATCACTCCAGGACACTCTGCAAGCTTTAAATACCCTTCTCCCTCACTGCAATCCACAATAAACTCCCTCCTGGGTAGAGAGGAACACTTACTTCTATGTGCTTTTGTACCAGTTCTGTGGAGTCTTTCAAAATATGCTAAGATTACCAACCCTGATTTTCATGGCAATAAGGACGTCATTTAACTTACATAAACAAATGAGACAAATCATACAAACTTAATTTATTTAACTCCATACAGTACGACAAGGAATATAAGAACTTTTGCTTTACATACGTATTTAAAATTATTTTTAAGTATTTTAATTTTAAAACCTACCATTCAATATGAAAGTGTACTATCAAAAGCCAAGTTTGAAGACCAGTTAGGAAGTATTTTTACTCTGTCACTTCACAGATTGTCACATGGGAATGTTTAAAACCGATTTTTTCTGCATAAAAGTCAGAAAAGAGCCCCTTTTCTGTAATCTCTTGTGTACATAGCTGCAAAGTGTTCTAACTGAATTTGAATAAGTGTTACCTTTTAAGACAACAAGAAATTGAAACTCCATCTTTTCCTTCTATTCAAAGTAACACAAGCTTTGCCACAGGAATGCATTAAGTATAGTTCATCTACTTTGAGCTGGTGTTCCCAAAGTGCTGTATGGGACATTTGCTCTGGCTAACTTCTTACATAATAAAAAATATGCTCATCATAGCATAGCAAAGTGCTCTTTTAACTGTTTGAGGAGCTGCTGCGTATCAACATGGCCTGGAAATGCTTCTTCAGACTTCTGAGCTGCTGTGTAACTTCTCTGAAGATCTCCAACCTGTAAGAAACACACAAACTAATTTTGAAAATCCAAGCACTGCAGTGTTTGCATCATGTATTCTTTGGATGTGGAGGTGGCTCTCGCAGAGCTACCCTCCCGGGATGTTCCCTCAGGGACAGAGGATCAGCCAGAACCCTGGGAAGATGAATAGTCATGGTGTGTCCCAGGAAACCCCCTGGTGTTGGAAATGGTAAAGCCTCAGGGGCAGATCCCAATGAAGTGACTCCATCCCACTCCTTTCCATATGTAGAAGTTGTTCTAGAAGCTTCGTCTTTCTCTAACTGTGCAGTACTACGTGATTGGTTTGTTTTCTGTTCCTCCTCTGTTGTAATGTGATTGGTTCAGGTATATGTCTATCTCCCCAAACTGTAAACCCACTGGTCTAGGAGTACAAACTCCTCCCCTTACCCATCCCTTATAACCGGGGGAAGAGAGCTCCTCGGGGCTCTTGAGCGCCATCTTTCCCCCTGCCTATCTCCTTCAATAAACTCCTTCAATCCCACCTCGAGAGCCTGCATCTCTTCCTTGCTGTGACTAGCTCCTCCTGCTGTGTCACTGCGTAGAACTCAGCGCCTCTTGATTCAGGGATCTAAGGTCCACGAACCTGGAACTGCGGGCTCCGTGACCAGAGGGTCATCGGCCCAGCCTGCCTGCAACATTTGTATTCTGTGCAGTACTTCTTTTTATTTTCTTTTTAATTTCTGGCCTTTTCTTCTCTTCCCTTGATGTAACTGGGACCTAATCCCGAGTCCAAATGTCTTTATACTGACTCTGTTCATTCTTAGACCAGCTATGATTAAACATTTGCCAGCATCAAAAAAGTGATTTTTAACGGGAGGGATGCTTCGAGACAGCAACTTAACATATCCCATTTCACCTGACTTTGTGGAGAATGGACAAGGTACACACCATGCCCAGTGCTTGAAGTAAGAAGGAATAAAAACGAGAAGTTTTGCTTTTAAACTCCCTAAGTGCTATTGTATATACATGAAAAACACAACCCATCAGGCCTCTGTAAAAAACAACTCTGATTTCCTGCTTCCTCACAGAGATGCTCAACAGTGTTGGAGAACTGACAGTGCTCCTCTGTTGATTTCAGAAGGATTGTTCCCTACTTAGGGAATTCCATTTTTTTCCTAAATAGCCATCATTTTTTGTAAGGATTAAAAGGAAAGCATCTCAGAAAGTGGGCTGAGCAAAAAAGAACCCAAATATTTGGGAACACATCTAGTGAAAGTGATAACTCCTGAATGGAAAGGAAAGAGCTATGGACAGAGTCAGGCCTTTTTTGCCTGTGCATCACTCAACACAGAGCTTCAGTGCAGCAAAAACTCTCTGAAGGAGAAGAAACCAAGGTTCTGGCCAGAGAAGTCATGTTTTGTAAACCATGGCCTTACACTAAATGTAAGGATTGCATTACCCCACTGCACCAACACCTGGCTGAGGTGGCTGTCTGTCTTCTCCCATAACCTATGGGGGTTCTTTGTGCAAAATCTACATAACGACATTTGCAAATTCAGATTTACTCCCTAATCAGTAAGTAAAAAATACAATTATTCAACACCCTCTTGTGTTTCACAACGGAGAGGATAGGCTTACAAATTAATGGGTTGTTCTCTTTTTGGTGCATGTACTTCAGTATCTGTAGGAGTGGAGCTGCCCACACAACACAGAATCATAACAGAATCATGTAGGCACAAGCAAAGGAGGAATTTTTTTCTCGTGAAAAATGTAAGGACTTACACAAGTTTCTCTTTATTAACAGGAATGCTGGTCACTGTTAATACATTGTCTTTGACACTCTGGATGAAATAAATTATTAACACAAAAAATTCGAAGATTGTAAAGCTGAAGAACAGACTTCCCTTTTGACATCAGTAAGATCATGGGATGAATAAAGGACATTCTTTCTATCATTACTGAGAAATCACATACTATTTAGCTTCACATTCTGAAAAAGCTTATGACTGTAAAGACTGTAGATGGAATTGCTAACAAATTGCTCATCTTCCAGGTATTTGGTCAATTACAAAGTTACTTCATAGCCAGTTGGCCTCATTTATTCTCAAAAGCAAACACTTTGACACACTTCTGGGTATTAAAATGAAAATGTAATTCAGTGTTTTCTTTGGGTTTATGCACTCTCTATTGTTTTGTCTTATCTATCTGGAATTCTCAGTAATAACAATAAATAACCACCTGTCTCATCAAGGCTCAATTTTTAGATAACAAGAATAGGATAATGCATTACCTTCTCTGAGAGTATGGCGACATTGAAATGGGGCTCATACATGTGAGGTGCTAAAGATGCAGCAGTCTGCAGCAAAGCTCTTGCCTTTGCAGAGAAATAAGAAAATAACATAGTGAAATCTGGGAGGGAGGGAGGGAGAGTAAAAACTATCTAATGCAATATTCTATATTTTTAAAATAAATAATTTCATGTTTTCTTTACTAAGTCTTTGCTAAGAAAGCCATTTTCAACAAGGTTACACCAGTAATATAGACATAACGCAGTCAAACAGCATTGAAATGAATAAAGACTTTTGGTTGAGTCAGAAAAAGAAATTGTAGGGACATAGTCAATTAAGCAATTCAATTTTAAACACTAAAGAGAATATATCAAGTGTATTAAATAAAACCCAAAGTATTTAGAAAACACCCTGCTGTATTTATCTGTTGTCTCTGACAGTTCTGTCTTAAGCATCCCTGAAACCACAAATTTTATCATATAAATGGCAGCTTTCACACTCAAACATTTTAATAAAATTAGGGGTTTTTTTCTCACTAGCAAAATAGAGGCATAAAAAAGTAAAACAAATTAAGTATCAGAGTGTATAGTTTCATGCTGTAAGTCCAATACAAAATCAAGGTCCACTTGTGAAAGATTTTACTAAAAAATGAGGAACTTAATGGGGAAAACTCCAAAACTTTAAGAAATAACTGTAAACTGTGGCATATCCAAGATAACCAAAATATAATCCCTTTTTTTATTCTTCTGTGCATAATTTTATTGCCACAATGACCCCAATTTTTAATTACACATGTGATACAAGCAGAAAAATGAAAATTTAAAGCTAAAAACTAAAGTAGACAGGAAGCTATTCTAATGGAAAGGCTCTGCAATTAGGAACAATCACTATTTCCACAAGTGAGGGTATGCTCAGCTAGGAAATTAAATGTCTTTAAATGTGCTGATTATGAAACAGAAACTAAACCCAAAGTTTATTTGTCACTGGAAAGATCCAGTGCTGGGTTAATTTCAGTGTTTCCACGGTAATTGCTAGGTTATCTGAATAAAGTTAACTCCTCTCTAATAAAATTTGCTCTTAAAAAAGGTATTTACAAGTTTTTATAATTTATTGTAGCTCTGTGATGTATGTATGAATCCATCAAATCAGCTTGCTCTCATGAGGTTTAAAAGAAGCCCACAGTAGCTCAAACTGTCCAAAAACCACATATTCATTTTCCCTGCATGTGTATAAAAAATGTTTACATTTAATCCACCATGCATGTCAATTATACATCGAAGCACAATACAGCTTATTATACTAATATTAGGTAAGATGAACCACCAAGCTTATTGACGCAAAAGTATTTACCAAGAACCTGCTGCTTTGTGACAAAATTCTAAAGCAATCTCCTTGCTACAAAAACCCCAACTGTTAAGAGCTAATCTGATTGCTCTTTTCTGCCACCCCACGAAAGTATGTTATCTACATTTTTAAACTAAATATATAAAGTTGTCATTTAAGTGACAAATACAAAGTCATGGGGTTTGCTTTGGGTATCAATTAAAAAAAAAATCTCAACAACGGCAAAGCCATTGTAAACCTTGCTTGTCTTTGATGATTCATTTGGATATGCCAACGAATGAGCAGTTTAATGGCATGGCAATACAGAGGTTACGCCTGTAACAGTAAGTTAGTAATTCATATGAGGCCTCCATCTCAGAGAAATGGCATGTTTGTTAAATACAAAAGGGCCAAAGGAAGCATTCTGCTTAGGCTGAGATTCAGCACTGACCTGTTCAGTGTGACCTTTTCGCATTTCCAGCACAGCCAAGTTGTTGTAAGCTTCTGCATAGTCGTTATTGTTGACTAACGTTAGCTTGAAACACTGGTAAGCCAGATTCAGGTCTCCTATGCCCTAAAAGTAAGACTGCTTTTTCATTTTTTAAAAGATTGGAAACAACATGCATCTGTTTTGTTTTCTGGAGTATCTTTTCACCCATAAGCACTTAAATGGAATGCAAATGACAATAAAAACATACTGATCAGAAAGATATGTGCTTTCTTCCCAGATCCTCTCTTTTTTTCCTTATTCTTTCTCCAGACAGAATAATTTCTCTCCAGCACAAACTTCCATGTTCCAAGTGATATTCACTTCACCTAATTCAATTTTTAGATTATTTGAGTGTCATCTGATGATTATGCTATCTACTACTGTCTATAGCAGAGTAAGAAAAACTGAGATGTCTCCAGAGAGGAAGTCATCTTGTCTCTCTGTCTCTACCCATATTTAAGTTAACGGAGATCAATTTCTCAGATGGAGCAGGTGACTCCTTCTGCTACTGCAGTGTTATGACTTACACTGATACAGCATCAGGTTAAACATCAAAATTTTTCAAATGCTGAAAAATACATGCACATCAGTTCAAATTTCAATGTTTTAGGCAGTATAAATTACTGTGTTTATCCTAGTTGCAGTACCAGCAAGACAAACAGTTGCATTTGTGACTCAAGTTAAATCATTATCAGCAATTGAAGACAACTCATGTTAGAAACTCATGTTAGAAAGCTGTCAAAAAGCTTACTTTATCCAGTAAAAAGAGGGCGGGCATGCAGCTAAAGAGAACTAACACAACTTCTTGAAGAACATCTGCAAAAATGAGCAAGAATGGAAGAAAATTTGTGTAGAAATTTAACAAAGTTTATCACACAATTACAAAATATTTCTATAGCTGCCTCTAAGACAGGAGAACATGCCTTCTCAACTTAATGCTTTAGTATTGGCTACTTGCTGTTGAACGTGCATTTTTATGACAAGAGAATTGGCCTAATGCTCCATGTAGAACAAGTAGCAGTTCCTAGAAAAATATCTTGCATTCTATTTTTTTGTCAGATTAGCTTGTTTTGCAGCCAAGGCCCTCAAGGGCTGGTATGTGTTGCAAGTTTTTTAGAAAGATGGGAAGGTTGAAGACAGTGGGGAGTGAGCAACTTTTAGCAGGAGAAAGCCACATTCTGTGAAGTACAGTTTTTTCTCTTGCTGCTTCTTCCCTACTGAAGGGCAAACAAGCATGCCACATATACTGAACTTTATGGGAAATTACATCTTCCTAGTTATTTTTTTCACATTTTTTATAAATTGTATTTATTCAGAAAGACTGTTAATATTTTTCATACCACAGCCACGTGTCCCAAGTTGTACCACACATCTGCTGTCTCCTCCTCATTTTCAGCCAAAAACAGTGCCCGTTCAAATGAAGATAGTGTCATATCATATTGCTGAGCATAAAAGCAACAGAGGCCCAGATTGTTAAAGAGCTGGCAGTTATAAACACCCATCTGCAGGAGCCGTCTAGATTGAAAGAAAACATTTGCTTAATTTATTTTTTTTTTATTAATTTCAAACAGGAGTTCCACTCTAAAAAACGAAGTTCTCTCCTCCTTTCTCCGTATTCTGAGAGGGTATAAAAACCAAGCTTTATAGTCTTACACTTGGTAGTTTCATGAAGGGCAGTGCAGGGTATTTTTTATTAGAGTCAAAACTGTGCAAAACAGTCTGTGTAAATTAGTAACTTCTGTCTTTTTAATCAGGTCACATGATCTGACTTTACTGTAAGACAGAGATGTAGCAGACTTTCTCCATTTTCTCTTTCCAATCCCTCAACATCAATCAAGCTGTAATCTGTTGCATTTACTTTCTATAACTCTTTAGACTTCAATTATTTGCTTGATTCCTGTCCTCCAGTACTGCTCTAATTAGTAATAGCACATTTAGATGTGAATCTACATTAATCTTACACATCAAGCATATCTCAGATTTTGATTCACATTGATATTGTTTAATGTGTAATTTAAAATGGAGCTTATAAAAATTCTGTTTATTAATATTTATAGGAGAAACAGAAATGCTATGAGGGCCAGGGAAAAAGAGGGCTGCTATTTGCTGTACCTGTGTGAGTTTCTGTACCTAAAGCATAAAAGAGCTCAAGTCCAACAGAAATGTGATGGTAGTGTTCTTATTGACTTAATCTGCTCTTGGAGAGAGAACGTGTCAGGCTCCTTTGCACTCTGACTGTATTGAAATAAAAATCAAGCAGCAGTGTTTAACACTATCTTTTCACTGCTCTCAGTAAAACACACAAGAAGCCCAGCCCATGTTCCAAGTCAGGGATTTTGTGGTCTCAACTTTTGGTCACTTCAGGTGGAGTAAGGGCAAAACAGGAGGGGCTTGTGCCTTCTGCATGCAATTGAAGCTGAGAGTAAAATCCACTGTTCTCAAATTGCCTCATGCTGTGAAAGAACTTTCCTTATTAGTTGAATAGTAACTGTTTTGATAATCTTTGCTGATACTTCTACAAACTCCTCATGTAATGATGACAAGTTTGTAGTGATGTAATTATTACTGGATAAGAAGACACAAAATTTGGTAAACTGATTTTATGGTGATATTTGTCCAAATGCTCATTCATCCTCCCATGCCAATCTCCTAATTGTTGGGGTTTTATTTCTGCATTTCAAAAATCAACCCTTTATATTACCTTCCCACATATTCGGTTCCCCCTCCCTCCCTCTCCATAAGCACAGATACCTGTAAAACCGCAGAGCTATCTCGGGCTGGTCTGAATAAAAATGGTTACTGCCAATGCACGCAATGGCTTCCACATGAGTATTGTCTTGCTTTAAGACATCTTTATAGTACTCGGCAGCTGAGGAGATATTGTTCATTTCCTATACAATTGGACGAAAGTTCTGATTACTTCTACTGCTTATCACCTATTTTTAATATGGAACTTATTAAAATGTAAATCTGCAGAGTGCTTTATCTATGCCCTGTACAGTACCTGATTGAGATTAACTACATACTCTCTTAAAGTTCTCTGATCATAACATTCAACATCACTGCTTGGCATCTTTACAAGCAACACACACATCCATGAGATATTAATGGATGCATAATAATTTATTATCTGTACCTGAAATTAACTCTATGCCACAGCTACAAAAAGATATTTTTTTTTGTTTTTATTTTTTAGAAAAAGAGACAGCCTGTTGTATTGGGTTTGGTAGTCGAACAGGTACTACGGGGGTGGCTTCTGTGAGAAGCTGCCAAAGCTTCCTCCATGTCCAACAGAGCCAATGCCAGCTGGCTCCAGGATGGACCTACTGCTGGCCAAGGCTGAGCTCATGAGAGATGGTAGTAACATTTTTGAGATAACATATTTAAGAAGGAAAGTAAGTTATTGCACAGATGCAACTGTGGCCAGAGAAGAGAGGAGTGAGAAAATGTGAGAGGAACAACTCTGCGGACACCATGGTCAGTGCAGAAGGAAGGGGAGGAGGTCCCCCAAGCACTGGAGCTGAGATTCCCCTGTAGTCCATGGTGCAGACCATGGTAAAGCAGCTGTGCCCTGCAGCCCATGGAGGTCATCAGGGGAGCAGAGATCCACCTGCAGCCTGTGGAAGAGCCCCACACTGGAGCAGGTGGAAGCTTGAAAGAAGGCTGTGAGCCTTTGGGAAGTCCGTGCTGGAGCTGGCTCCTGGAGGAGAGGAGCCCACACAGGACGAGGTTCACTGACAGGACTTGTGACTCTGTGGGGGACCAGACATTTGCCACTTACACAATGCCTTGCAATACCCAGAACCATTCAGTCAGTTTCCCAGTACGTTAACACAGAATAAACTTACTTCCCCAGGCAATGTCTCAATTATTTTCAGTGCTTTTTAAATCAACTTATTAATTGCTCTGAACACAAATGAGAATTTTATTGCATATGAAGATCTATTATGAGCCTTTGAAAACAGGAATCGTGAATTTACCAAAACTTGTACTACCTAGGATATGCCAGTTAAGAGAATATATTGTATATAAATGTATACTTGGATGTGTGCTCCTTGGAAGATGCATTAGGGTAAACTCATGGGTACTTCAGTAAACGTAGGGTAAATGACAGCACACTGTTTCTGTGGGGTGCAAGGCCTTGAGAACCCTATCCCATACCAGAAAAAAAATAAAATAAATTATCAAACTCAGGAATAAATAAAGGAATAATTTCTACCTGTGTGCTGTAGATACAATGTGCTCCCAACATAACTAAAGAATAAGCTTTTATATAACCTCAGCAGTGTACTTAGCTATAAAAGTAATGGATTTCTTGCGATTAAAGGAAATAGCAATAAAGCAGTCTATTTAAACCAAAAATGCTCTACAACTATTTGTACTGTCAGAAGTTAGTGACAGAGAAGAAAAGCTCTGATTAAGATGCCCGATGCATATATTCCATTTGTGAGTCTATGTAATGGGAGCAGCCCTGTGTTGCAGTACAAATCTTTGCTAATGAAGCTAGAAGCTATAATCCTGCACTCAGGTGTCAGTGCAAAACTAGATCCTATCAAGTATATGCTGCTCTTTAATAATTCCTTAAAGGGTTATGCAATGTTATGTATGATTCTGCAAAATAATATCCATATTAAAAACTATTCAACAATTCAGAAAGAAAAGCCTACAAAAATTATGCAGCTGCTTTCTTCCTTGCTGAAGGACAAAAAGGATTTAATATGAAAATGGATTAAAGCTTAGGGGTTAGATGAGAATGATGAGAACAGGATAGAATGCCAAGCATGAATATAGAAAAAAAAAATCATTACTTTGTTTTTAACATTTGTTCTGGAATAGCACATTACCAACTTTCACTGAAAAACAATATTAAGTCCACTGTTTGACATGAAAATATGCAGTTTTAAAATACAAAATACGTGGTTACCAAGCTAAAACTAATCCTACTTAATATAACATCTACTTCCTAACTAAGAAAGATTCACATTCCAACTGTTCTCAGTGGGTTAAGAAACTAATGGTAACACATAGTGCTAATAAAAACAACATACACAAATAAACTATTTTGCTGTTTAATTTTGCTAGTTGGTGAGCTGAGCAGTTTTCGTATAATGAAATATATATATATATATAAACTAGCCCCAGCTGCAAGGACAACATCTGGACCACTTGACTTAATGTGGACTTGCTTCTACATGCCAAGGGCAAATGAGATCTCACTGGTGTGATTAACCATTGAAACAAATACCCCTGTATAGCTCCCTTGACACTACCTTTGTGGACCTGAAAATCAGCATGGTTAGTTTTTGATGACGTTACAGTTACATTCAACTACTGGCTCTTTTTTCTTGTTCAAGCAGCTAAATTTGTCCGCTGTAAGGATTGCATAGTGGGTGCATACCTCGTAGATTCTGGCAATTCCACAAATAAGAGTCACTTCTCCAGGAAATCGATCTAACCCTTGCTTGAAAAGGTTCAAAGCTGTTACAGGCTGATCCAAGCGCAAATACACCTAAGCAAATGAAAAGTGCATATAGATGTCAAACATCTGACTTTTATATATGTACTGCTGTTTAACAAGGGAGATAAATAAAAGGTATGACACCTTCATTTACATAGTAAACCATTAGCTGAGATGATGAATAATACTGGGAAAATACTGGAGTGAAAATTGAATAAATCTGTGTAATGAAGACAAAATAGGCTATTTAAGATAAAATTTAAAATTTACCTCATACCATCTATGCATTTTTAATAAATTTGAATATTACTAATTTTAAAAATCCTGGTTTTGATATCATATATAATCTATAAAAGAGCAAGGGTTCTGGAGAGCATGGTACTTAGTAGACTAGAACTGCACTATTTACAACATCAACCATGAAGGACACACCCAATTTAAAAACTGGACAGAGGGAAACTCCCCTAGATCTGCTCCTTTTTTATATTTTTATCTTTGTTTGTGAAGTACGTTTTCTGAGCATTAATGACTTAAATCTGCTCTATTGCACTATCTGGAGGTTCACTCCGAAGATGCACTCACTACAGATGCTAAAACCACACAGCCACAGTACTCTACTGTGTAATTCCCATTTCCAGTGTGATACTACACTGTCCAACATCTCTGCAAACTGTAGAGCTGCTCTCCAGAGAAGTGGCAAAAGAAATTAAAAAACAGGTGGGGCAATTTCCATCTACTTGCAGTTGCTTTGAAGAGACTTGCTCTTTAAGAGTACTACACCTACAGTAATTATGGTTTATACATTAAAAGTAGAATGGCTCCATTCTCTTTTTGGTTTCTCTTTTACCTCTTGTAAAAATATCCCCTTTCTAGCTCTTGTAGGTCATGAAATACTTTGTAACTTCTCAGCAGATCCTGACTTCTTTAAAGACTCCTGCTTTTTTACTTTTCTTTTTGGTCTTTTATTTTCTCATAAATTACATTTCAAGGGACAGATCACTTTCAAGAAAATATTTTTTAAAACCCAGACAGCTGTTGCAATACTGAATATAAGCAAAACTAACTAGTACTATAGTATCAGTATATTTCCACAGAATTTGATGCAATCTTATTATTTTTCAATGGCTGCTTAACTCAAAACTTAATTTTTCAGTTCTGTTAGACTGAGCCATATCTCAGTGCCTTACTCTATTGCCTGTCCACTGACAGTCACTAAATCATGCTGTGCAATGTTTTATACTTGAGCAAGCTGGTTTATGGAGTGGGAGCTGGAAGTTCAAATGCAGCTCCTGCCTGAGCTACTACTGATGTGGGGGATGCAAATCTCCTGTAATGAATCACAGTTTGTTAATCTAATTACTCTGCTAATTTAATAATTCTGTGTAGTTCGTGGAGTGAGTCCAGGGAAGGGCCAGCAAGGTGATTAGAGGAATGGAGCACCTCTCCTGTGGGGAAAGGCTGAGAAAATTGAGCCTGGAGAACAGAAGGCTTCAGGGTCACCTAATTGCAGCCTTCCAGGACATGTCAGGAGCCTACAAGAAAGTTGGAGAAGGACTTTTTGCAGACACATGCAGTGACAGGACAAGGGGGAATGGATTCAAACTGAAAGATGGCTAGGTTTAGATTAGATAGTAGGAAGACATTCTTCCCTATGATGGTGGTGAGGCCCTGGAACAGACTGCCCACAGAAGTTGTGGATGGCCCCTCCCTGAAAGTGTTCAAGGCCAGATTGGATGGGGCTCTGTGCAACTTGGTCTAGTGGAAGATATCCCTGTCCATGGTGGAGGGGGTCAGAACTGGATGATCTTTGGCATCCCAACCCAAACCATTTTGTGATTCTACGTATTTTGCAAAATGACTCGTGGTAGAGACAGGAATCTAAAATTACTAAGCTTAATTGAGTCAATGACCTCCAAACACAACACTGAAGACAAGTCTCCAGATGGCAATAATGATAACTTAAATAAAAAACATAAATTGCTCAAGAAACATTAAACACATATGAATATCTGAATTATCCACAAGCAGTGATGACTTTTGGACAGGCCTGTGACAGCTGGCTTAAGGGGATCTGATAAAGAGCAACTGGTTTCATCTCCTCCTAGGACATGATGAGGAAAAATTTTAGTTTCTCACAGGCCATCTTTTCTATAATGTCTTAGAAAATGTTTAGAATCTAATGTGTATCCATCCTGGTACAAGTAGTTCTGACACTCAGCTGTGCCACTTGTTCTTTTAAAGCTTTTAATGCCTTTATTTTGACAGAACATTCCCAGTTTCGAGGTCTCTGATTGCTTCCTTTAAGCTCGTTTTGTTTTGATTTTGCTTGTGAAACTAGGATTTTGAGCTTCACTCTTTATTTACAGATTTATTGCATTAGTTTCCTAGGAGACCATATACAGCCACATTGTTCTTCATACTAGAACTCCAATAATTTTTTTGTTACATAATCCTCAGTGGAGTTTAGAACAAAGAATCCAGTAACATAGGAGATTTTTAAAAATCTCGTTTGTGAAATCTGGAAGCTCTAAAATAATTTCATAAACTATCGACTTCCATTGCAACTGTTAGCATGTACTGCCTCAGGCATAGAGATCATACACTTTTAAACACAATGGTGTATCTATGACTTACTTTTGCCAAATACAAGATCGTATCAACCATGTCCTGCTGCTTAAGGGCTGACTTAAATTGTTTTTCGGCTTCTCGATATAATCCCAACCTAAAGAGACAACAGATACATATAGAAGGTACTTGTTTGTTGGTTTGGTTTTTTTTTTTCCAAAAGCTTATTAAATAAAGACACAGTGCATACTAAATCAAACATAAACTGCCTGAAAGCACACTTTAAGACCGCGTATTTGTGTGCATTTTAACAAAAAATATGTTATATAAAGGTAACAAAACAATGATTCAGAACTATGAAAAAGACAAATCCATGAAATTTGGCCCTCTCTTATACATGCAGCCTTTGGTGCTACGTAAATAATGATGTACTTGTATTCATAGGACCTTCTCCTGCTCTTAGAACAGACAGTAGAAAATGAGGAGCTAATATCTCAACTCTACCCAAACGGTTTCAGAGCAGAATTTCTTCACCCACGGCAAAGATCAGATACTCTCCACTGTGAATGAATGCCACAGAAGTCTATTTCACCTCAAAGGCATTTATTTTGCAGAATTACTTGAAAATGTTTTGCAGTAGTCCATAAAATCTACACAACTAAAAATTAAGAGGACTGTGCAATTTCAATAACAGAAAATGGTACACTTTCTCATATATAAATTGTCTCTGTTTCTTTCAGCCTAAGAGCACACATGCTCACTGAAGAAATACAAAACACAAACAGAACAAGCCAGCTAAAACAAAGAAACACTGCCAATGGGGACATTAGGTACTCTGGGATCCTTGAAGTCCATGTACCTGTTTGGTATTAGTCTCTATAACACAATTCATAAAAATCCTGAAAGTAATGGATGACCTCTAAGCTCATATATTGGGTTTGCAGGAAAAGGTTTGGGTTGCTGGGGTACTACAGAGATGTCTTCTATGAGAAGCTGACATGTCTCCGACGTGTGACAGAGCCAGTGCCAGCAGGCTCCAAGATGGACCCATCACTGGCCAAGGCTGAGCCCACCCATGATGGTGGTAGTGCCTCCATAATTAGCATAGGCATAATGCACATGCAGGAATAATACATTTAAGAGGGACGAAGAAACAGTGCAATGGCAGGCAGAAAGTGGAGTAAGAATATGTGAGAAGAACAGCTCTGCAGACACCAAGGTCAGTGCAGAAGGAGCAGGAGGAGGTGATCCAGAAATTCTTCTACAGCCGATGGTGCAAACCATGGTGATGCAGCTGTGCCCCTGCAGCCCATGGAGGACTGTGAGGACGCAGAGATCCACCTGCAGTCTGTGGAGGACCCCACACTACAGCAGATGGATAACTGAAGGGGGCTGTGACCCCATGGGACGCCCATGCTGGAGCAGACCCCTGGCACGACCTGTGGCCCCATGGAGAGATGAGCCCACCCTGGAGAACATCTACTGGCACAACTTGTGACCCTGTGGGGGACCCACACTGGAGCAAGGGAAGAGTGTGAGGATTCCTCCCCCTGAGGAAGGAGCAGCAGAGACAATGTGTGATGAACTGACTGCAACCGCCGCTTCCTATCCCCTGGGTTCCTGGAGAGGGAGAGGTGGAAAAAACTGGGAGTGAAGTTGAGCCCAGGAAGAAGGAGAGGGTGGGGAGATGTTTTAAAAATTGCTATTTTTTCTCATTATCCTACTATGACTTGATGTTTGAGTATGGGGTGCCAGCCTGAGGCCTCAGCATATTTTTAACTGGTACTTCTTGGGCAATGTACTTTTGGCAGAAAATGTCTAACATGAATATTTCATTCAGTATTATTTCATCAATCTGAAGCCCTCATTGACAGGTTATTTCTCAAACTAATACTGTCATGTTTATTTTATGTGGTCTATTTTAACAATAGTTCTTTGCATTTATTGACTGACTTTTCAAATCATGACTTTAAAATCCATTAACAAAGGCAAAATTGCAACTAATTCAGTTACTCAATGTGGATGCCTTTATCTCAAGCAGGTCTCCTTGTACTTTAGAGATTTAACTGTAAGCACAGAGGTCTCCAACAAAACACTTACTGAACTACTTCTCAGTGTTCAGCATTGCACAACACAGCCAGCAGAACAGGTCCTGCACTCATATTCACCACAGGAGAAATGAACAATGGCTTACCTATAGTAGCACTTCCCAATTTGGACTTTCCACCACCAGTCCTTGAATTGTGCGTGCTCAGTGGCAAGGGCTGCCAAATCTAGAGCCTTCCAAAGCAAACCCATCATTTTAAAATTAATACCATCAATGTTTACACAAAGAAAACTATGTAAAGATTTTTGTAAAGAGAAAATTTTGAACAAAAGTCCAGTTAACTTGAGGTGGAGGCACTGCTTTTTGTTTATCACTTTCATATTTTAGTGCATAAAATAGCTGAAAGGATTATTTGTCCCTATAAAAATATGCAATCCAAAGAGCTTCTTCTAATTCAAAACAGAAAACATAAAATTAATTTGATCAGACTCCTGCAGTGCCACTTCAGAATATACTGACTATTTGTTTAAGCCAAAACATGTTTTTTCAAGCTTCCCATCTTTGCTCACTAAAAGTTGTTAAACCCAAGTAAAAATAAACTAAAATAAAGAAACAAGTTCAGCGAGTTTGAAATACTGTAAAAATTGTCATCTCATTGCTAATATCAGGTTGCCACCACTTCTGGGAACTCTCAAATGTGTACAATAAGAAACATTTCTTTTTTGGAAAAAATCTATCATGTAAATAATTATTTTATTACAGAAAAAATAGGGAAATACTCTAAGAAGTAGATAGCTATTAAAGATGGCAGAGGTCTAAAATCTCTTTTATCTGGTATACTGGAAAAGCAGGAAAGCTAATCAATGTGGTCTGATCAACCACCACAGCCAGAATCTTTAGCCTTTCATGTTTCAGCTCTAATTTCAACACCTCTGTTAAAACAAATAGATACCTGTTCTGTACCACAGCCTACCACAAAAGCCCTTGTGTTTCTTTTTTTTTTAATTTCATTTTGTCTGAGAACATATCGAAGCCAAGCTACATTTGTTATATTTTCAAGATATCATCAGAAAAGATCTAAAAACCTTTAACACAGTATTTTTATGACAAATAACTGTTTGTTTTTGTCAACATTTTGCAGACCACAGAAATCAGAAACAAGTTATCTATTAGGAACAATAGGTAAAAGTCTGGTGAACCAGTCACTCAGCAACAGAGAAACAAATAATTCCCAGGAAAAATTAATCTGGATATTTGAAATGCTGTGAGAGCCCAATTTTGTGACATCTAACCCTAGGCTGGATTCCTGTTCTTTCTGCTGGCAAAATGAGGCTGCAAGTAGTCAATGGGTTTTAGATCTGGCATCATGCAGAAAAGTCATTGGAGCTATGACAATTTAGACAAGTTGCTCTCTTTTGGCTTTGTGAGAAAGAATAATTTGTTTTCTGTAGCAATTCAAGATAAGGAATTGCATCAATGCTGTCCCTAAGAGAGAGAGACAGCTGTCATTCCCTGCCTCCGTGACAGGAGAGAGAAAATTCAAGCAACCCTACAACTCTGAATTCAACTGTTTCTTCAAGTTAGGTGGAATCCTTTAAGGCCTTAGATGGCAGCTCTTGTTTTGGTTGTCCTTTGTTTCTTAATGTCTTTGCATTAGACCATTACACAAAAGGGTCTTTGGATGCTACAACTATAAGGGGAATAAGCTTGCTTCAAGATGGAAATTGTTAGATTGCCTTCCCGACAGATTCTTCCTTTCATATGAAGGTACATAAGCAATTTTTTTCTAGCACTGGATAATCTGCGAAAGTAGTTGATGTTAAAACAATGGTTGCTTTTGTTGCATTTACAAACATAAACAACGTCTGTGATGCGTGTCAAATACCACACCTGCTTCTAATGAAGCAGGAGCAGCCACTTCAGAGGAGTGAGGATCATACTGCAAATACTGTGCTTCAAAGAGCTTTCCTCAGCATGCTCTGATGACAAGGGCTCAAGAAGGAAAATTATCCCTTCTACAGCTACACATTCAGGTTTTTTTCTGGTACCCTAATTACTTCTGATAACTATTTTATGCAAGGCTAACAATTCTGGCTGTGATTGGAAAATGGGAACTAAGACTGCTTCAGGCTTAGTAGACAGTAACAACAACAGTTTATCTGTCGGTGCAGATCCTGAACTCTTCCTGGGATCTTTTACTAATATCAAGAAACACAGCATGACTTCATTTTGAAATTAGTTTATGAAATTCAATTCTTTTTTTATATTTTCCAATTAATGAAAAAGGAAAGGAATAGGAAAATCCTGATTCTGATACTTTACAAGCAATTACAATAACTTCAATCAAACAATATGACCAAAGTTACAAATACTTTTAAAAAGTGTTTGCCTGAGAAGGCTTTGCACATACTAATAGTTAAAAATTTCTGATGGTCTAAAAACAAAAATCTTTTGACAATGCGGCCCTTGAAATGTAAGTAAATGGATTAAAATAAGCTTTTAAAAGTAAAAGCTTTCAACTTGCTATGTCAATACCAACTGCTAGCATATTTAAATTTCACTTTGCTGCACACTTTGGGTTTTTAACTGCACAGTTTGAGTGCAAATCAACAGTCAATCTGCACAACATGTTAATTTAAAACCAATCTATGACAGCAGTAGTGATATGCCTGTTCTGCACTCCTGTGCACTGCTGAATGTTGGTGTAGTCATATTAATAACTGGGAGGGAAAAACAGGATGGATTTGGAATTGGCAGATACCGGTATGTCCTTTTATGGATTTTTGATTCTCATACAGATATCAGTTCAAAATCCACACTGCTGGTCCTGAAAGTTTTAATAAACTTTAGGATGTAACTGATCATCTGGACATACTGATGAGCTGAACTTGTTACTGTCTAGAGCACTTAGCCCACTCATGTATGCAGAGTCCACTTCAGTAACAGTCTTAACTCTGAGAAGCCTTTCAGAACAAATTTATTTTACTCTCAGTTCTTAACGTTTGTGCAAATTAAAATGTTAAAAACCCCATATACTTGGTGGGTTTTCCATTTTTTTCAAAAACAGGTTTTCCCTAAAGAATGAAAAATAATGTAATTCTTTAATTGTATTTAGCATGATTTGGAGTTTCATTTTTTTACCATTACTTTCCTTACCTAAACTGTATTATAACTAAGACTTCCAAACTATCTACCAGCTGTAATGTAGTATAAAACAGCCTGTAGGGTTGTAGCAATTTACTATTGTATTGCAAAATTAAATTGGTAAATGTACAGTTTTTGAAACAGTAATTTCATACAGAGTATTGTATGTGCAAAGAATTTGATGGAAACAACAGTAAGCATCTGCTGCTTCTTTCATGTGCTGTTGAATGGCAGTAATTTTCCCAGAAATAATTATTGACTAAAGTCTTATTTGTAGACAAATCAACACCAGATAGTCTGTAAGACAGCTGAGGAAATTACATTAGCCACAGTCAGTTTAGCACAATTTATTTTGGTGTCTTCTGGATTTCTGTATTTTGTAAATCTAACATAATACCATTTTAAATAGATTTCTATCAGAGAGTATAAACTACAAAGTATTAATATGAACTAGGGAAAAGTGAGAGGTTGTGATTTCTGGCCACAAGTATATACACTGTACAATCATTTTTCTTCCTCAGGACAAGGTGCTTTGTCATTATTACGTACCTGTGAATAATAGCAGAATGTCATGGTCTACTGAAAAAAGTAGCAGCAGAACTATTTCTGGACAAATCTTTGAAACTGTCCTGCCCATACAGCATTTATCCCATAAAATGGCTTTTAGTAATAGCTCAAGGAGTACAGAAAGTCAGTTATTAAGTATAT
Source organism: Grantiella picta (assembly GCA_013397955.1). NCBI lineage: Eukaryota > Metazoa > Chordata > Aves > Passeriformes > Meliphagidae > Grantiella > Grantiella picta. Next base: position 81,315 of record VZRM01008323.1, read on the forward strand.
GTGTTCAAAAGGAAACAAGTCAAGAAAAATAATGGATACGGAAATAGTACTTTCTTCAGACAAGTGTTTAATTTTTCATTACAAGAGATGAAAGACGTTTGAATACATTTTCAAGGGGTGAAAAGCTCAGTGCTTCTCTGTTCTTCTTGCATTCTCCTGTTTCTGATAATTGATAGATTACAAATGTATTTACTTTTAATTTGAACCAATTTCCTAGCACTATTTATCCAGTTGAATGCACACTGATTAATGGCATTTCTCAACTGAAATTGCTGAGTCTTTTTTTTTCTTTCTATATACTGGTTGAATATGAAACAGAAGATAAATAATAAAACTGCCTTTGTATCTCAAATAATAATGCAGATGAGAAGAGTACAGACTGTTCCAGCTCAGCACAGTGACAAAGAAAGGATATTGTCACTACTGATTGTGTTTTATTTGCAAAACTGCATGAACTGCTATTCTCTCCATGCAGAAAGTCCAAAGTAAAGACTTTTCAAACTTAAGTCAATTTCCCATGCTTCCAAGCCTTTCAAGCTCTTTCATCTCATCTCATGCAGGAAAGTGTTGGGTTTTAAGAATGTCCAACATCACACGGCAGCACGTAATACAAAGATGCAAGAGATTTCAGTGAATGTTCTAACAAGTGATCAAGCAAGAGCGAGATCAACTTTTAAACATATGACATATGTGCCGATTCTCTGCTGAACCCTAAAAGAACAAATTATTTTCAGGGAGATGCAAGAAATTTAATTTGTGAAATGCTATTGCTAGGAGAGGTGAATAAACAGTGATGCAGCCACATTTTAGCAGATATTAAAGTGTTTCTTTTATGTTTAAGAAAAATTATTGCAGATGAGGCTCAAAAGGAAGGAAGGACAGTTTGGAGAATGGGGTTATACTGTAAATGGTGCAGAAAACATATAAGAAAAGTCAGTGAAAAAAAATGAAAGAAAGCAAACTGAACAGCTACAGAAAAAATCTCTTCAGAGATATACATTACATAATAAAGACATCTCATTCGGTGAAGTGTGAATTCAATTCACAACAATATTTCTTTCCAACAAGATCCAATCATTAACCGAACATTGATCTCCCTCTCATTACACAGTAAATGGTGGTGAGAAAGCTGATACTTCTTTGTTTACAAGTATTTATTCAAATGGCTCAGGTGGGTAAAAAAATACAGACAGAACTTTTCCTGCAAGACAGTGATTTGGGATTCTCAGCAACGATTTAAAAATACATGCAGTACAGTGCAAAAACATCTTTCAATTTTTTCTGGAGTGCTTGGAAAATTACTTCCATTATATGAATCTATGTCCAGCCTACAGATCCTGCATGTCCTTAAAGTGTAGGCACATGCAGCATCATATCAAGTGATGCTTTTATTCCTAGTGAACTGGATTTTCAGTAACAAACAGTTTTTTTAATTACTAGAGGGCTAAAACTCAGGCACTTTCTTCCTATTCATTGTTGGATATGTAAATGTTAATTTCTATTTCTCTCTGACATTTTTGACACTTGTACTTACTCTTTCAATGATATTTTGGATTAATAGTGCATTACAATTCAATCCTCTTAAAAGAATGCTATGCAATAAATTGACAGTGTACAACTCTAATCATTTGATACTAGATTAAAAAGCTTAATAGCAGTACATTTGGAAATTATTATGAGCTATGTCAACAACAGCAAAATATTTTTGGTGTATGTTATTGATTAACTAGAGAGTTTAACTCCAGATACAAGCCCACACCAGCTAATGGTGTTGCAGAAAAATTCAATAACTGTTTACTCAACTATGCATTATTGACATAAACTTCTTTCAAAAAAACTTGAAGTAGACATTTTGATTCCATTTCAACTGGGTGCATATATCTAACATAGCAATGAAATATATTGACACTTTATTAATTGAATAAAGAGATTCTTTCCCTTGGTGAACTGCCAAAAAACTTGTGCAACCTTTATGTCTTTCTGAAAGCTTAAACAATAAGTACCCAAACTCAATCTTTCCCACTCAATGCAGCAACATAAGAACCACAGAAGAAAAATTTTGGATAAGGTAACAGGAAAACTGTAATTAGGAAAATATTTGAAGAACAGATGTTACAGACAATCGTTTGGACAATTTAATCTTTCTCTTGATATTACAAAACACTTCAGCACTAACAGATTTACATTTCCAGAAAAAGTATCCAAAGTCCCCTTGATATTTTATGTAGTTTCACCAAATACATTTTCTTTCTCTTCACCCAAATGCATGAGCAATCATCTCGGGCGTTTAAAATGTCAATTTTAAAACAATAAATGTCAATTTTAAAACAATACCCGTTTTGTCAGGTATTTTGACCTTCTGTTAATGGACAGTCTTTTGCAACTTATACTCAAGCCTCAGGACTCTGAACTTTCTAGGCAGTTTAGTTACCCGACTGAGTAGGTAGTTTCAGCTACCACTCAGGCTCCAATAAATTCTGTTAACATGAATTCATTAGATTCAGAAACCTTATCATATTGATAGTTGAGGGACCCAGTTTTAAGAATTAGAACGTTTTGCTCTCCAAAAATATAGCAATCCATATCTTGGTATTTGCGAATTATCCTTCCCAATTATTACCCCTGTAAGAAAGGATTTCTCCCACTTAAACAACTAGTAATGCTTCACTTCTGTACTTGTGATGGTCTACATGGATCCTTAGTTTAGCAGAATACTGACAGAAATAACTGAATCATAGGTAATAAAATCTGAAAAAGGAATATATGAGATACTTACATTTTTTATGTCATTTTCATGGTGAAAGATATATTCAAACAATGCCTGTCAGAAGAATATTTAAAACATTGTCATATTTTAAGAAAAAAGTTGATAATATTCTTTTAGAGGAATACAGAATCTTGATTATGCTAGGCAGAAATTAATTCTTTGTGAAAACAATCACATTCACACAAAAAAATGCTGATATTTACATTTATTTAAGACTCCAATAGAAAAAACTACAGATATCCTCCTACATTGTCATCATAGGATGGCATCTTAATTCCTAATTTGTTGCCAAAGAGTAGTGGAATTGCCTCTTATCTTTTGTGCTTAACATCACTTTAAAACAAAAAAGGCAGCTATAACTTGAAAGTGTATATATACTTGAGAATCTGGTACCATTTTCATGACTTTTTAACTGTAAAATCAACCAGTGATCTAAAAAAAACCTTTTTGCTATGGACACTCAGGTGCTTAGGTAGTACTAAACCTACTTAAATTAAACATAGTTTTATTAAGAATGCAAGCTGAGCAAACTTGGCCTTCGGGGAAAAATTTTTTTAAGCTCTGCAATATTTTGGGATCTGTAAAGGAAAAAAAACCTTTCTAAAAATTATCTGTAAATGATAAATAAATGCTAATAATATTGTGCTTCTGAAACTCAAACATACATACCAACATAATACCAAAGCTTAATGAAGTCACGTGCATCAGCTGTGCTGTGGTTAACTGCTTATAAGTTAACCACAACAACTGCACAGCAAAATAACTGCAGCTTTGTTTCCTCCTGTATAAAGCTAATTAAGTCATACTATCCTGTAGCTGTTCTGCACTAAATATTAGATGAGTATATATCAGGTAATGAGGGTGGCATTTTCAGTGAATAAAATGACATTGAAAGCTAGCAGATAACTAAATCGAGACTGGAAGCCTCTGTTCCCAAAAATGTGTTATGAGTGCTAGTAACACAAGGTCCAATTGAGTTGAACCTTGACCTTCTCCAGCATCCAAATCCCAGGTCTTAATTGCTTCAAAAGAACAGAACATTTTTCTAAATTCGTTTAATTCATTCTAAAAATCTAGGAGAAAATATTGCCCCATGAGGAAAGAAATACAGAACAAGACCTCAGTCTCCTAAGGGCTTCCATGACCCTTCTGCCAGATTTTCTCAGACAAAATTATTAAAATATTTACCTTCAGGAAACTAGAGAATTACTAATGAATTGTCATATCTGGTGAGGACAGTAAACCACAACCTACTTTTCTTCTAGTTTCAGTCAGAAAAAACTCTGAACAGATGATTAAAAGACATAAAAGAATTATAAATAGCAACACATTTATAGGGGAGCTTAGACTAGGTGGGTAAGAAAAGAATAGACAATAAAGACGTAGTGGAACATTTCCCCTTCTAGTTCAATAACAGGGAAGCATTCAGTACACATGTGTAAATCTAAAGCGACAAAAAAGATGTTTTCTTGCATGACTGGCATGAGGAATTTACCGCTGTTATGCACAGACTCTGACCTTCAAAAGGATTTAAGAGACTGAATATTCACTTGGATAAAAATATCTAGTGTTCTCGTAATGAGTCTATTAAAAATCCACAAGCTAAAAAAGATAAAACTTTCCATTTCACACCACAGAACAGTTGCTAACTGGGATTTACCAGAGGCTTTCTCTGGCAACAGGTGATACTTTATGTGACTACTGTGGTGTTTCCTGGGATAGTCTTTAACATAGCTAATGTTAGTCAAAGAGAAGGCACATTCATGTATACTTCAAAACACTGGAAAACCTCAGACAGAAAATCTAATTTAAAAAAAGTTACAGTGAGGATACTTTGCAAACATGTAAGGAAAAAGCATGTAGGAGGCATTCATATACCTCAAACATAAATAGACTGGCTAATTATGTGAATTCAATAGCTGCAAGGCTTGCCACCTTTTTGCACTGGAAGAGGTGACAGCTCAAAAAGTTTTAAAACTTAAATCAATTATTCTTAATGCACAGTGCAGTCTGCATTCTCACCTTCTGCTTTGGCTTTAGCCTTAATGCTGTTTTGTTTTTAAAAAGGTTATAAATCCATGTAGCTCCAAATTTAAACTTAGATCTTACATTCTGTGTGAAATGCTAATGTCATAATGTATTAGCTTCATAATACTGACAAGTACACTTGCTGCCTATGGATGTTTCTATGACTGCTGATTTACATTTTTTGGCTTAAGCCTCTTTTCATACAAAACTGAAGGAAGACAAATCTGCCACAGAAAATGCTAATTAAAACCCAAAATTGTTAAAAATATGTCTGTTTCTCATTCCTGAGAGCTGCTGTTCAGAGTATTACCTCTGAAAGCTAACCTACCTACTTAACATGTAGTTACCAATCACAATTAAAAGCTAGCTGCTTTCAAGCAGAAGAACTAAGCCTAGTTTCCTATGGATGTGTCTTGTGCTCCTTAATCCTTCCCAGGTTTCTTACACCCCGTTTCCCAGACTACAATGGATTTATAATAATGTATCTGCAAGCGAACTGCCAGCAAGGACTAACTGGACAAAAAGCATGCAGTATTTTTTCAGCACTGATAAAGAACTGATTTGTAACTGCCCTCAAATCATAGTCTGGAAGCCTTTGATTACTTCACCAGACTAGCACTTACTATATTTGTTACCTATTCTTCTGCCTACTTTGGTTATGAGGCCAAGGAACAATGATGCAAGCAGTGGGTGAAGAACAAAGTACAATTACACAAAATTTATTTCCTTTGAACACCATACTGAAATGCAATGCCCTACATCAGTCTAGATCAGGCTTTAAAAAGCAAAGAAATTTCCCGGTCACTTATGAAAAATTGTTAACCAAAGTTTTGGACTGGAAGAGCTAATTTCCACCAGCACATTATTAGATACTGCTAGTTTTCTTATCAGTGTTCACCACTATGTTTCTCAAATTAGACTGAATTCATACTGGTTTGTTCACCTTTAGGCTGAGAGCCAAACATAGCTCCCTAGAGTGTGTTTGATACCTTGTGCAACCTAGAGATAGTTGTTTGATACCTTCTTCAAAATGAGCTGCTGGCCTCAGCCCAACAGTTGTTTTTTATGAACGCACTATGCACAGAAAACATGTTCAACCACACAGCTAACTGATTTTGTTGGGGAAAAGGCAACACAATGACAAATATTCACACAACTTTCAGCTCCCTACCACTCACAGCTGAAACCTGTGAGTTGGGGAGATAACCTGGATAAACCTGTTCTATTGTCAAATAGTTCCAATGACTATCAATCAGATGATTGTGACTGAAATGAAGTATTCTGAACAAAAATATGGTATCTTTTTACATAAGTGTTAACTCATGCCATAAAAGTTAAGGAAAAAATCCAAATGTTTGAACATTTTTAGGCCGGGATCGCCATCTATTTGTACACAGAACCACACTTCCAGACACTAAAGAAGGTTCTGCTTTTTTTTTTTTGCTCCTGGCTTCTTCTTTCTTTTTTTTCGTTGCCCTTTATCACTCCTAAATGTGCAGTTCAAATTTATTTACCAGTGGAATATTTTATCCTATAAAAATGTTTTTCCTAGATTATACTTCTACCATAACCTCTTTAGACATACGTTCAATTTCAAGTCTGGTAAACACTGTCAAAAGGTAAGCAACACTCTATTTTTCCGAAGTTCATATGTAAACCACTGCTCATCATTGTTTTTATCCCCAATTCTATGTACAGTTATAGTAGAATGACACCAGAAAACAAGAAAAAAATATCACAACACTAACCAAAATAGTTACATACCTTTGCCAGTTTGGGTTTCTGAGCATATTTTGTTAAATTCAGTCGAGAAAGATTTATGAAAGGGCCATCTGGATTTGTTAGCATTGAAGCCTGAGGGGGAAAAAGAAGCTTTTTAAGTGAGAAGAGCCCATATACTTTCTTTGAAGATTTTCAAAATATTATTAGTATACAAAAATACCCCAAAATTTCAAACAAAATTTTTGCAGATTCACTGCTTTGCTGTGCAACACAGACTCTTTCTTCTCTCTCCCCACTATCTCCATACAGTGCCTAAGCATGTAGCTTGGTAGTTGAGATACATAACCAAAAAAAATCTTCAAAAAAAACTTAGGAAGATTAGTTCCTACCCACAATAGTGAGTAAGAGGTCACATTTTGCCATCAATGTGATGTTAATATGTATTACATATTCATGCTGATTGCAGTTTATTAATTTTGCCAATAGAACAGGATAAAACTAGTATAGTTTGTTCTTATCTTTTGAAGTGACAGACACTGAGTGATCAACAATTGTTTTGTAGTAAACGCTTATGGTGAAATCATGTCATAGCCTTTTCATGGCCTTCCATGAATAAAAATGTGTCTCAAGGAGCCTGTGAATTTGGAATTTATATGAATTTATATGGTGACCTTGTGAATTTAGGTACACTTCTTTATATAAACAGACTAGCATATGCACAAGAAATAATATTTTCAAACTTTATTTTGAAAAGGATTAAAAAAAATACTCATCTCCTTCAAAATTGAGTTTAGATGCAGTGTTTAAGTAAAAACTACAGTGTCACTGTGTCAGATACTGTGACCAAGAAAATTTCCATACTGAGAACAGAGGCAAGCAACTCACCGTGCCCAGCCTGATGTATCCCCCAGAAGCACTAGTGATCGGACGAGCTGTGAGAGCTGTTCGAGGTGTTCTTATCGCCTGTTCCATCGTACTTGGCCGTCCACTTTGCGTGCTGGGTCTCACAAATCCTGTAATAGGTCTTCCTGATTGAGTTACTGGCCTAAAGATGTTAAGTACATTATCCTTATGTTAAGTGGTATTTATTGACAGAGAATTTAAACTGTTATACCTGAAGTATTGCATTTTCATTAGTTAAAGTTAAGATTTGCTCATTTTTAACTCATCACATTTTTTTAAAAATAAACTATCACATACCTAACAGCTGGGCTGGGGCCTCCACCTTGGCTAGTTCCAGGAAGTTTCAAAGACGTTCCTGGTCCTACAAAACAAGAGCATTTCTCACTTCACACTGAGATATTACTCCCTTGTCCAGAGGACTTCAAACACGATTGTGTTTTATGATAAACAACAAGCCACACATTTCTTTATTCAAACTGAGGGGACACAGAACTAAACAAAGAAGAGAAACCCCAAATATTGTATTCTACTACTGGTAAATTGATAGACTATTGCAAGAAACCTGCCAAACAATGAACACCGTTTTCTCTCTTTCATCCTCTCTGTTCTCGTCTCCATCGCACCTGGGGTGAGCAAACAAGTGCCTGTGTGGAGCTTAGCTGGCTACTGGGATTAACCCAAAAAATTCTCAAGAACATCTCAGAAACACCAGATAGCACTAAAGTAAGAAAGTATTACATCAAGAACACATGGTGGATCTCAACATTGCCATGCAACCATAAAACAACCTAAAACTCTTTTTTTACTAATCCTAAATGCTGTATCAGATCACCTCAGTTTGTACTATTTTATGGTAGATGACACAAGAGATGGCCAAAAGAGCTCTTGTTGAGTCAATGTATCTAAGTGAAAGTCACTCTTACGTGCAACTTGAGCAATGGCATTTTCATCTAGGATCATGTCTGCAATTCCTTCTTGATCCATATCAATTTCATCCACATACACCATTTCTGTCAAAGCTCGTGTTTTCAGGTTCCAGGCAGCCTGAATAAGAATGAAGTAAAAAGTAAATTATCTTCAAGACACTAAGCAATAATCTAATCAGCATTTTTACCATTTTTTAATTATTATTCACTTCACAGTGTTATTAGGCTCGAATAAGGTATTGACTTAAAACAGCTGAGTATATCCATCTGTCTGATGGAGGTGTAAAAGAGTACTAAGTCCTGTGCTCAAAGCACCAGCTGTAAAAAACTATAATGTATAGCTTAGGCATCTCAGGTTATGAGAGTATTGGAAAACTTTTTAGTGACCTGAACTGACAAATTACTACATTATATGTCTTGGAGGATAATATGAGCAGTGTGAAAAAGCAAGCGTAACTCCAGCCTATGTGACAAGCTTTGTGTAGACTGTAAAGACACCAAATCCACAGGGAGAAAAAAGAAAACAGGAAAAATCAGTGGCAGCCATGTAGAAATACCAACAAAATAAATGCAATCCAACCACTTCGATAATTTGATATGCTTGTAATCTACTCATAGAGCTGGCATGATAAAAGGAGTCACAAGACCAATCCCTGATCTTCCATAACATATTGAACAAATAATCATAAATTTTCCAGACTAAAAATTACTGCCAAAATAATTAGATTTGTTTCCTTTCTAACACAGACTACAGCAATCTGGCGGAAAAGCATGTTTAATATTGGCTAAGGAGACCTTTCAAAATAGAAGAAGACTGATGCTATCTTAAGAAAAATAAAGGTCAAACACATGGAAACGTTTGCTCCTTAAGTGAGGTATGAGAAGATCTGAAACTCAGGCTTATTTAATAATTTAAGTAATCATTTAATGAGACACGTCTCATTCATCATGTCTTTTCCTCTAGAATTCCCTCATATTTCTATGCAAATTTGTAAGTGTCAATTCAAAAAGAAAGTATATCTAAAAATGCCGAAATATTTAACGACTCTTTTAGTGGAAAAGTGCTTTGTTCCAAGCAGAAGGAGGGCTTCAGCCAGCCAGTTCAACCACAATTAGAAACCTCTGTTCGAGAATGAAAACAATTCAGCAGGATGATCTGAATCTAGGCCAGATAGTCATAATCCAGATCTGCTTTATTTTGTTTTAGTTTCTTCTTCTGCAGTAGGGTGACAGCCTTTAATTAGCATTGAGATTTGCTGTTAAATGTTCAACACCTTTAATGGCTTTTCATTATTCTATGAAGTATTTAGCTGGTTGAATTTTTAACACCTTGATGGTACTCTGGTCTTTTCGAAGACATGTATATCTGCAGTCAACATAACCATGCCTACGCTGAGAATATTCTCCAATTAGAGCTCTTGTACAGCCAAGCATAGGCTAATTTCTTACTAGAAGCAAGAAAATCTGCCCATAGTAATGATCTTTTCTTGAAAATTGAAAGTAGTAACTTCTCTACACTAGTTGCTAAAACTGAGGTCAGTTCTTTACATAGGTGGAAGTGTATTGTTGCCATTTTTCTACTAATATGTGAAAATGTGTTTTTAAAATCAATGTCTCTTTGTCACTACTGGGCAAGTATCTGTCATTAAAAAAAATCTCCTTAGAATCTCTTCCAGTCTAAAGCTCCCAGTCCAAGGCTTCACAGCTAACAAAACAATCAAATATCACACAGTGTTTCTTAATAAAATATCTGTCTGTAAGTTAGTGTTTTATCTGCTCTCTCTTTGTGGGACTGATAATTTTCAGCAAAAATTGCTGTTTGTGATAAGCAATAGGTCTGGAGCTTACGAAGACAAACTGCATTTTTATGAAACAGCACTTATACAGCAGGAAAAAGAAAGGGACGGCTCATTTCAGACAACCCACATATTCACAACATAACGAATTTAGCTTGCTTAACTCACAATCAGAACAAAATTTACAATACCTAATTGCAATTAAAGAGGTACAGAACTGTGATACAGTATATAAGTATACAGTATATAAATCTAATCTCTAGAAAGACAAGTGACAAAGTGTTTTTCACTCAGTTTGTGTGAAGTTTGTAACTGAATGGAGCATCTTCTTGGTCCTGAAAAGCCCAAAAGCCAAATAAAAAATATAAACTTAGTATCTAATTTAAATGCTTTCTCTGAATATGGTAACACACTGTCCTAAGAGTATTTATTCCCCAATAATCCTTTCCATTATAATAAATTTCATTCTATACACAATGAAAACCCTAGAACACGACTACATAGTGAAGGGTAATCATTAAAGTCAAGAAGATATCTGGTAGTATTTCACTGAAACCATTCTATAGGTAAACAACTTCCATGAACTCATGGAGTGTAATTAAAGACCTGTAAAATATGTTATGGAGCTGTATTTAAAGATGCCATTTCACATTGCATTTAATCTCTTCTGACTGTGGGCTGGACCCAAAGGATACCATCACCTGCACAATACAATTCTTGCCATTGCAATAATCTAGAGTTAATGTGGACAGAGTGAAAATTAATTAATCACTCTTGGTCTTCCATCACTTATGCAAATCATCATCATGCAACTACAAGGCTACCAGACTCTACATAAGGTAGGCAGTGAGCCTGAGCTGCAAAAGCAGGAAGGGCATGGGTAAGAGCCCACAATTACATGCATTAAATAAAACACAAAAGTGAGCCCTAAGAGCACAGACATCATTCTGTCTGTGAATATACATTGTTTTCTTCCTAATCTCATCTGCAGATGAAGGTCATATAATTCAAGGTAAATTCAATTTAGCTTTTAGAAAGCACTGAACTGCTGAATAAAGATACAGGAAATATATGAGAGAAATGAAATTCTATCAAATATAAAAGCAGCCTTTTCAAAATATCAAAAATCTTCCCCTTATCAAATGTAATGCCTTACCAATAACAAAAACCAAATTTATGTTATTGAGGACTTAACAACAAAACAAGTATTATGCAGTGTATCAGAAATTCTTCCCAATGACTGCATCTAATAATTCTATTTATGGAAAGAACTTTACCTGAAACACAGTGTATTCAGAATCAAACTCCTGAAAAGAGAGAAAACAGAAATTGAGGAATAGAAATGCCAAATGATAAAAGCAATAAAAATGCATTTATACTCAGTGACCACCTCATTTTTGCACAAACATTTTCTCTCTGACACATATATCTAAATTTCTATTTTATTACATTATGTCAACTTACACACATTATGGAGCTAATGAATGCTTTGCGCAATGAAAGTAAACCTGCAGTAAGTGCATCTTTCTGATACCTTTGATTTCTTGCTTCTGCTGGATCATGCTAGCCATATCTTAGATTAACATTCAAGCATTATTAAGCTGAAAAATGGTAGATTAAAAGAAAATTAATTTGGAAGATGCATGCAAATCTTTTAAAAATTAACCAGATTATTACCTCATGGGCTTTAGAACGCCTACATAATAAAATCCATCTTTGCACACTTTTTTTTTAGCTGCTGCTGGTGATCACAATGATACCACTCACGAGCACAAAAGAAAATTTCAGCACTTTTCCATGGTACTTTTATGATTAAAATTACACATTCATTGTATTAGGACAGTAATACTGCAAGTGGAATAAATATCAAATTAACAGCCTATTGCACTACTCAAAAAACAAAAGAAAAGCTACCAGATTAAGTTTACTGTAAGTGAAAAAGCTGGAACTTGCATCTGCCTGAGTAAATACTGACAGGAAAAAATGTAGGTTTATCACCCACCAATTAAGGTGTAATTATCATGTTTATATAAACTACCCTTCAGAACTTCTGCTGCTCACTTCCAGGGACTGGAGATGAGCTTTTCCTCATGTATTACTTTAGCTTTAGACAAGCAATAGATAAGAGATAGATGTTACTTTCTCTAAATCACTATTAGTCTTTTGCAGTGTCAGATCATTTCTACTACTAGAGGCAGGGAAAGATTTCTTGCATATCTGGCATTGTGTAAATCTATCACAGTTAAACCAACTATATCAAACTGAATATACAGTCTTACAATAATTCAGATGATAAAGGGACTTCTGAAGGTCTCTAGTCCAAAGCTCTGCTCAAAGCAAGGTCAGCTAAGAGGTCAGTTGAGGTTGACCAAAGCCTTGTCCAATTGGATGCTGAAATCTTGCAAGGATGGAGGCTGCTCAATGCTGCTGGGCAACCTGTTCCACTGCTGACTATCCTTATTGAGAAATGTTTTTCCATAGATCAAACCAAAGCCTCATTCACTTCCCTGCATCACTGCAAGCAGTCCCTGGCTCCATTTTCTTGATAATCTCCTTGTATGTATTAGAAGGCTGCTATTAGATCACACCAATGTCTTCCAGCTCAAGCACTGCCCTGTGTGCTGCTGGCTTGCTTTGCAGCCAAGACACAGAGCTGGCTCCTGTTCCACCAGGAGAATGCCAATGTCAAGCTCATTCCTTCCCTTTGTAGTATGAGACATGGTCTACTTCTTTCAATTTGAACATTTTTACTCAGTAAATTCTATGACAGGAGGGACCTGGAATACTGGTGAAGGACATCTTTCTTCTGTAGTGTAATGGAATGTGTGGCCTTTAAAGGATTGCATTTGGAGACAAAAAGTTGTTCATTGGTGTTAGAATGCATGACACATCTTACACATTGAATTTTCCGTGGAACCAAACATTAATTCAGGGATTAATCTCAGTTGACCGTGACATACCTGGGCTTAACTAAGGCACTGAAACTGGCTTTGCATTTTAGTTGCATGATTAAATAAACTAGAAATTCTTTTATGCATAGCATTTGTTTTCTAAAAAAGAAACTCTTCAGCTTTCTAAGTAATAAAGGACATGGAGGTATTTCAGCCTGCATTTTACTCACCCCATTGTCTGAGTGTTACAGCACATATAAAGATAGTTTTAAGAGCAGTAGGTGGTCTCCCCTACCATATGTGCTACAGTAACTAATGAGGACAAGTTAGAATATTATGTCAACACTAACACAAAAATACCCTGATGTTACAGATGTGTATCTTACTTTAGGCAGTGTTCATTAGTTTAAAAAATAATTTAAAAATTAAACAAATTTGCTTATGTAGGAGACTTAAATTACTAAAAAATTCAGAAATTTCATCCCTCATGATTTTGGCAAAAAAGTAGAGTTGATCAATAATACTAACTAAAACCATTGTTCTCTCATAATAGTACGTGAGAGCATACAATGTTCACACATAGTAATACACTTTTTCAGTTTTTGACGAGAAATAACTTTGGATTTTAAATAACCCTCAATTACATTAATTGAAATAAAGCCCACATTAATTGAAAGTATGGAATAACAAAAATTATATTAAAATATAATATAATATAATATACTTTAACATGGGTGGATCCAGCAGCTGCTACACATGCAATCCACTGGAACTAGATTTCAAATAAAGAGTTCTTTGAGAGGATTAACAAATAGTGTTGCCCTGTAAGCTTGTCTCGCAAAACAAAAGCTCAAATTCATTCTTCATTTACACATATAAAGCTCCCTTGAAATTAAAAAGATTGCAAAAGCAATGAAGGAACTATTTAAACCAGATCCCTAAATCCAATGAGGGCACTTTAATATTAAAATGTAAAGTCAGTTTATTTGAATACCAAAAATACTTAGAATAATTAAGTTTTTTGACACTTATAGCCTGGAAGAGGGAATATATTACATTTATTATAATAACTATGATAAGGCTTCATGCTACAATTAATTTCAGGTGACCATAACTTAATACATGCAGAACATTAAAATTATTATATTCTGAAAATGCTCTTCAAATGATTAAGAGCAGAAACACAGGAAAAAAACCCAAACTTTTACCCAGGAATGATGACTTCACTGTCTCACCATTTTCATGCATAAACTTACTGTCTCTTGCAGCAATAACTGATTTCAGTTGAAAATGATTTTTCAAATCAAGTTCAATGCCCATAAACATAACTGTGATAACTTTATTACAACCTTACAAGAACAAGTATGCAAATAATAACAGCTGAAAGTTCAACATGGGAGAAGAAAGGATGAATGAACAAAAGCAAATCCTCATAGAATACTATCAATCAAGTTAAAGGAAGGACATTCACTATATGTCTATTAAGTATATTAGGCAAAATTTTTTCTATTGTTAAACTAGAGCAGGTCTCATACATGGGTTCTGTTTATTGCCTTGAATCGGACATATGGAACACAAAGAGTAATCAGATTAGGTGACTAATCAGGATGATCAACTGAGACAGTCCTGGATTGTATTTCCTCTAGGTCATGCTATTACTATAAACACAGAAGACAAGGCTTGCTTGCTTGCAATAGAAAATAATTAAAAAACTGAATATTAGTATTTTATGTGTTTGTGTGCCCCAAATGTTAGACACACAAAACACAGTTTTTATTTATCCTGAGAGAAGAATGTCAGCATAGAAGTGAATTCCACCAACACTATTTTATTCCTAATTCTTAAATTAAGAAATGCACAGGATATTTTATAGAAAAAAAATACTTCAATCACAAGATGTAACTCAGTAGCAGCTAATTATTCTTCTATAATAAAGTTATTCATTAAGAACTTTTCAGGAAAACTTGATTGATTTTAAAATGTTTCAATTTTGTTGTTGTGCTCTTTAAGAATTCTAGATTTATAATTGCATAGTATTTAATACTGGTACGTAAGAAAATTTCTGATTCATGCCCAGTTAGCTAAAAGGTCAACAAAATATCTTAAAAACCTCCTAGGGCTTACTGCATCTGGTGACAGGGTTCAAAGAGAGTTCTGCACCAATTAAGATAGCCTCTAAATGTATGTACATGTGACTGTTGATTGATCAGTAAACTTATTTTTATCTTTATATCATCTTTCGCCATGTTCTTAAGAACTTCTTATCATCACACTTGTGATAGGAACGTATCCTGAATACTAAGCTATTTGTACAGAGATGGTAAATCAAGACACAGATCAACATATTCTGGTCAAGAAAATTTCTTACTTAATTTTTAAGTGTGGTTGCAAAAATGTGCCTACTCCTAAGGCTATTGTAAAAAGCTGGTTTTGGCAGCCCAAAGCTCTAGGACAGTGCTGCAGATCCAATGGAGCAGGTGTAATGCTATCATTTAGCAGACTAGCTGACAGCTGGGAAAAAAAGTGCAGGTTTTCAGACAGGAAAGGCCATCTCTTTCAGGTATGAAAACACTATCCAGTTAGGCATTCTTAATCTCGTCCTTTACTTGTCTGCTGTTACATTACATGTCTTAGAAGGGAGAAAGCCAGTTGCCTGAGCATGAAAAGATTCTGACTTGTAAGAGTCACTGTTTAACTCAGCCTGGGCATATCTTTAAAGGACACCATCTCCTGTGGCTTACATGATATCCTAATGCATGCTGTTCAAAGAAGTGAGTCCCTGAACAGTGACAGAGGCTACCGTTCCTGTAAGATCCCTCTTTCCCTGGCTGCAGAGGTTGGGAAACACATGCTTAGCAGAATATGGGACAAGAGGATAAGAACAGATGGCAGAGTGATTACAGTCGTTGAGTATTCACCCGTGCTGCAGAGCAGCTCACTTAATCCAAACTTTCCATAAGTGTTGTCATTTGTCTGTCTGCTTTCCTGGTGCCCAACATGACATATCTTGGGTTTGATTTATAGAAGTGCTACCATAAAGAGTTTGACCATTAAAACCGCTGGACTTGCTACGTGTTTTTAAAGCATTATAAACCACACTTACTGGGTTGGTACTAAAAAGGATATGTACTTCATTTTAGATAATTTGCCAGCTTATACTAAAATACTACTAATATAATTCACACAGATGGAAGACACAACCCTTTTAAGTAGGTAGCTGAAGACAACACAATTAAAGCTCAATCAAAATATTTAGGAACTACTGATTCCATTAACACACCATTTCAAAAGTAACAGAGACATCAAGAAATCAAAGTCAATCTGCCTGCGAATGGTCCTGGATTCTCAATTAATGTGGAAATAAAATAACCATAGATCACTTTTCTAATATAAACAACTACAGAAAACTAGCTGATACACTGGAATAAATTCAGAATAAGGGAAAGATTAGAGTAGGCAAGCCAGGAGAATTAAGTAATGTATGTCACTTATTTGAGTTCTAATTACCTCCGTGTTCAGCCTTGGAGCTTAGTATATTTCAAAGCTTTTGGAAAAATAATTATTTTATTAAATGTAAATTATAGATGCTATAATCCATAAACATGATTTGATTTTCCATTTTGTTGTATTATGTAAGTCCAAAATAGTTTGTAATATTTCAGTGACATATAAAACATATTCTTGAGGCATTTTACTACATGGCTCAAGTTTAGCAGGATAAACAGGACAGATTGGTACCTGAAAGCAGCAAGTGTTAGAAAATAATGAGCTGAAAGTGCAAAAACATAGGTAAGGAAAACACCTGCAAGGTTTTTCAAATGAGAAGCAGAATAATAAAATAAATACAGGCTTACTTGGACAGATAACCAGTAAACATCAAGACTTTAAGTTGATTACAATAAAAAAGGTAAAATCTAAATACCATGAACACAGCTGACTAACAAAGAGAAATGCCATTCCATCTAAAGTCTGCCATGTATGTTAAAGTTATGTTCTAATTAGATAATCAGAAAATGTTTTGTTGAAGAGATTCTAGGTGTAACATTTTTTTATTTTGAATTGGCAAGTTTGGTTCAAGTTGCACGCTTGAAAGTCATTTAACTAGTATTCTGCTTTCTCCAACCTGCTGTACCACAATGAACAGCATTAATAACACTACATCTCCTGTCAGGAGCTGTGCTTTTTGTCTGGACTAACAGAGAGGAATGATGGAAAAAAGCTGTGTAGCCATCACATTATACCATGAATGCAGTATACTCCATGATCCTTCTGAAACAACATGCTGAACTACCATTTATTTAACACTCTCCACTTATTATTTTTTTTTTAATCTCTAAATTGTTACTCCTTACATAAAGTACTTATATAGAGTAAAAAACACTTAGTGTCTGCAAACTTAGGACAGGCTTTACTTGAGCATTGCTGTATGAAATCTTTTCAGACAAAGACTGAAACATCCTGCCACGCACTTTCAAATGTTATAGAGACAGACTGATGCTTCTCAACCTCAAGTAGCTATATTGTCAAATACTTTCAGAAGTCATTCATTTCTGCTTAAAATGAGCTCTTAATAAGGATTCCTCAGGAAGATTGTAAGAGGCAAAAACCAAACCAACCATATTTCAAGTTTGCCTCTCTTCCATCTGAACTTTCCAGTAGGTTTGAAATGCTCTGCTGCAGAAGAGTACCTCTTCCACATAAAACTGTGAATAGGAACAGAGTTCTGGAACGAACATACTGAACTTATCAAGTCCAGTCATTTGCATGCAACTGTGGTCCGAAAGTTTTCTCAAAACACTGATGAAACTTGATCTTAAAATTCAGAGACTTCACATAAAACTTCTAAGACCTTATGATTTGATCTGGTACAGACAACGTTTACAACCCCACCCTCCACCATTTATCAGAGGAAATTATCTTAAATTTTTTCCCCTCTTTCATTCTTATAAAAGATCAAGCTCATAGGCTGATGTGAGCATTTCAAAGATTAAATTAAGTGATCAATTGTTTGTCTCAACTTTATACAAAATTTGGAAAAACTCCCATATTGCTGGTATATAAGGTCCTTATTTTCTAAGGAGAATGTGTACTTTATCTAAGAAAACAATTTAATTTATACACTTTAGTGTTTTGCCATGTGTGATCTATATTTGGAAGAAGGAAAAGTAATTAGGATCTACATCAGAGAATCATAGAATGTGAAGGAATTGGAATGAACCTTAAAGATCATTTAGTTCCACCCCAACCTTGCCATTGGCAGGGACACCTCTCACCAGACCAGGTTGCTCAAGGCCTTATCCAACTATGTCCTCATTCCTGTTTGTTAATTTCCTCCTAAACATTTTTTCTCAGCCTCATACATCTTCTATTCCGTACTAGTGCTACTGGAAACAGCCCAGCAAAAGTTTGGAGCTGACAGGTATAACAATACCATTGCTTCAGCACATAGTAGAAATGCAGCTGCCTTTAAAATTCCATGTTGAGATCATAGATTAAAAAATGTTTACTAATTAAAAAGTTTATAAATTAAGAGCAACGTGACATTTATGATCTTTACAACTTTTATTTACTATCTCTGCTATTTCAAGAGTTTCTTTCACAAATCAAAGAAACTCTTTGTTATTTCACTTGTTATTACACAAATCAAGTGTTATCCCTTCATATGCAAAGATTATATATGTAAAGACCCAATAATGGAAATACATATAAATAATACAGCACTCACATGGAACTCATACGCAGTCCCATTTAGGTTTCAGGAACAATGTTCTTGGAATACCTTCTCCACTAAAAATGTTTCTCCTGATGGCTCCCTATTGGTGCCTTCGAGTACAAACCACAAAAATAGGATCTTTTAAATATCTATCCTAAACCAGTTTAAATAAGTACTATACTTTATGTTATTTTGTGACCATACAGCTTTCTTTAAAGATTTGTCCTTCGTGATGAAAAACATGCCTATAGGATGCTCTGAAAGACTTACAAATTTACTGTAAAGTGTTTAAGATGAAGTCTATTAAATTACTTTTCTTAAAATATGGCATAAAAAATGTTTACATGCATGTAAACATCAATCCAGGAACAACTTTCTCAAATCCTTTGTTTTTACAGAAGGGTGAGAAAATATGTGGGTATTGAAAAACACATTCTGCGTTTCCAGAGACTCTGCAGCTAGAAAAAGGGCAAAGAGAGAGGCATGCAAACGCCTCCTGTCCCAAGGCAGGGCTCGGACGCGAGGTGAGCTAAAATGCACATCTCTTAACCGCATGTGACTTAGTCCATACAGCAGCTACGGTATCTGACCATCAGTATAAAATCAACAGAAACACCCCTAGCAGACATGATTTTCAGTCTTAGGTTTCCTTCCTTTAACTCCGGAAAACCTCGAGCGAGTGAAGTTCTCGATGCAGGGATCCTGGCCCCGCGGCAGTCACGGCAGCACTCCGGCAGCACCGCGGCACCGCTGCCCCGTCCGGCCGCCGGGCCGGGGCGGGAGGAGCTGCCCCGGGGCGTGTCTGAGGAGGAGCCGCAGTGCCGCTCGCCGCTCCAGCCTAGGGACAGCAGGGGGGAGCGCGCTGAGGCGGCGCTGCCCGGCCTCCTGCTCCGGCAGCTCGGCGCGGCCTAGCGCTCCCTGCCCCGCTGCCGGGGCTCGTACCCGGCCCCTCCGGCGGCTGCAGCAGGCGCAAAGGGGTCCCGCGGTGCTGAGGCAGCCGGGACGCGGCCGCTGCCCCCCCTCACCGCCGCTTCCCGCCACGGCCCGGCCCCGCTACCTGCTCGCCGGGCGGCCTCTCCAGCAGCTGCGAGCAGACATCCGCGCACTCCCGGAACTTCCTCCGCCTGAAGTAGCTCCAGGCCTGGAACAATGGCTCCAGCCCCATCTCGCCNGCTCTGGGCGGCGTGCGGGAGCCCTGCGGCCGCTCCGGCCAGCTGCCCCGCGGCCCCGGGCTCTTGGCCGAGGCCCTCCCTGCCAGCGCGTCTCGTGGGTTTATTACATTGGTGACTGCAAGCAGAGTTTGATCTGTAATACTGGGATCAGTAGACGTCCTATAACCCCGCCGTTTTCAACTGTTGTCGTTTTCTGTCCTATTCGCAGGAGCCATTTGGAGTAGAACAAATGCCTAAACGAGAATAATACAGTCTATTAATCCATATTTGGGTAAAATGTCCTTTATAGCCAAGCAGCACTAGTTGAGAAAAGTAGAGATTGCTGTGAACAACACTTTTCAGTCTTGGAACCCCATCAGTTCCTTTAGTTCATTAGTTTTTGTAGGAAAATTATCAGACTGAGATACTTGGACATTAAAAATGTTGGCATACAATTGCTCCTGGTTTATATGTACTATAAAATGGTTATTGCAACCATCAACGAAAGTAAAAGGAAGAAAAATGTCCCCAGGGATGCTTGGAGCAGTAACTGCGTTTGTGGTGTGAAAACCTGAGGGATGAACACTAGCAAGACAGCTAAAATTACATTGGTGGCATTTCAGGAGATCATTCTGGTTTTATTGTTTCTGTCTCACCTAAACTAGCAGTTTGTCCAGGATGCATGAAATTAATACCCAGGTTAGCAAGACCAATGTCGGGTGTAAAGATGGAGAAGCAGAAGTGGCAGTCCCAGGACTATAGCTTATTCAAATGTGGGAGTAAGTGGCTTGAACTGAAGTAGCAGCTATAGACAGCTTTGTTTGGGTTGTCCTGTGAACAGTACACAGATTTATTGGGTTTGCATGGCAAGGCCTTGTATGAGAGCCCATATGAGTGGCTTCTGTGAGAAACTGATAGAAGCTTCCTCTGTGTCCGATAGAGCTGCTGGCCAAGGCCAGTGGTAGTAGCAACTCTGGGATAAAGATTTAAAAAAGGGGAGAAAAAGCCTGCACAACTGCAGCTACTCATGACAGGACTGAGAATATGTGAAACAGCTATGAAGGCAACAAGGTCAGTGAAGAAGCAGCAGGGGACAGGTGCTCCAGGTGCCAGAGCAGAAACCTTGCAGTCTGTGGTGAAGACTGTGGGGAGGCAGCTGTGTCTCTACAGCCCATGGAGGACCACAGCAGAGTAGAGGATGCTCCAAGACAGCCGGTGGATGCCTGAAGGAAGTTGTGACCCTGTGGAAAGCCTGTGCTGGAGCAAGCCTCTGGCAGGAGCTGTGAATCCATAAAGTGTGGAGCTCTTCAGGATCGGGTCCTGGATCAGGTTCACTGACAGGACTTGTGACCCTGTGGTGGACCCATGCTGGAGCAGCCTGTTCCTGAAGGACTGTATCCCATGGAAGAGTGACTCGTGCTGGGGTAGTTTGTAAAGAGCAGTAGCCTCTGGGAAGGACTCAGAGAAGTTCATGGAGGATGGTAAGCATTAATGCTCAAGCATCCATGCTCCAGCAAGGTAAGGACTCCTGTCCCTTAGGAAGAAGGAGGACCAGTGAGAATATATGATGAACTGACCACAGCCCTCTTTCCCCATTCCCTTGCACTTCTGGGGGGGAAGAGGTAGAGAGAATTTGGAGTGAAGTTGAGCTTAGGAAGAAGGGAAGGGTGGGAGGAAGGTGTTTTAAGATTTAGTTTTTATTCCCCATAACCCTACTTTGATTTGATTGTCAATAAAATACACTTATTTTTCCAAGTTGAGTCTGTTTTGCCTCTGAAGGTAAATGGTGAGTGATCTCTCCCTGTCCCTATCTCAACCCATGAGCCATTCATTATATTTTCTCTCCCCTGACCAGCTAAGATGGGAGTGATTGTGGCTTTGGTGGGCACCTGGCATTCAGGTAGGGTCAATCCACCACAACAGGAAAACAGTGATCTGAGTGAAGTCTTTTTTGGAATGCAGGCCATCCCCAGTTAAGAAGGGTGGAGAGGGAATAAGACAATTGTTTCTGTGCCTTCTCTGCTTTATATGTTTTATGGTCAGACTAAGCACAATGAGCAGGATGTGCTCTTTAGAGAAATTGTGAACACTCCTTAAAACCCCTGTATTTATAAAAAATATTAAATTGCAGTTCCTCCACTTTTGTGTATGTTTATGAAATTATCTGGTTTTAAATGCTTGCTCTTACCATGTTAGGTAATTATCCAGCTTGTCTGGGCTGCTACATTTTTATGGAACCTAATGTGAATGGCACTCTCAGTTTGTAGAGGTGAGTTTTGAGGTCAGTGCATGAGTCCCAAAGTTGTTAGATTAAACTGCCAAACTGGTGTTTGTTTACTGGAGACAAATAATGCCGAAATGTTTTTAAAAGGCAGTTTTCTTTTGTGAACAGGTCACCACATCAGTTAAACATATCGTTTAAGTGCACAGGATAAAAGAGGAGACCAATAGCATCTATATTTTATGGATTCCAACACTGCCATCTTAAAAAACTCATAATTAAAGTGCTGCATGTACTTTTTATTTTGTGGACACGTATTTAAGCTTTGCTATCTTAGTGACTACTTCCAGACTACAAAGGAAATTAAATGTCTAGGCATGCTGAGAATGTTTGATTATAACAGGGTTTTTAATTATTTCCATTTTGAGATAGCAAATCAAAATGAAACACCATGAAGCCATGATTGCAGATTAAGGTTTCAAAGTACTCTGTCAATCTGGGAGCATTCAGGTGAGTGAAATAGTCACAGCTATCATGCTCTGGCTCTATCCATGGCCTGGCTCACCTGAGTGTGTTTGGCTTGCTTTGTATGGGGGATAAAATTGACACTCCTTTAAGGAAAGCTTATGACTTTTCAGAAGAAAAAACTGAAATGAGGCTGTGTGACTGTAAACCAATGAGAATAAATTGTGAGTCATGTGAGATGCCAGTATTTGGTCACTGGTCATGAGAGGGTTCCCTCAAAAGCAAGAAAAACTGTAAACATTTCAAAGGGCTCTTTTGAGAGGAGAGGTCTCAAATGAATGCTTTTAAAATTAAAGAATTGCTATATATTTCATCAGTAATAAATTTATTACTGGACTTCAGCCATACTTTTCTATCACAAAGATTCTATCTATAATAGAAAAGGTCACAGTCTTCCAAAGTCAGATGGGTAGATACTGTTGAATAGCTTCTCAGCAAAAGGAAGGGAAAGGTGATTCTGCAGCAATTTTTGTTTGTTAGGCTGCTGGGAAAGGTATTCATTGCACTTAGTGATCAAGCTGAACTAATGTTGTCCTGTGGTAGCAATTAGATCAAGGTGCATCTTCATCTTTTTTACGATGAGATTTTGCAGTGTTGCAAACTTCAGGAAAATCAATCTTCCTTCTTTCCAACCACCCTTTGCAAGGGGTTTTTGCTCTATGTTTAGTTGCAGAGAAGAGGAGGGGGTTTTTTTCAGTTTCTACATGATATATGAAGCCATAAAAATTTTCTCTGGTATTGGCACACGGATCATCCCGTGCATATCATCTTTGAAGTCTTTTGCACTGATAATACTGCTTTTTACTTCCTGTGTGGAGACATATTCTGAGCTTTCTAATATGGGGACTTTCACATACATGATTATTGAAATCCCCAAATTTGAACCTTTTAATCAGTTTAGTACTTTCTCCAAGTTTTAATCTCTGTGGGTGGCCATATTCCGCTTCTCCAACTTACTAAAATCCTTGAGGATCTGCTGCTGCTCTTCTGGCCTTTAAACACCCCTGCTCTTTTTAGTTTCCTTGAATTCACATGAGCAGTATTTCTTTTGTATGTGTATGTCTGGTTCAGATCTGCTGTGTTTGCTGTGGTGACGTGGCCTTCCTGGATGCTAATGAGTCCAACCTGTCTGCAGAGGTATATGATACCAGCCTCAACTACAAAGACTGATGTTTATTCCAAAAAAAGTGTGTTGTATGCATTTGACTGATGCCAACAGTAAAAGGAAAAAGTCCAGCAAATGCCTTTCTGTGGAGTTGAAGAGCATGTAAAAGAGCAAGTACAGAAGTAACAAAGCTGATTAGATGCTGGTCTAGAATACAATCACCTCCTGTGGCTGCCAATCCTGGGCAGTTGCTGCTACCAATTTGTGCGAATGGGAAAAAGGAACTTGCTACTCCCATTTTCCACAAAGACAAATTTCTGTCTAGTGCATATGTGTGCAGTGCACTACATACCCCATTTTTCTAAAGCCATTCTGTCTTGGAAGTTGGATTGGGTTGTCTGAGCCAAAGGTCAGTGGAAATTTTGACTCTGGAAAAGTTCTGTACATCAAAGCTTTTTGTTCTCAGAGTGGGTGCAATTCTGTTTACTGGTCCTTTGTACATTTGCCTTTCTATGCATGAAGTGATCCTCTAGTGAGCTGTGAGTCTCTAACTGTTAAGCTGTATATATTTGATCTGGAAAGAATTCAACAAACTGGGCAACAAATGAGTGTCCCGTGCATGCAGCCGCACTACAAAACTGGCCTGCAAATAAAATTACTCTGACTTGGAATTGTATTCTTTACTGGGGGGACAGGAGCCTGGAGAGCCTGTTTGGTTTCTCAGGAGTTTTCTCACACAGGCTACGGTGCATGAAATAACTCAGTCGCACTCAAATGGTTGATGTTGGCTGTTGCTGGGGGTGCACAGTCACAGCTTGGAAGACTGAACAAACAAACATAAGAGCAAGATGTCTTTCATACTCTGGCACTGATATCTGCAAGGTGTTAAGCAGCGGTTTTCAGCTCTGGAAAATTTCTTTCAGTATGTTGTTTATTCAAACATATATCTGATACCCCATTTAGTGGCTGGAAGTGTTATCTATCACAAGATAGCTTTTCAGAGGCGTATGGGAAATCAGTGGCTGTTTTTAGTACCATTAATGGTGTTTAAGCCTCAGTGTTCAAAAATTGCTTTTGGCATACTTTTGTGTAGAGTTTGGAAAAAGAATAACTTTAAATATGTTTTCTTCCCAGAGCTCAGGGCTAAGACACTGTAGTTCACTAGAGCTATCCACTTCTTTCACCCGCTATCTCAAAATGAGGAAAATTAATTTTGTGGAAAGTTGGACAAAATATATTTGGGGAATTACACCTGAGATGTACCTGATTTGTAGGAGAAGAACAAATTATAATTCTTCTGCTTAACATTGACAGAAAAAAAAATAGAATTTAGTAATAGCAGCATCCTGGGAGAGATTGTGTGGTAGAAATTACATTTCACCATGTGAAATGTTACAAGTAGTGTTTGATTTTGTGATATTATGAAAGGTGGAAGTTGCCTGGCTTTTGTGCAATATGGGCTTGTCTGCAATCTTTTATCAAAAGTTTATAGTCTAGTGCTTAGTCTTTTCCATTACCTTAGGTAAAAATGCTTAATTTGATCATAATAGTCAAATGTTCTCCAACTGTAATGAATCCCTCCATGTTTATTGAGTCAATGCTATATTGGGACAATGATAGGTATGTGACATAATGACAGAAATCACCAGGGTTTATTAAAGAAGAGTCATGTGCTTGGATTGTATAACTATGCACATTCATTGTATTAGAGGTGACCTGATATTAGCTAGGATGTTTTGAAAGACTATTCTCATCTTCTGCAAATGGACAGGAAATTAAGTGGTGCTGCTTTATTTACAGATGGAGTATTGTGATGATATCTCTGTCTCATGGGTGATTTGAACTTTGCTTTCATTTATTTGAACCAAGAACAAAAATTCAGGAATCAGAAGTAAGGGTCAGTTCCTCTTCTGTCTATTGATTATTCATCATTTGAAAACTTGTTGTCCCTGAGATAGGCTGCAATAAAAACTCTCATCATAATTATTTATAGTTGAAAATACCAGGGAGCTCTACTGAATAGAATGAATACATTATTATTTATCTTTATTCATAAAACACATGAGTTTGTATAATTACTTTTTAAAAAACATAGGTTTTGTGACAACTCTAACTGTGTACTGGATTATAGTCATGTTTCAATTAAGTATTCAACACCTTGTCAAGATTTAGTGTTGCTTAGAGATTTAAATCTGCTTCGCATGTCACCTTTTATTTTAATACAGTTTTTTCTTTCTGCTGACCAGGGCACTTTAAACTGATACTGAATATTGACTCTGAATGGATAGATGTATTTCATGTTTTTCTTCTCTATAGACTCTTCCAGAATAAGTGATTGGTATGCCTAAAATGGTTTGCATTTTCCATATGCTTTTATGTGTCAGTCTCTTAATATTTAAACTCCGAATATGAGATACATGAATTAGTTTCTTACAAAATATATACAGAAGAGAGTAGGAGAGGACCCATCAACACTTTATATCCCTTTCATTTGTAAAACATAGACACTGTAGGTTAACTTTGCCTTTCTCTGTAAGTCTCCCGTGGGAGTCTTCTGTGCACCAACCAATCGTACTTCTTTCTTGAATTAGGAATTCTAATACTCAGGCCTTATCTCTCATCATGAACTCACTTTATTATGATAAAACCAGAAACAGAATCTAAAAATAGATCCTAAAATTCCAGTGGTATCTTAAAATTTCTTAGGCAACTTCGAGAAGAAATGTCCTGTTTCCCTTGGTAGCTAAGTCATTTAGATGCAGGCTACTGCTTCTGTCAGTTACACATCTCTCTTGAGATGTAAGATTATGGAAGAAAGATGTGATTTGCAGCTCAGTACCATTAACAAGGACTTGAAAATGAATAATGATGTTGCTACACATCTACCTGCAGATTGACTCAGCTGGAAATGTCTTGCTCACCTTTGAACTAGAGTTGGCATCATGAAAATTGACATGCTGAAGAGGTTCATTCTAATCAGTCAGATACCTTTGATACCAGGAGAATTGAGAACAGCAGAGAATAGAGCAGGGCTTTTTTTGTGTTCTTTGAATGAACCCAAATGGGACTACAGGTCAGTCCATGCCAGGGGAAGGCACACAGTTGTGGCAGAAGGGCACAAAGAAGTGCTATTTTCAGCAAGGACTCTGACATCTGAAGCTGAGTTCACATATTTGCTTGTAGAACCCATTTGTTGCTGACTGTAGAAAATGAAGAGACATCATGCAAATGAAATTGCATTAGGAGTAGGGTTTTTTCCTGAGGCATGGATTCAGCATCCAGTAAAGTAATTTGTAGTAACACCTTCAGTTTCATTCTGTGACCAGCCAAGTCAACAACATGCATCAATAGCAACTACTGCAATCATAAATAAGAATTCTGCTGTTTCTTATCATACACATTCTAATCATGGTTACCATGGTCTACCTGAAAAGGGGCTATCCGGCAGTCAATAATAGAAATTGGATGGCAATAATATTCAGGTCCTAAGACATCAACCTTCCTTCATAGGATTTTATGTCTGTCCTGTGTTATTTACGCATGGACTGAACTCAATCTTTGTAATCACACCCACATCTTCTTCAGTGTACAGGATGAATGGGATGCTTTTCAAGTGAAATTACTACCTTTCTTTTTATCTGTAGTGTTTCATATGAGGCACTGTTTCTTGTTTGATGCAGATCTCTGTATGCTGTGCTGAATATAGACTGGTGTTCATAACACTAGAAGAAATCAATGCAGCTATTAAAAAACCAAACAGTGGCCTATGAAAAAGGCTGGCATGTTATTTCTATTTAAAAATAAGTTGTAAAGAATTGCAAAGGACCCACTGGTGACTGGATGTTGAGCTTAAAAATATTTGGGCTTGACTACTTTTCTTTCAAGTTTAGAGCAGCTAGACTAACACACTTATTTGCAGTGGATCCTAACTATCAAAGTGAGAACCCTGGTAATAATACTAAGTTAGCAGTCATATCTGAAAATCTTTACATAAACAAGTTTGATCATATATATGCATATATATGAATGCAGTCCAGAGAGAATACAGATCTCCTGGTACACAGTCTACTGTATTAATTATAAAGCCATTCCAGCATCATCATTTGTTATATACCTGTTAGTTCCCACCAAAAAAAAATGTAGGTGCCCTACAAATCTACTTTCTACCTTTCAGGAGTCTTAGTCTTTATTATTAGTAGTTTATCATTTTTAGAGCAGAAATGCGGGGAAATTATCTGTTTTGAGGATGAGTGGGGTTTTATGAGGAGTAGCTGTTTTATAAAGCCTTTATAAAAGCTTGTGCACAGTGGGTTACACTAGAAAGTTATATCATGTAGCAGTTTATGGCTCCTATTTTCTTTTACAATTGGAAGCACTTGAAAAGAACTATTTGCTTTCCTAAAAGTAGACTTACTTTACTTCAGTTGGCAGACTGACTGAAGTGCAGTGTGACTGTATTCCAGCCCTTTGCTTAGTCAAAACTGGTAGTATGAAATCATACAATGAAATAAATTAATTCAATGTTTGTAGTCCACTGCTGGATTAATAGTATTATGTTAAGTTTCTTGGCATTATGACAGTTAATACTGTTACTTTATTTAACTTGTAAATATTTTATTTCCTTCAGTTCTTCTGAATATTTGTATTATTGCTAGTAAATAATGTCATATTTGATAAACCTGCAGTATTGTATGTTGATGCTATGTAGTGACTTACGGTTAAGATGTTTCATGATTCCTTTTGATAGTTAAGCTTTATGAGAGGTTTTGCAAAGTCAGTACTGTGCACTGTATTTTGAAAACCTTGTCAACTACTGTATAAAAAGAGGTCATCTTGACCAGGCAATTTTTAACCTAATAATTGTCACCAGCCAGCTAAAAATCTGATTCATTCCCCAGACAATATTAACAACATGTTTTGGGGTTGATCATCCTACACTATCATAGCTGTAAAGAAAGAATGGAAAACAGGTATAAAAGTTATCACTGTGTGCAAAGTATTGCTTCACACTGGTTTTGAGCATATTATAAAATGGAGCCTTAGGAAGCTGTTGTCACTGTTGAACCACTAACAGAGAGATGAAGTCCAGCTCTTCAGTGTGGCAAAATGTGTCTTTTATTAATTAATTCCAACTTATATAGATTTTCAAAGGTCACTTGGATTGGGCCAATTCAAAACCTCCCCCCAGGCCGATTGGCCAGGCTTGAATCATCCATATCTCGAGACCCCGTTTCAACAACATCCAAACTTTATCTTTGTTTATAAAACACAGGAAGAAGAGAGAAAAATTTCTCACGGGAAAGGTCTGCGCTCGCCACAAGCTGTCACTTAAGTAGAATTTACAATAAATTGTGGTTTATATTTAGTCATTATTCCATGGTTGAAATTGATTTTAAGACTTCAGAATCAGATTTTTATCATAAGTCTGTTGATAGAAGATGCATTGGGATTTAACTCCCATCCCTTTATGTGCTGCATTTAAACCTGTTGAGGCTGTCATATGTTATGTCAAGTGCTGGTCTTGATACAAGTTCTTCAAATCACCTAGATGAATATCTTTAGTAAACATATCATTGTACCTAAAATGCACACTGAAGAAAGCTGTTTAGATCCAAGTTCTGTGTATGTTGATTAGATCAATGTTGTGTAAACACTGTCATTTCTAAAAGAAACTGAGTGCTCCACTGAGGTGCATCAGAGTGCATTCTGGTGTTCGTTTGTTGGCAGTCAGAAATACAGTAGTATTTTCATTGTCTATAGACTAAAAATAATTGTTTTAGTGGACTGTTCCCATGTGCTAACACAGATTTTAGGGCCAAAGCTCATGATAGACATTTTCAGAAAAAATAAATATGTTAGCATCTAACTTCTGAGAGTAATATTAAACATTATTTTACTACACCAACTTCAAATGGAACTAAATGTATAAATTCATTTACATTGATTTGGGGAAAAGCATATGCTGTGATGGAAGTTCTTCGACAAATTTTTGCCATTGAAATCAGAAACCCTTCCTTCACTTTGAAAAGAGAGGATTTGAACTCAGGATTACCCTAAAACAAGATTATACTGTAAGAACATCATAGCTAAGGAAGCACCATGCAGCTCTCAGTAATCATGTTCCCTCTGCAGTTTCAGCTGATATTGTTTACTGATGCACTTGCATCACTTCCAAATGTCCAGAAATTGTTGCTTTCTATACTAATTAGGGATTAATTTAATTTCAATAATGTTTATATCTTATTCATCCCTTTGCCAAACCTAAGCTGGGAATACATTACCTGAGGACATTTCTAAATCAAATTTCTGTGAATAAACGTATTGCAGTCTTAGTTGCTTCTGTCTTGTGACATGCTCATTGTCTTTTCAATAGGGTACCTGTTTCTTCTAGTGTCTAGCATGAATTTTACCAAATTAATACAATTCCTACAATTATCAAGGTGTAACTAAACTTGAAGAAAAAGAAAAAAAAAAAGACTGTAATATTTAATTTTATACACATATTATTTTATTTTAATGTCAGCCATTATATAGAGTTCATCAATCAGTACCAAAAGAAAACATGGATTCATGGTTACCAAGTTTATAATAGAACTTGCTTTTTAAATGGTTACAGGATTGGATGATGCTTCGACATGATTTTAAAAAGCAACTGCATTTTTCTCTTCAAATCATGTCAGCTACACCATTTTGAAGTTGTCAGAATTTTTGGAAGTACAATATAATGTACTCGTGGCTTATTGCTCTTTAGATCATAATTTTCCAACACCTTATTATAAAGATACCTCCTTATGTGATCGTACCCTGTACATGCTCCCATCCTGTATTTCTTCTATGTTGAGAAGAAATGTAAAGAAATTACTTTTTCTGTGCCATTTTCTCAACCTTGATTGATTCGTTTGCTTTTTGATGATGCAGTAGACTTACTGATTATGTCAAGCCTTCTTATTTCTATTGTTACTCCTAAAAAAAACCCTGTACTGTTAATTTAATAAAATACCTTAATCCTTTAAAAATTTTTAATAATTTACATCTAATATGTTGCTGACATGGTATAACATATCTCATTAAACTTCAATTTTCTGAAGAATTAACTCACCTAGTGTTTGAGTTTGCAATGCTGTCTTTTTTCCTCAACCTATTATTTTCATCCAGTAATAAACAGGCCTTTGTGGTCCTGTGTGTTTGCCTCAGTGCTGCCAGATGGTAGCAGGTAATTCTTATTTCTCTCTCTTAAGTAGGTTTCATACTTTTGCAAAATATTATTTTCAGCTATTGTTTTCCCATAAGAGACTGGGACTTTTTAATACCCAAGAATGTTGAAATTAATGTTGTCACTGTTGTTCATCTCTTTCATATTATATAATTACTACTTGAACCAGCTACTCTGTATTACTTAGGACTTAACAGAGAATAATCCCTCATCTTCTGTCCTTTGGAATTAGCTGTTCCAAGAGCATTTGTTTAAGAAATCACTTCTCTAAGCTTTGTTCCATTTAGCAGAACATAAGATACATTGTAAATATATTTGCAATATGCTAAGAAGTACGTTTTCCTATCAGTAAGCATTGTTAAACATTAAAATGCCACTTACGCGATTTCATTTAGAGGGGTGATGTACCTGTGTCACTGTATACTAATGAAACATAATTTGCAGTGATGTATCTAACCTAATAGGAAAGATATAAAACCCATCACAGGCAGCTAAGGCAAAACAGCCAAACACTTGTAAAATACCTAACTGGAAGAACATAAAATGTCTTCTTTATCTAAAAGATCATTTGTTTCCCACTATAACCATGGCGGCAATAAAGCATACCTGACCCTGAGATTGGCTCAGTCGTTACAGCATGGTGTTGATAACGCCAAGGTCGTGGGTTTGATCCCGGTATGGGCCATCCATATAAGAACTGGACTCGATGATCCTTGGGGATCCCTTCCGACGCGGAATACTCTGTGAAATTTATGAAATTTCTTGTTTCTGCGAACACCGCCTGGCCCCGTGTGCTCCGCCTGCCGCGATCAGCACCTTGGACAGCGCCGTGCCCGTCCCGCCAGGCTCGGCCGCGCATCCCGGGCTGCCGCGAGCCACCGGAGGATGCTCCCTGCCCAACAGCTGGGAAAGGACTGGCCGTACTTTCTGTATCTACCGAGGAAAAGAATGGAGAGGGACTGGTGCCTGAGCTCTGGGATAAATGTGCAACATATACAAGAGTGCCATACTGATGCAGGGATATTGTGGGGCCTTGTGGCTCCCAAAGCGTTGACTGCCCGCTGTGAGTGATACGGGTGGAGACATCCAGGCTGGTAGAGGCCAAAGGAATGATGTGTGCCCGAGTGGGAATGCTAGACAGAGCAGAGAGAGAGGGAGGGGTTGTTATACTACACTGCTTCCTACTCCTGACTAAAACAGATGCCAAGTATGTAAAATCTCACTTGCACCCCTCATGCATCAGCATAGTTAGTAGGGTTAGTAAACTAACTATGATAATTAATAGTTTCCCTCTTGTCACTTTCTCTCAGGCATTGCCCCATTTTAGACACAGTAAATTCCTGAAAAATTAAAATACTGGCTGATTGTCTTGGGCATGGGATGTGCAGTTGTTCCCACCCTCACATTGCGTATATGTAGTTTTTCTGACTACAGTTTTGAGTTCTTCTGTTCATTATACGAAATATGATCTGCAACTTCCAGTTACAGGCTATGTTGTTACATATTAAATTTTTTTCCTGATTGCTGGTGGTTTTTTTTTTCCTCTTCAGTTTTAGTTTTGGAACAAATGACTGAAAACAGCCTGTTCGCTTTCATTTACCAGATACTCTGTTGTTCCAATTTCTGAGTTGCAAGCAACGCGACAAGATTAACATTTTAGTTCCACTGAATCTAATACCACACATTAGTATTGAACTCAAGAGATCCAGATTTTTAAGGAATAATCTAAGAAAAATATGTATTTATAAAGAGCAGAAGAAAGCAAAACCACAATGATTATGTTTTTTGTACATTCATGTTTAAATATACATTATTTGGGCAGTAAATGGGAAATGTATATATTCTTAATTTATTCCATAAAAATATTCCCACTTTCAAATGAGCTTTTGCACCATCAGAAGTCAAATATATCAGATGCCTATGTCTGCTGATAATTAATCCAATTTCCCGAATGAGATTAGGCATCATTGTAGAATTTTTCTCTAACCACCTTTCCCATAGGATAGCAACACAGAACAGCCATGCAGAGTTGACATCTGATTAGAAAGAATAATGCATTTTGCACTTCTGAAATATTTTTGTCCTGATTAGGGATTAAAGTCCTTTTCTATAATTCAGAAAGTTAAAATTTCATGGAAGGGTAAGTTTCCTTGGCTGTAAGTTTCAGGCTGCATGAATGTCTCTGCAGATTTCTGTTCCATGCTGTGTTGTTTCCATTAAATGTGCGGGAATGAAAGCTGCATCTGACCCTGGTGTTGCAATCATCATTGTAAGAGCTTGAGAAAAATATTGTCTCTCAGTGTGCTACACTGTGAAAATATGTTAACATAAAGTCAATTGACTGGAATGCTTAAATGCATGCATTTTTACAAAAGAAATATTTTTCTAAAACAATGAAAGGACTAATACAATATTAAGTTTATGCAAGAAAGATTTAAGAGGAAAAACTGCCAGCAATTAAAATGAAAATAAAGTAGAATGGAAACATGTCTCCAACATGAACTAACTAGTTGGAAGTAAATGTTTTGTGGGAGAACAGTCAATATGAGTAATAAAATAGTAAAAGAGCAAAAGATGATAAAGAAATGGAGATTTAAAAATAAATCCTGGTAAAATAAAGACCCTTGGAAAGCCAAACCTGTGCTGAAAGTAAGAGGAAAAATATTGTGTTTAGTTTAAATTGTAAAACCAGACAGTTACCCAGGAGCTTTTAGAAGAGGTATTCAACTTTATAGCAAAAGCTGTTCCCGTAATCATGTACTGTACATTTATTTAGCCAGCCAGGTACTCTATAGAGTGACAAAGCTGGAGGGAAGAACGTTTTCCTGAACAAAACTCTGGACGTGGCGAGGGGTTCCCTGGCACTGCTGCCTCGTGCAGCACACAGAAGTCGCTTCCACATCCGTGAGGTCGGAAAGTGGTGACTTTGCCACTAAAAACGCTTTGAGAACTAAAGGTGAAAAGTTGTGTATGGGTAAATTAGGGCTTGGATGGGGAAGTAACTTTGGTGTGGTGCATGAATCAGGCGGTGGGCTGAAAGGGTTAAGTGTTCATCAATAAAAATTACAGCTGACATTTTCTTCTCGGATGGAACGGAGCTGGCGTGCCGCCGGTCACCAGTGAGAGCGGGGGGTGACATCCACGCACGGCCGAGAAGGAGCTGGGACTCATCCAGCCCCAGCGGCTGCCCAGAGCCGGCGGCGGTGCGCCGGCAGGAAGGCAAGGGACGGGGATGTTCCCCGAAAGGACAGTGAAACCAAAATACCCTAAACTTGCGGAGGGGGGAGAAGACACAGCCTCGCTTACGGAGAAAAAAGAAAAAAAAAAAGTGTATGAGAAACCAGCCCCGCGACACGCCGGAACGCGCGGTGGTGAAGCGCGATCCCGGCTGTCCGATCGCCGCCAGCACCGGGCGGACGGCCATCCATCCGCTCG
>VZRM01008323.1:115886-129137 GCA_013397955.1 Grantiella picta
GTGGTCTACAGCCCCCGGGAGCACCGGCAGAAATTCTACCTGGGGCACCAGGACGACATCATCAGGTACCGCCGGCGCCGCGCGCCCCCGGGCCGCATCCCGCCGCGGGCTCCGAGCCCCTCCGGCAGTCCCGGCCCCGCTGCCCGCCTCGTCCCCCCGCGCTCCTCCCTTCCCCCTGCAGCGGGGCGCGAGTGTCCCCCCGCCGCCGCCTGCCCCGGGTGCCGAGCCGGGCAGCGCCGGTGATCCGCGTCCCGCCGGTGCTGCGGGGATCTGGGAGCGGACCGAAATACATCAAGGACAGTCAGCGCTTCCTCACCGCCCCCCCGCCCGGGCTTCGCCGTGGGTAGAAACAGCCTGGAAATGGCTTTTAGCTGTCGGATTTAATCAGCCGTGTTGTGTGTCCCCCACTGCCGCCGGTGTGCGGTGCCGAAACTTGTGCGGGAGCCTGTGCCCGGCGCGGCAGCCCGAGGGTCGCCGCTCGGTCCCCGGCCAGCCCTGAATGTCAAAGGGCCGGCGGCAGGAGAAGCAGTAATCGCGTGTGTCCCCCGGGGCACTTGGGCTGCGGAGGAGGTTAATCTGTAGCAGGTAGACCTTTGTCTGGTGTTTAAAAGGCGACGATTACATGGGGAATTAGTGGCCTGCCTGTAACTCACGCAACTTTTAGGGTAATCTTAAAAGAGCAGCCTTTCTTGAGAAGTTGAGGCTTCTTCTGCAGCTCGGTAGTTCACTTGGCAGGGAATGTGATCGGGTGCTGAGTCCGTTAAAAAAATTAATTACAAGCTGATGTTGCAGAAGTAATTTCTTGTATTTATTTCCACTCCAAGGATGCTTTAGTAAGCCTAGCGGCATTGTGAGATCAATGAGAGAATTTGAGGAGTATGAAGGGCAGATGTGAGCCTGAGTCATCAATCTTTTCCCTTCCAGTAGGTGTCATTGCAGATGGATTTTAAATTCTGATATCCTTCGGTCTTCCTGTTGGGGTAAGAGCTAGCAGTAGATACTTTTGTAGGTCTTTTGTAGGTTTTACTGCACAAAATTCGTTTTTATGATGCTTAGTGCGCCAAGGCATACCTTCTGTATGTGTTACTCATGAGTAACAGGTATTGCCTGCGGAGAGCAGAATAGATGCTATGTCCCTCATTTAAGCTTTTAGCCACACTAGAAAACTTGGTCATAATGGCCACTTTTCCCCTTTGTTTAATCGTCTTCTTGAAGAAATTTAAATAGTTTTAAAGTATGGCTGTGAATGTTCCTTAAAAGGGTGCCACTTCCATGGTATATTTTTCTTTAGTGCGAAATATGTGGAGAAAATGTAGACAATGTACCATTGTAGACCGTTGTATTAGGGATGTTGAATCAGGAGTTTGAATCACTGTTCTTTTGATCACTTAATGTTTTAACACTCACTCTAATCCAGGAAAAACTGTTTTCTTAAGAACTGCTAGCCATCTGTGATGTCAGGTGCTGCGGGAAATCCAGATCCACAACTTGCTATTGTGCTAAGGAAGCAGGGGCTCATTGCTAGTTCTAAGATCGTGGTAGTGTAATATTACACATTTAATACCGTGTATTCATGAGTGCTTTCGAATGACACTGTTTGTTTCAGCAGCACGTCTTGTAGCATAAGAATTACATGGTTTTGAGCTACAACTCTGCAAGTTTTTTGTTTGCATATGGTAACAGTTTCTTGCTCAGTCTCTCTCAGTTTTGGAACAGTGTGCTACCTTTGGCCAAAATGAGGCAGAATTACTTAGAATAGTACAGAACAAAAAAAAAAAAAAAAAGAAAAAAAAATCTGCTCTAAGCTAATTGAAGAGAAAGACTATGTCTGGTTTATGTGAGTTTGTACTTTGATTTGAATGGTACCATGGCCCAGCATAATGGAGTTTCTGCTCTGATTTGTATTGATGTGAGAATATAATTCTAAGTATGTTAAAGTGTTACAGGTTTATGCTGTTAGAATTTTGCATGCTTCTTAAATGGAAAAGCTATACAGAAATATTAGTATGCTTAAAGAAGAATGCTTGATTTCAAAGCAGCATGGCTGTTTCTAATAGTAAGATTAGACTTGCAGTGATCAGTCTTCCACTTGCTACTTTTTCTGAAGTGCAACATAGTACCTTTTAAATGCTATCTCACACTTTTCCTGACTAAACTTGAGTGCCTAAACATGTTGGTTCTCAATATTTAAAGGGGACATAGGAAGATCAAATATGGAAAAAAACCAACCAAACAAAACACCAAGAAGCAGGTGCAAAAATGGGATTATATAATACAGTAGTCAGTGTTGCTAAATTTTCTATCTGAAGATAAACTGGACTGTTGTATTGCAAAAGAATTAATATATTTTGTGGTCTGATAGTCTCAGCAAGTACTGTGAATGCTGAGCTATTGGGTATTTTTTAGTGAAAGCAATGGGAGGATTGAATGTCTTTTTACAAGCATGGGATCTCATTTGTAGAAGCAGTTCTGATGTCTGAAAATCTTATGTATTTAAAAGACTCAAACTTTCATGAGCTCAGCTCCATAGCTACAAGGGCTAAGCATAAATATTGCTCACTACATGGTAATATTATGAGTACTCTTCATTATGAGAACTTTTATATTGTTAGCGTTCTTTGGACGACACTGTAATTGTAAACATCAATCAGAAGAGAGGAACTGCAATTCTTAAGTCAGAGACCATGTCTTTATAGTAGAAAACACGATTGGAGTAATCAACAGTCATAGGACATTTTCCATTGGAAATTTCTAACACTTGCAGTTAGTTTTTGTTTTGCTTTGAAGTTTTACCTCCTTTTGTTGAACAAAACCCTGTAAACCTGCTGTAAGATTTTTTATAAGATTAAAAGTTTTAACATAATTTATTTGCAGTATAAATGCCTAATCTTAATTTTAATCACAGTGTCTACATCCCAAAGCCCTCAGCCTCAGTTAACTGTATAGTGAAAGTAAGAGAGCTCTCTTTCAGTGTTTTGTCCCTCAGATCTATTGAACACTCTTTTACACTAGAATAGAGTAATTAGAATCAGTTAGAACCTCTTTTATTAGTCTGTTTTAGTGGGGTTTTTTAATTGAACAATCTCAGATGTAATCCATTTTTAAAAGGACTTTTCTTGCTTTCTGGTGAGCTTTTGCTTTTTATATTTGTTTTTTACCTTTTCTGAGAATTAGTTTCCAGAAATCAACTCACTATTCTGGAGGATACAGTAACATATTTTCAATCTTACTTGTCTTCCATTTCTTATGTATTTGCATACTTTTATTGTTGAGGTCCAGGATGTATGTGAACACTTGTGGAAAGTGTCACTTAGATGCAGAAGTGCTTTGGAAATTTGCATGTTTTGGGAGTGGTGATAACTCAGCTTCTTGCATTTGCAGGAGTAAATAAGGAGAAAAATCTTTTACATTAAGTATCAGGTGACTTGCTTTGATCTGTTGCCAGCAACATAACTTGGATGTCTGCTGTGTTTGCAGAAGATAAGTTCCCCTGTCCAGCCTTGGCTGTGTATGTGTAGGAGACACTAATATTGAATGAAAATGCAAGCTATTCCTACAAAGCTACTGATTTTAAGTGTGTGTTCTCAAGCATTTCATGCGTCACCAAACTAACTTGTGATGTCTACAATGCTCTGCTTTCTGGTAGATGAAGAAGAAACAGTATCTTGGTGTCTTTAGGTCAGATCTTAACTTTGTTCTCTCCATAATTTTATTGATTTGAAAGATCATAGGTTATTTAATGTAGGCTGTTCTTCCCATGTCAGAGAGACCTTATGGGAATTGTATTTAAACCTGATCTGTATCAAGATTTCAGAAGATGCCCCCTCCGAGTATTAACTTGCCATACTGTAAAATTCATCCTCCTGTTGAGGCTCCTTGTTTGTCAGGGCTAGCTAAAACATATTTGTGCATTTTATTTTTTTTTTTTAATGTAAAGTGATGAAATCGGAAACCCTGAACTTATCCACCTTTTTTAATGACTGTCTACTGGCAAAAATCTTTGATGTCACTAGGACAATTCTCTATGCTGACATGCTCCAAGGAGACCGCTGACATGCTCCAAGGTGACTTGTAGAATAATTTTTCCTTTTGATGCATCTTTTTGCTTCTTTCCTTTCTCTGTCCTACTTTTTAAATATCTGTCATGTGAGCTAGCTGGCAAATAATAGTGCTTTTGTATATTCTTCCTAGAACTTTATCACTGTGACTGCTTGATTAAGATCTTTGTAGTACATTCAGGTTGTGTTGCTTAAGATAGTAGCTGGCACATTTTATGCTAGTAAAAACTTGAATCTCCGCTGATAATGGCATTTATAGCTGTGCTGTTGAGCAACTGTAGGCTGTGTCTCATAAGTTCATTTCCCTTCTTGTCTAAAGTCTGTGTATTTTTCCTTGTCTTGGACTAAGTTGAGGGAAAGAAAGCATGCATGGTTTGCCCTAGGACTCAAGCAGAATTCTGCTTTTAAGACAAACATAACTTAAAAAATTATTCAGAAAACACTGAAATTCTTTACTATTAGAAGTTCTAGTACCAGAAACTAATCAAAACCCTGCTACAAAGACAGAGGGGTAAGAAATGGTTCTACGTTCAGTTTAGTTAAAACGTGGTTCTTTTCCTGCTTTGTGCCCCTCTGTATCCAACACTGCAGACCAGTATATTGCATGTTTACAGGAAGCAGAGGTATATGCAAGACAGGTAGAAAGCATGGCAGAGCACTGTCTGTATTCTCACGGAGATAGGGTGTGGCTGTTTCCAACAAAACAGTTGGCTTGTCTAAATCACGGCTTTTCTTAAGACGATTTTTCTCCTTGCTGTGAACTCTGGAGGAATTAATCAAACTTTGTTTCCCAAGGAACAAAAACAAGCAGCCAAACCTCTGACCACTAAACTGTGGTCTTTCCAGGCACTTTATTTAAGACTGTCACCTTTTATATTTAAAATTTCAGCTCACGCTACAAGAGATTGTCCTGCCTGAGATACTGTGATTTTGTTCCTATATTCCAAGGCAAAAGAAACCATTCCTTTTTAGTGTCAACATTTCTTAGGTTCTAGCGAAAATCAAAATCACTAAAATCATCTCTGCTCTCTGGTGTTAATGCTGTCCACCAACTCTGATTTATCCACTTGTTGTTGCACTCTGAATGTTAGTCTAACCATCAACATCTAAGAAAGAGATCTCCTCAGAAAACGAGCCACACAGGTTTCACAGGAACATAAAGGGAAATTATTTTGTTTCTGTGTTTTCCATTCCCCCAGTAGTCTGACACGTTAAGATTCATCCTAGTTCTCAAAAAACCTCAACAGTTGAAAGAATTGAAAGTTGGGGTATCTGCTGTCCAGTTTATTATCCTGTTCTTGTCTGGAATAAATGGCATACGTTTCTGACCTAACTCCAGATGACAGTCAAGCACAAATGTTAAGCAGTAGATACTAGGTACAGCTACAAAATTTTGTCAGGTGGAATTCTCGTAATTGGTTTGGCAGCAGATCTGTGAATTTTCAGTAGGAATTTCATTATTAGTTGTGTATTTTGGATTTCAGGGAATGTAACTGAATGAATACCATGGTTGCCACATAAGGAAAAGTTTTTTAATTATCATGTGCAAACTCTTCTGTCTTTTGAATTACGAAGGGACAGAGGAAAAAACCGTCAGCGTGTTTTGATGAGGAATGCTTTGTATGCACTTGAATTCTCTGCAGTCCAGATCTTTTCTTCTAGAAGAGAACACTGTTGTTTATTCATTTGCAGAAAGGAGATCTCCCAAACTATATCAATAATTTTAGCCAATGAAGAAGGCCACTCATTCCCCTTTGTAATCTCTAATAAATGTACTGGAGGAAAACAGGAATAAAATCCATTTTACAGTTATGCTTCAAATGTGAAATGGATTATGCACAGAAAAAACTCAAAATGTTGCCTGTCTAATATTTAGGAAACGTACAAGGTGCATACAGTCTGGATTATTAGGTATGGTGTTAGGAAACCAGTCTTTGTGCTTAAATCCCAAAGAAAGTCCTTGGTAGGAGTATTTCCCCTTGACTCAGTACTGGTGTGCTGTGTGCAGTTCTGGCCTCCTCAGCGCAAGAGACATGTGGAGAGAGTCCATTGAAGTGCCACGAAGATGATAAAGAATCTGTACCATCTCTCCCAAGGAAAGGCTGAGAGAGCTGGGACTATTTAGCCCAGAGAAGAGAAGGATCAGAGTGCATCTGATCAATGTATATAAATAGCTGAAGGGAAAGTGTAAAGAAGATGGATACAGGCTCTTTTCAGTGGTGCCCAGTGACAAGTTGAGTGACTTTCCAACCAAAAATAAAAGCTGTAGACCCAAGCTGAACAGTGGGAGTTTCCAGAATCAGAGGTTCTGTTCGAAAGCTTCAGTGTTTCGGCTACAAACATTAATCTATTATCTTCTTCCCATTAGCAAATTCAAATAAAAATAATTTCATGTAAATCTAGTTAAGGAAATAATTTTTTTCTTAAAGAAAATTAGGCACTAATAGTAGATCATGGGGTTTTGATCTGCAATAGAATGTTCACTGTGAAACAAAATACCTTTAATAGTTCATTTTCTGTCGGGAAGAATGGGCTTTGGGGTATGTGCTGCTGGGTTCCTGCTCAAACATAGCACCTGGGCTTCATTCCCCATTCGCACTTGATGAGGAAACCAAGTTACTGCTTCAAAGGATGAAAGCAACAATGCTAAAGTCATGTAAAGTGTACCATCCTGAGAGGTCAATTACAGCAACCCAAACCAGGGTTGAACAGGTTAATTCACCAAGCTGTTGTACTTTGTTAATAAGCTAGTAATGCCTTTTTTTTTTCTGAATATGACATTTTGAGGAATTGGTTTCTCTTTTTCCCTAGAAAGTTTGAATTTCCAACTGAAAAATCAAGTCTTCTTACCTTATTCTTTGGGCCTATATGGTGTCATATTTCTTTTGTTTATACTAAAGATAAATCAATTGACTCATTTGATCATCTCCAGATGATCTTTTTGGGCATACTCAGTTTATTTCACTCCATGAAAAAGTAATGACTTAATAGTAATAATACCTAAATTATGTCGTAATTAAACTCAGCAGTCCTCCTGTAAGCCTCTAGCTTAGGTATCTTTTGTCTGTCAGTCAAAATGGCATTTCTTACAGCAGAAGAAATTGCTAGGACAAGGGGTGAGATAATTACCCTGCTGACCATTTTATGTCATGGTTCACAAGAGCAAAGTCCCAGTTAAGCTCTGTCCAGCTTTTCATGCTAAGTGACCTCAAATTGTCAAGGGTGTAAAAGTCTAAAGGGAAAATTTGGGTTCATATCTTAAACAGAGCAGAGGGAGAGAGGAAAACTGATGTGCCTTTTCCTTGGAGAAAGCCAAGTTTTCTGGGTAGTTCTAGACCTGTTCTGGAACATATTATACTGTCTGTAAGATGTTTTTTGAGAGATTTACTGTTGAATCTCTGTTACAGATTTTTTTTTACTGATAGTTTTGTACATAATCTCAAAAAATATAATATTCTTGGATTTAGTTTTATAAAATGAAATATTTTAGAAATACAGAATAAAATATTTCCTGGATTCAGTTTGAAGTGAGACTAGAATAAGCCTGTTGTTTAATACACCTGCATACAGTTGACAGTACAGTTTATTTTTCCTAATTAAAACTACATGGATAGAAGTATCAAAAACATCTGACCAGAACTGAACATTTAAAATATACTAGAAGTTGATTAAAGTAGATCAACACAGCAAGGAGCTACAGGCTTAGGAGCTTGCCTTTATACATTGTGCTTTTCATAGCCAGCAGTCACATCACCTTCTGATCTGATTCTGTCAGTGCTCACAGGCAGGGTCAGGTCAGGTCAGTACTTAAATGGGAAAACGTCTTGGTGCTGTAGAAAATGCTTTTGTTGATTTGGTCTTTGGGTCTTTTTCTCAGAACTATTGCAACAACTTGAGGCTCTAGGACAATGTCTGAGAAGAACAGGAAATGTAACCAAAGGCTTAATAATACTTGATTCTTTAAATTTTCAAGTATTTCTGAAGATTTTTTGAGGTCTGCCCTAATCTTTTAGCTTTTCCAACTTGCAGTCAAAGAAGTTATGTTTCTACTTACCTATGTTTCCAATGTTTCAGTTTGTTAGTCATTCTCTTGATATAGGGAGGAAAGTAGATTATGTTCCTGGTTGATTTTTTAACAGCATTATGGGGTTAAATTATTGTGTTTGCAGTGTTACTATGATAGTGATAGGCAATAACTTAGCATGTTTCAATAAAATTGAGTTGTTAATGTGTTTTATCCCTCTCTAATTGTTTTAGATTGAGAACCATAGTGCACATGCTATGTATGACATATGAAAAAATCAGTTTAGATTTTACTGTAATTAGTAACACAAGCATTGTAGACTTATTAAAAGATATGTGTGCTTGAAACAAAACCTGATATAATTACAAAAAGATGTTTCTAGATTTATGTCATCTACAATTTGGAGGGTTTTGAAGTTTAAGCTGTCAGTGACACTAAGCTAAAAAATCCGTAGAATTTACTTTTACGTTTTATAATATCTCAAGTGGTTTTTTTTTTACTTCAAGCTGTAGTTTACCTAGTTTTTCAAAATGTTATTTTACAACTTACAGAGCTGTATTTGTGATTTAGGACTTTTGTTTAGCATCAAGGATATTATAGGAAAATAATTTATTATTCATAAAAGCCACAAAGGTGTCTAATCTGTACTGATAAAGATTAGTCCTGTGCTCACATCAAAATTTAGGTTTGTTAAGATACATTTAAATTGTAATGTTATTATAGTATAATCAAAGAAATTGGTTTATTCACAATATATTTATTTGACTTGAAATAATCTATTGATTTTGCTACATTCACATGGTAAGCAAAGCTATTGAAATAACTTGAAAAGAAAGCTATAATTTTCCTTGAACTAAGGTGGCAGAGTGTGAAAGCTGCAATAACAATCTTAATAATTTGGTTGAATGTTCAACCTAGATGGTATTGAATGTTCTTGTCAAAATACACGTAGTCAAGATTTTCTGCCCACCGAGATTCTGGTGTGTCATCTGGTGTAGTATGTATTTCCCCTGGTGCAACAGTGAAGCACCTTACAGAATGTCATGGATGCGTAGAAATCACTTTCATTAGGGCACAGATTGCTCCGATTACTTCACTGACTACAAAATGCTTCCATTTCTACAAGAAATACCCAATATCATTATTTGCATTGCTGTTGTAGCTATTACCATAGTAATAGACGTTGAAAATGCAGTGCTTGATTTGCACAAAAAACGTCAGAATCAGCTAAGATTGCCTGAACACTTGGTGGCAAGAGGTATGATTGAATTTGTCAGCCAGGCTTATGATACCTATCAGTTTTATATTGCAAAAGATAGAAATCACAAAGAGTTCCAGTCTGTGCACCATCTGATAACACCACTTCTACTCTGCATTTAAAGCAAGATGTCTTTGTGAGAGCACTTCTGTTAGAAA
Organism: Grantiella picta; assembly: GCA_013397955.1. Taxonomy (NCBI): domain Eukaryota; kingdom Metazoa; phylum Chordata; class Aves; order Passeriformes; family Meliphagidae; genus Grantiella; species Grantiella picta. The sequence goes on from VZRM01008323.1 coordinate 125,385, forward strand.
AGCAGTTTTTCTTGTTATTTTACCTAGCTGCTAGAGGATACCTGTATTATTAAATCTCCAAAGAAATACTGTATCTTTTCTTCAGAATAGCTGTCCTCAGCCTAGCTGCAAAAGACTTTCCTTTAACTGGAAATCCTCATTATTGTTGAGAGGCTTCCTGGTGGGCTCCTTTTCTTTTCCATAGGTTCTGTAAGATGGTGTCTGATGCTTATTCTTCTATGAAGGCCCTGGGTATTCAGACATTACTTCAGAAAATACAGTGAACAATCCTTCCACCCATTTTTCATAGGTTTCTAATTTCATTTCACTGCTTGATCTTCCAAGCTTTTCAGAGAAGTTCCTTTATAGTGCCTATTGCTTTGGGCTGCAGACAGGATGGATCAAGACTTGTATCTGTGTGCAAAGGTCAGTCTGATTCTTTTACACGTCATTTCAGCAAAAAAAAACCCTCAGAAATTCAAGTAACACCCCCAAAAACCCATCCAAAAAACCAAACCATCTTGTCTAACAGCAACATTCAACCTCTAATTTTTCAAATATTTGTGGGGTCATCTTTGATAAATATTTTTAGAGGCTCCTTTTTTGGGGGTTAGGATTCAGAAATCGAGGGAAATGTGTCCAGAGAGTGCGTGCCATAACTTTGGAGCAAATAATGTCAGTTTGAACAAAATTATCACCTTTAGAGGTACCTGGAGTAGTACTTCCACCGATGGTTAAGCCAGATCCATGACGGATTGCATTTAGGAAAATTTTTCATTTCCCTTTTGCACTGTGTTGACTATAGGATGTATTACACCTTAAACTTCCTTTGGCTTCTTATGAAGTATATTGATAAGATATTTAGCATAAAATTACATGTAAATAAAATGCTTGATTAAAGTGAAGAATTCAAGTGAGAGAAGAGAAACAAAACTGAGGCAAAGGACCAGACCTAATAATAAAGAAAATGTGTCCAAGCTGAAAATCATGTTTATAAATTGCTCATAGTTACATTGAAGCCATGTTCTCACCTCTAGCTCACACATTTCACTCCTGATTGCTTACTGTATTTTTTACTTTACCACAATTGAGAATGAAATTTGTAGATATGACTTAGTTTTATAACAATATTCTAAAAGAGTGGGTGAAAAAGTACTGTTTTACTGCTTTGATTTTTTTCTAGTTATGAGGTACATTTATTGTGACTAAATCTAGTTTGATATTTTAAAAATAGCAGTTACCCTTCACTTTTCTAAACCATACAATTACCTTATTTCAAGAACAAAGCTTCTGAGAATGTCAGACTGTGATATAGGTGAATGTAAGTATTTTATATACCTACTACTGGGGAAAAAAACCCAAAATGTAGTTAAAGGTAAAAATCACTTTAAAAAATGGTGCCTTTTAGTCATGGTGGTTAGATGTCTCCATTTTATCAAGACAGTTTGCATGCAGAATGAGTGGATTAATTCTATGTTTTGGTTAGCTGACAATAGTAAAACCTTCTCCTGACTTTTAGAACTATACTAATCCCTGTTCCCTGCTTATAATCTCTCTACAAGAGCAAGCAAGGTGAATGATGCATTATCTTAGATCAAGACAAGGCATCTGACAGCATTTGGAAATTGCCTGAAGATTTATTGTGGCAAATGTGACATTTTAAGTGAAATAGCCTACTGGAGTACTTTGGGAAATAACAGGGATATTTGAAGAACTGGTAAATGTTTGGTTAGGGTTTTCGTTTTAGATCAAGGTTGCACATTCGATGATATTTGTGGTTTTAGTTACAGATTTCTCTTTTGCTTACTCTTTTTTCAATTGCTGTTTCTTCTGCCATAGAAATCAATACCACAAAAATGAATAGCCTTTGAGACAGAATTCAGCAGTAATTTATGAATAGTCATGATTTTCTTTTTTGCAGGTTACAGCATATGCTTATGAGAATGGGTATTACATTATATTACGTTCTTCATTGGGGTTAGTCAACTGGATCAGTATTCTTGAGATAAACATAATTTTTAAGCAGAAGATTTATATTATTTTGAAAGTGTTACACATGAATGCTCTTTATCCGTCTTCTCCTTGTTAGTGGTCTTTAGTAATTAGGTTTGTGAACCCACATGGGTGACATCTTTCATTGCCTAACAACTACACATTGACTTCTGAGGCCCTTTAATATTCTCGAGTTTTCCTATGCTTTTTTCCTGTTTTGTTTATGGTTCTGGTACATGTGGGGATTTTGTTTGTTTTAGGAGATGATCTTTTGTGTAAATACTTTCATGATCTCTATCGCATTTTTGTAGTTTTTTTCTAAGCAGGGGTTCAGATGTTGTCCCAATTTTAAGTGGCATCCTGGTTATCTTCACTTTTTTGGGTACAAAGTTAGATGCCAGGAGGGTAAATTTGAGACAAATGTTACAGATATCCTTGACTTTTTTTTGCTGTAAGAAAACATCTCTGTCGAACACCTGCAGCACACCTGTAGGCCTGATATTCTCAAGAACTCCTGAAGAAATCTAGTGTATCTGCAGTCTCCAGGGCTGGCAGGAGAGTGTTCTCTTCTGCTCTAAACCTTCTTTAGTTGGTTAATACAGTCAATTGAAGCACAGAATGTAGTGCTTATCTCAGCTTTTTTCTATAGCAACTCTGCCACTGCCTTCTTCCCACCATTCCTTACTTTAAGCCAACTGCTAATTTTGTCAGGATAACCTTTCTGTATAAAAGAACAACCTTTCAAAAACTGTCACTAATCATGCAGTGACTCCACTCAAATATTCAGATGATAAGTTCTTGCACATTCAGAGATTTTCATTAATATGTCCCATAGGAGATTAGACTGAATAGCTGTTTAATATACTTGTTCAGAAATATGAAAGAAAATCGTACATTCTCTGATTTTTTTTTCTATGTGATACTAGAAGATCTAGTATAAAGTTCAAAAATAATAGATGGAAGGTTTAGGTAGTGGTTAAAAACCTGTTGTAAATCTCATAGAGAAGCAAATGGTAATAACTGGGTAAAGGGTTGTTCAAAGGGATTTAGTGGTAGTGAAAGATTTAGAAACAAAAAATTTTGTGCATCAAGCAAGTTTATTAGTTAACTTGTACAGTCAGAAGCATCCAAAATAATCTTTCTTTGAAAAGAAACTTTTGAAATGGTCTTGGCTAAAGAATTTGGAGTAAGTGCTTCTCTGACCTTAAATAATTTATTCTGTAGATTTCTAATTCAGCAATGGAATGAGTCTCTGTGTACTGAAAAATGAGTAATCTTAACTATGATAAGAACTTTTGCCATTTAGTTTCACTTTCTAGCCTGTATTTCATTACAAAATTTATCTGACATTAATTCTGTTCTGATTTTATAGACATACTTGTCTCAGTTTCCCCATAATAATAACAGCATGGTAATCTTTACTTAAGTAGTTTCCTAGCTTACAAACTGGCTAGGATGGGAAATCAGTGTTTCCACTTTAATTTCAGACTGCTGTTCATTTAGACTGTTGGTTTTTTATTCTGTGATCATTTTGTAGGTTTGCATGCTTTTCACCACATGTGTTCAGGAGTGAAGGACTGCTTTCGAGCTTTGTGATTGACAAATCCTAACGAAATCATTTACTGGTACTTCCTGATTTGTTAAGGGATCTCTTTTGTGTCATCAAACCTTGTGGCCCAAAGGAGCTGAACAGCTGCACTGCCCCTCTGCTAAGTTACTGACAGCTGATTGCACTTCTTCTCCACAGATGTGGCACTTCTGGTTTCCTTTTTTTTTTTTTTT